>CAXKVX010001161.1:0-305525 GCA_964058865.1 Eleocharis quinqueflora
TGGTAATGCTAATATTTTGGTTGAGGTTGATGTTGGGCTCTTGATTTCTTTGTGATTCTCTTCGTATGAGTAAAGTTGAGCGTACGCCTCTTCGAGTTGATAGATAAGTCATTTAGCTTGTAGGGCTTCAATAGAGCTCACTACGCCATCCCAATCGAGCTTTTTGGACATCATCCTCAAGAGTTTACCTACAAAATCTTCATCACAAATGTTAGATCTTACAGCAACAAATTCATTTTTTTAAAGATACAAGTCTATGGTAGAGACTTTCAAAAGACTCGTTATCTTCAAACTTTATGTTTTATAAATATGTGGCTAATCCGACCTTTCGAGTCATTTTCATATGTTCATTTTTTCTTCATACCTAAAGACTAGTGCATTCCATATTTCCTTAGCATTAGAGAATGTGTGAGAGATAAGGCAATTGACTCATGTATTGAACTTAAGATGTGATAAGCCCAATTTACATATACCGTTGACTAGGGTTTAGGGCACTGTTTGACCAAAATCATGACTGTTTTCAAAGAGTTTAACTTAGTTCAAGTAAAAAAATGCAGAAGTTCGTGGTACTGCTTTGTTCTTGTTATATCATGCAGGTACAAGAAGATTTCAGCTCGAAGGACCCCAGAAATGAACTCCTCATGCCAAACATCACACAACAGTGCAAATTGCATCTATTTGCGGGCCGCAAAGGATCCATTGCAGGCCGCAAGACATTAGAGCAGAGGCTAAGTTAGTGCACAAGAAATTGCGCCAAGTTCATTTTCTTTGCGGGCCGCAAGAATTGACAATCTCGTTCAAAAAACTTTGGGTCATATGTGGATCACTCTGCAGGCGGCAAACCAACCATTGCGGGCCGCAAAGTCGGCGCCCGAAGCCATATTTGTTTACACTATTTAAAGAGTTTGAATTGTTATTTTGGGGGATCTGTTCTATTTTTGAAATACAAGACATCTTTTGGGACAGGTGGAGAGAGGAGGGGGGGGGGGGGATCTTGGCAAAAGAAAGAGAAGATCAAGAGAAGATAAATAGGCTTGGAGATTAGCGTCTACGGGTTATATCTTCGTCTCCCTTCTCTTTCATTAGGCTAGAACTTGATTTGTATCTTATACTTGTTTGGTTTTTGCCATGAGAGGCTAATCACCTCTCTAGGGCTAAGGAGTATTTCATGAAACTTGCTTGTAAACTCGTATTTGGCTTGCTTAATTGTTGAATCTTATCGATGTTTCTTCGATGTTAATTAGATCTTGCTTGATAGTTTAGATTTGAGATGATTTGGATTGTCATTTAGGTCAAGAAAGAAACACTAAGAATTAATCAAGTCCGAAATGAAAGATTAACGACTTAGATGATGATTAAAGTTTATTGCGGTTTGTGAAACGCGTAATTGCTAAGCATAGTCGCTGTAGATCTTAATCAGGCACGTTCTTTAGAAATATTTATCAATTTGGTGTAATGTGTGGATGTAACGTTGAGTTGATCTAGGTTCAATATTAAAAGACTAATTCCCTTTTAATATTACTCTTGATTGTCTTAACTTTGATTCGAACAATTAGAACGTTTAAAATAGTTTATAAGAAAGTGAATTGAAGACCCCAAAACTCTAGAACTCTTTCTAAATCTCGACCTACCCACTTCATTTATTCCTGTCTTTAGTCAGTAAATTAATCAGAAAATTGCCAAACCATTTTTTAAACCTTTAGATCTAAATACTTGAGTCCATCTTGAAAGGTTAAGTTGTCCCTGTGGATTTCGATACCTAAAGTAGCACAACGCACGGATTGTATACTTGCAATCTATGCACCTTCACAAAGGAGGTACATTGAATGTATAAATCAGATTTGCCCATCAACATATGCACCTTCAATTAATTATTCTTAAAAACATGACTCATAATAATTAGATAGGCCAAACGTTAAATATTCTAACATTTTCATCAATGAAAATAGAACATCAAAGGTGCGGACAAGTTTCAACATAAAAAATAATAATTAAAATTATTTCTTTCATAAATAAAGCAAACATATATTAATAAATATGTATTAATTGTAAGATTAAAACTAATAATACTCATAGTTAATTAAAGTAAATAACACTAAATATTGATGGTTATCAATTTGTCTTGGACCTTTTAAACTCGACATATTTTTTGTGAATTTCTCTATTGTTTTTAATTTTCAAGAATAATTCTACAATCACAATCAGTGATCTTCACTCATGTCAGTCAATTTCACCTTGTCAAATTCTGTCATCAACCATTTGGAACCACCAAACATTGACACGTTACATTTATCGTTTAATTGTCTGAATGATTGAAGAGGCATCTCATAGCCCAAAGTGACCATTCTTTAATTTTTGTTTTGTTTTTATATTATGATTAAAGAGGCATCTCATTATTCTCATAGGATAAAAGTGGATCTATCGTTGTCTTAAGTATGATCTATATACCTCCTTTACTACCATTTTTGGTGAGATATATCTTTCTCTTCCCATCAACCTCCTTTGCTCTCATCCTTTTATTCCTTTCACTTTTGTATTGACATTTCTATAATCCTAATCCATGTATTTGTCGTGTTAACAAAAGAGATTAGACACCACTTTAAACATATTTAATGTAATTTGGCACTTTTTTCAATATTGTCATGTCATCAACTAATTAATTACCAGCACATATAATTATATATACATGGAAAATTTAAACAATAACAATCGCATCTTTATTAAGTAATCTAAAATAGAATTAATATTCGTCCATGTCCCCTCTTCAAAGGGGTTGGACACTGCTGAATCAAAATTTAGCAATTGATTAAAATATATTATTAATCTTGATCGTTGATTTTTTTGTATAGATTAAGTGTGATGAGTTATTTTGTATATTTTGTGTATAGAGCGATTTTATGGTGTTTTCGTAATTGACAACATAATTATTATATATTATCTGTCATATTATTCTATTCGTATTAATTGTGTAGCTTTATTATTATATTTAATGTATTATTAATTAGAGTAAATATAACTGTCCCCTAGTTTCTGTCTCCCTTACGCACCCCCCACTCAAATGCAATGATAAATTATTTTTAATTCTTTGTATAAATAATTTATTGAACAAATGCAATGATAATCATTTTTTAGTATAACGACTTATACTAAAAAATATAAAGACTACTACATTTGAGTATAAAGACTTATATGGGGGCGTATAAGGGGGGACAATTAGTCGCTTCCTATTAATTATGCTCTTTTTATTAATTGTATGAATATCAAAAGTCACTCATTAAATGTATGTATATCAAGATGTATATATTTTCATACTATATTCGTATAATTTTTTTTCATCTTATATACACATATAAAGATATATCATATATTAGAAATAATATTATGCGTATATTTACATACTATCAACATATAAAATATTTCATACTATATGTATTTTTCTATATCACATTAAATTTAACATTGTAAAATATTTATATTAATCATATTATGTATTTTACAACATATATTATAAATCATATTATGTGTATATTTTTATATCACGCGTATATATTTCATACAAGTATATAACTCATATAATTCATGTAATTATTTTCATATCACATGTATATAATTCATTTTTTCATAAAATAATTCATAAAATTTAATGTATATAAAATAATAGAAAAATAATTTATAAAATTTTATCCATATATTATCAGTTTTAATTAGATTGCGTGATGCTCAAATTTCAATTCTTCTTACCACATATAACTAACATGTATATAACTCCTATATTTTTCATAAAATGTTATGTATAAAAAAAATGTATAAATTTTTATGAGTATATATATTATCAATTTTATTTATATTGAGCGAAGCTCAATTTTTTTCCTAGTAAATATTAAATAGTGTTCAGAATAGTACTTGGTGTATATATCGTCACATAGAAACAGCCGCAGAGAATCAGGGACAAACTTTTCTAAGTATAGGCAAAGTGCATTAATCATAGCCATGTACGGATGCGGAATAGAGACGCCACAAGTGGGCCCACATCATGGTAAAGCCCACATTCCATTAATCCATATCAATTTCATTAAATTTAGGGCGCTGGAAATTTCCTTTCATGTAGGCCCAGTGGGCCACCACCACCAACTCAGACACCTTCCATGGCTAAATAATTTCATGGTTCAGGGTTTCATTTCTGATAAAATAACATTCAGGGGCTCAGTCAGAAACTTCCCAAGAGCTTCTGTCACTTCATCTTCTTCTTTTTCGCATATATGTCCTCAAATTATTGGAAAATTGTTTCTAGCTTTTTACTGTTCTGATTCCTCTGTTAACACTAGGGTACGTATAAGAATTAGCTAACATTACAATTGTGTATTTCCACTGTAACTTGTCTTTCCCTTCGCATCCATGTAAACAAACATGGTTTAAAAGAAAAAAGAAACTAAGGTGTTATCTGCAAATTTGCCAAAACCCCTATATAATGCCATTGTTTCAATTCATTTATCCCTTCTCTCTAACTCCCTTCTTCCTAATCCCTCTCCTGTCTCCTCCCACATTGATACAACTCACCTTCACTCCATAAACCAAACAATCAATCATCTAAAACTCAAATCACGTAACAATTGAATTCAATTGATACCCACATGATCACCACCTCTCCTTCTAACTCAACCCGGTATGACGTGCTCAACCCGGACCGGCACGAACCGGTGATACCGGGTTTACCTGACCATATAGCTGAGCACTGTCTATTTCACCTCCCTTTTCCTTACCCCTCGCTCCTTCGCTCGGTCTCTCCATCATGGAACAAGGCCCTTCTCTCTCCTTCTTTCCTAGTAGATAAATCCAGACTTTCTCTCTCTACCCCACGCCTATTTGTCTTCTCTTTCCACCCACAAACCCTCCAAATTCAATGCCAATCACTCGACCCCGTTTCGAATCGGTGGTTTCTCTTACCACAAATCCCGCTCTCGACTCCGATTCACCCGTGTTACTTGGCTTGTGGCACGGTTGCATCCCGAGGGGAAATGTTTATACTCGGCGGCGGTGAAAACTGTGCGGTTTACCGCGCAACAACTAATACATGGTCGGTTATGGGGCCGATGACGGGGCCGGGTGTACCATTAGCCGTTGGTGAAATTTCAGATGGAAGAATTGTAGCGGTGACCGAAAACAGTGGAGAGCTCTCAGCTGAGATGTATGATCCCATCACTGACAGGTGGGACCCGGCTGCAGTGATGCTTCAAGGAATTGAACGGTATGTATTAACTATAAAGAGTTACAACTTGGCAGTGTAAACACCTTGTCATGTTAGCTATTTGAACATATTTGCTTTGCTGGTGTGGAGCCTGGTGCATAGTTGGCATCAGGTTGTGGGACAAACAAGACTACAAGAGTGCAACTTTTCACTAATACCTTTGCAAAACATCCAAATTTCTTTTGGCAAATAAATGTAGTCCAAAACTCCAAATTGATATTTGTTTCCAGTAATTAATATATAGAAGGGTGGGGTTACCTTCCATTATTTAACCCAACTTCACAAGTATACACGGTGCCTAAAATATATAAATAGGAAGTATAAAATATACACCTCTCTAGATTTTGAGTCAATGATGCAATCATTGCCTAGAACATTAGAAGAACTCTCATTTTTAATATGTTTCCTTTTCTTAGAAGTAGACTAACTTCAACTGCTTTAAAATTAACAATTAATATTATGGAATATTATAATAATGTTATCCATAGTCAAATTGATTGTTAACTTTAATAATAAAAAAGAAGTCAAACGAGCTTAAAATTTAATTTTTTTATAGTAATTAAAATTAAATTTTATATGTTTAGAAGCAGGGTGACTTTTAGTGCTTAAAAATATTGTTTTCATAGAATAAAAGATGTACAGTTAAGTCTTATAACACTCATATTTTATAGAACAAACAACAAGACTTAGCCTACAAATTTAAAAATCAAAAGCCTCAAACATAACACTCTTTATGACTTTATTGCCTTGCAGATCACACTGCTGCTAATTCCAAATACTAATTAAAGCATGGCTAAATTTCTCGCAGGTATGATGCAGCAACAATCAACGGGAACGTGTACCTAACGGAAGGGTGGGCATGGCCATTCGACAGCCCACCACGTGGCGCAGTATATGATGCAGCCAATGACATTTGGCAACAAATGCCAAAAGGGATGCGCGAAGGCTGGACGGGATCCAGTGCAGTAATAAATGGCACACTATACATAGTGACAGAATACGGTGACAACAACCTAAAATTGTACGATGAGACCAGGGATGAATGGAGACCACTTCGGGGCGACGGGGTGCCGAAGACGGTGCAGCGACCATTCTCAGTGGTTGGTGGAGGGGATGACGGGAGGTTGTATGTGATCGGTAAGGGATTAGATGTGGCGATTGGACATGTAGAGAAGGCCGAGATGGGGCGGGAAAAGGTGGATTGGGAAGTGATCAAGGGACCACAGGCATTTTCCGAGCAGCTCCCTTGTAATTCACAAGTGTTGCTCTTGTAGATAGAGCTAGGATTCACGTCGAAGATGGAGTTTTCGTATGGGATCGAAATATTTAGATTGCGGCACCTCTAGCTCTAGCTAGCTTAATTATACAGGGATGAATTTGTTGCTCTATACGGTGATCAATGATCGACGATCAATTGCAACTTGCAAGGTATATATTCTGCTGGTGGTGCAGTTGCCAGATGCTGCAAGATGTATAAGAGAGATGCTTGAAGAGAATCTAGCATCAAATTACATAAGGGTCTAAAATGTTCTAAGAAAGATACATTTTGGCGTATTCATATACCGGTTCTCTCTCTCTTTTGCTTGAGTTAGTCGTAAGGCAGACAAGGAGGTAATGTGGAATTCTAAGGAAATGTGAGGTTAGTCTATAAATAAATCTGCATTAATTTTTCCTTTTTTGTTTCAAGAGAGATATTTCCATTTGTAAAAATTTACAGGGTTCTTTTTGTTCTCCCATGAGAGATGTTGCTAGACATGTCAATCAGGATTGATTATAGGGTATTGTAGTTGTACTTTTTTCATGCGTGTGATGTAATTCAAACCAGATTTTTTACCGGGTAGCATAAACAATGTGTGTACTGTGCGGTAAATTTCAGTTTTTGATTTATATTGAGATTCGTGCAAATTAAACTTTATAATATGACTTTTTCTAAATCAAATCTGAACCGTTCGTAGCTTACAGCGTAGAAAATCATGAGCATTGTTAGTGCTGTGCGGCAAAAAATCCCCTTCCGATGTAATTGTTGGCCAAAAAGACTTATTGGAGATGGAATAAATGAAAGTACACTCAAAATCAATTTAAATGAAACAACATTCTTTTTGGGCGCTAAAATGATGCAACTTTTTTTTCAACTAGTTTATTTTTTATTTATTATATTTTTGAAAAAAATGAATTTGTGTTTTATATGTAAAAGAGATAAGACTCATCATCATTTATATTGGTCTATGTTTCATTATTGTTTCTTTAAATTATTTATAGCGCTTCCTTTAAAAAATTATTATTTTTCAATTTTCATATATGAATTTGAATTTGGGAGTTGAGACTTGATTTGATATAGAAAAAGAAATCCACAATATCAAATTGTTAATGCTTTCTCACCATCATAAAATCCTTTTAATTAACAAACGGAACCTAAAAGATCTTGGCGTATGTCATACACCTCTTTTTCTGTAGATCACACTGAAATTTCTTTATCAGAATTTAATGTATACGCATCTTGTATCTTCTCATGACATCATAGTAGTTGCGACAAAAAGAATTACAAAGATAGAACTAGAATTTTCCACAAGTGTTAGCCTCGATTTTGGATTAGTTTGAAATGATTTCTTTGATGTGATTTTCTTTAGCTTATCTATTTTATATTATGTGGGATGCCTCTGAAAACGAAGCTCACTCCTCTTCCAATAATACAACTGGAGAGTTGTTTTTGTTTTATTAGAGGCAAATAACATTTCTGAAAAATAACAGCATACACAGTTGTTCTTTTGTTTTATTAGAGGCAAATAACATTTCTGAAAAATACCAGCATATACAGTTGTTCTTTTGTTTTTTACAACCATGACAATAATAATAATACACAACCTGAAAGAAAAAGTTTCTTGAGTGGCTTTGTTTTAGTTAAAAATGAAGAACAAATCTTCCGGTTTATCTGCTAATTAATTAACTATTGGTTTACACTTTACATATATTGGAACTTGAGAGGGAACACAGAATTTTGATGTGAGATAGCTCAACTATTGCAGCCACTGTCAATCTCTCTCAAAAAAGAAAAAAAAGATAGTTCAACTATTAATCATAATTTTTCTATGAGTTTCTATATATAATCATATTTAAGTTAGTAATTTATTATTTATGTTTAATGTTGAACCTATTGTCATTTAAAAGGTATCAATGATACTGATATGTAATTCCTTTTAATTAATAAAATAACGATGGATTCATGTGTAGAAAATTAAGTTTTATCAACTACCATTTGAAAAATAAAAAATGTCCACGTTTAATATTTTCTTATTTAAATATCATCATTCAATGGTCCCAATTTTATAAATTGAAGTATCATGATTGTTCATGTTGTCTTAGTGCTGGAGATGATGATATGTTTGCTAGTTGCATATTACAGCTGAAAAAATGAGGTGTGCAGATTGGTACCGCATTTTTTTAAATATTAATTGTTGAGCCTCCAAGTTGTTTTCACCGAGTGCTAGTTGGGATTTTGTCATATATGTCTAAACTTTTCAAATCTTTCATTTAACGACACAAGAAGGGTTTTTTTTTTGTATTGGGAGACAAGAAGGTTCGCTTGTCATATATGTCTATACTTGGCCGACCTACCGCGAATCCTAGCACCATTAATTCTAGAGAAAATTCTCGCTTTGCAAGAAAAATGTTTATTTGAGAAAACACTTCTCACGTTGAGCAATATTCAGAATTTTCATTCATATCAATTATAAGTGTTCACGGGTTAAATCATGTCTGGGTTTTTTGAAAGTTTTTTATTTATTTATTGTCTGTAGGCTTACAATATATGTCTATAAATAAAGTAAAAAGTAAACTTGAAAAATTATCTTAAAAATAGTCTCTGATGAAGCTTGAATTCTAGACCTTTCTCATGAAGACTTTGTGCTTCATTACTACACTAGATAGAATTTGATGGCTTTTTGAAAGTAAGTTATAAACAAATGCGCAATTTGATATCAATATTTGATACTAGATTATTATGTGTTAAGAAATTTGTTAGGCATTTATTATTTGATCAGTTCGGTTCATGTTATTTTATTATCACAAATTTTTATGAGGGTTAAGTTTTTCGTTGGACAAATTAAGTGATTAACATTTATAACAAAGTACTTAATATGTATAATAATTTTTTCAGAACAAAATAACATGCAACTAATATTAAATAACAAGCATAACAACCGCATATCAAATAGTGATATCGAATTACACATCGCTGTAACGTTTCTCTTATTGGAAACTGGATAAACTCAAAGAATTTTATTGAAGCAAATTATTGAACATCTTGTGTGCATCAATTACAAAAATATATATATAAAAAGTAAAATTTGTTATTTTGAACAAAATGATGATGACCTAAAACAATTGCGAAAGCGTTTAATAATTTCAAGTATAATTTTTGGACCTTAATCACCTAGCTAAGTCAAGTAAGCAAGTAATGATACAACTCTAAACAATTCAAGCAAGAGTAAAGAGAGTAAGATCAAGAGAGCAAGAGAATACGCTATGTAATGTGGTTCAGCAATATTTTACAATAAGGAAGCCTATCCAAAAGGCTCCAAACCTTTGTAAGAAACTATACTACTCTACAAAGGTAAATGATCTTAATTGACAACACAATCCAAGACAATAATGAACTACTTGACAACACGATATAATTCAGCAAACAAAAACAACTAAAAGTTATCACGAATCGGCAATTAGACAATATTTATCCTAAACATTCTCTCAGGTTTGAATACTGAAAGGAGAAGGCTTCAGTGCTCTTGTTGGTGCTTGTAAACTTGGAGGATTGCTTTCTTGTTCTGCTGGAATGTAGGTACCAAGTTTATATAGCCATAGCACTTCTTGAAACTTGTAGTGACGGGTTGGCACCTTTTCAGTTTTGCCCTTGTTTGTGTCTATGGCTGACTTTTGGGCTCAATTCATCAAGAACCCATTGTGACGGATGAGGAACCCATTCTGACGGGTTTGCTTGCGTTACACACGGGTTTGCTTGCATTACTATAACGCAAGCCTCTACCAAATCCTTCTTTTGCACTGTCTATTGACCTCTTCTCCTTGGAACCTGTTGTAACGCCATGTAGACTCGTTGTGACGGGTGGGGGACCCGTTGTGACAGATTCTGTTGAGTTATTGTAAGGCAAGCCTCTGTGAGGCTCTATTTTGCTTGCTCTTGACGTCAACATATTCCTCTTGACTTGTACATGTTTCATGAAGCCTTTGCAGTAACATGTATAAACATGTAACTCACCAAGACTCAATTATGAAATGTTAGTACTTATTTGTTTTTCAAATTGTCAAACCCAAGAGAATTTAATATAACAAACTCTCCATTTTGACAGTTTACAAAATCCTATGTGTGTGCACATATCAAATTATGCACTACACTATATTTCTCCCCTTTTTTTTGTAAAGTTTGGCAAAAAAAACTTAATTCAAATTTGATTTCTCCCCTAAATATAAGCATGTAATATCAAATACAAGTCAAGATAATCAAGGTCCCTCTCAATATGACCATGAGTTAAAATTGAACAATTAAGCATAGACATTCTATTATATGCTCTTCCTCAATTCAATAAGCAATTATAATATGACAATAAAAGAACATAACCATAAAATGTGAAGCATCGAGCAAGAAAATATGCAAGCAATTTTCTAAAATCATCCAAGAAAATGGGTATAAAACATAACATGAGTTTTTAAAACATCAAATTACACTTATTAAAGTTTTCATTGGAGCATAGCTAAATTCTAAATTTTTCTATCCTAAGCATTATTATCCTTCTCACTACTCTCATCTTCATCATCATTCGGATTGACTTGAGTGTCATCCTCATTTCCTTCTTGCCCGGGTGCTTGAGCTTCGACTCTGGCTGGGTCGGAGCATTCATTCCAAGAATCAAATTGTTGATTCCAAGAAGTTCGAACCATGGCATTGAACTGTTTTTTTCCATCGAGTCTCTCATGTACTCTTGTCGTATTATGCTTTTCATATATGGACAAATGATATACTTTTTTAGAGATGTATTGCATGTCATCCTCAACATTTGGCAAGGAGTAGGGTGGCATAGGTTCAAATTTCAGAGAGGTGTAATGTATGTACTCGTAAGGATGTTGAAATTCTTGGGTGTTGAATTGCATAAGAAGAGGCATTGAGGTAGAGATTGCAGCAAAATGTGTGCTTGAAGTGAGTTCTTTCTCCATCACTTGTAGAACATCAAGATCGATACATTGATTTGGCTTTGCTACTTCGCTCTTTGTCCATACATTCATGGGCTTGGGTTTTAGTTTTCAAGTCAAATTCCTCTTCACCCAACTCTTATTGCCAAGAAAGGTAATAAGGTTTGCGGGTAAGTAGATGATTGGATTGAGTTTTCTTGGATTATTTGGTATGACTATATTTTTATGCCTTAGGATGCCAATCAAGAGGTGAGGATAGGGTAAACTCATTTGCTTATTGGTTAGGGTGACTCTCATGTGACTAAGGATGATAAAGGAAATATCCACAAGTTTGTCTTTGGCAATGAGACGTCTCAAGAGGTACCTGTTTGTATGCTCGATATTGATTTTAAGATCTTTTCGGGAATTAGGATGTTGTTAATGAGAAGAGCGGTAGTTTGGAATCATAATGGTCTTTATGCGGGTTTTTTGCACCTAACCACTTCTTGAATTCAGTAAAAGATTTCTCATGTTGAGGCCATTTGTGAAATACATCTACTTCTTCCCCATTTTAATTATACTAAAGATCTCAGCTAGGGTATGTGCATTGATCGGTATTTTTTTTTATCATTGAAATAGATTGTAAATCCATATGGTTGTTTGGTCGGTTTCATGTTTGCATACAATACCCATATTAGACTTATGGTAAATCGTTAGTCTAGTTCAATAAGGGGTCTTCATGTCTGAAAGTCAATTGCTTCAACTAGTTGGTAATACTCTCATTCGCTCATTTGATTATCTCTATTTATCACAAATTTGAAGGTGTTGAAGACTAGTCTAGTCTTGAACGTGCTATGAAAGGTAGAGAATTCTAAGGTCGATCGATACAAAATTCGATTGTTGGAGGTATTGGCCCAAGGATTGAAGGTTCTCTTACAAGAATCAGGTTTTTGGACCAATTGTGACTAAGAAGGGTCTGATTGTTGAGGTGTAAGGTTTTACTTGGGTTTGAACTCATACTGATACCGAGTTGGTTTGGTTGGTATGTGCGAGAGGGAATATTGTCTCGTTGAGACATATCCCTTTGATTTCTCTCTCTCTCCATTTATATGTCCAACTCTTTCCTCTTTTACCACTTACATCGAATAATTTCGATGGTGCCATGAGAGTAGCAAGCACAAGAAGAAAACTTACTAGAAACATAGTGATAATCCTTGAAGAAATGATCTTGAAAAATTGCTTGGCCGAGAATAGACAAGACTCCATAGAATAGCTCCAGCACTTGAGAATTTTGGGTGATTTGGAGGCTAGAGTTTTGATCAAGAAGAACTCCAAAATGTTAAATTTGGTTTGTGTAAGGATAAGATCACTTGGGGAAGAAGAAAGCTATTAATAACCTTTCCAGAACACTTCCATTACAGGAACTCGTTATACATGTTATAACAAGTCTCTACCCCTCTATAACACAAGGTGTCTTAAATACTCCAACCACTAGTTTTTCAAATCCAGACCCGTTATAATGGATCCTCAGCTATTATAATGCATTGCTAACTCGCTGGTGTAACGCAAGAACAATTTTCAATTTTAATTGTGAATTTCTTTATTGTTGTGCTATCAATTTGATCTTTGATATTATCGGAGCTCAATTAACTCAAGAATGGAAAATAATTAAGCAAATCTTTATTGCTCTTGTGCAAATTAGGCGAGACTAAGCAAATTAATAACAATCACATTAATTGAAAGAAAAAGATAATATTCATGTTGGTTTTTTTGCAATTAATTGGCAAATTTATTATAGACGTTGAATTATAGTTGTTGAGTTCTTTTAATTTTTCTAAGCAAGATATTAATGTAAATATTTATTAAGTTTAAAATCCATAAAATATTACTTTATTATTTATATTTATTATCACTTAAATAGCTACATAAAATTTTAATTTTTGTTAAACTTCCTATAGGCTTACATCTTTTAGCGAATTCCACTTTTTAAGTTGGATCAATTTATTTTTAAGCAACTTATTATACTCTCTTCGTCTCAAGTTTTTCTCAGTTTCTCAGTTAATCTAAACAAAAGAAATAAATATTTTACCAGTAACATGTCACAAGATAAACAACGCATTCCTTTTTCCTTTTCACTGTCGTCATTTTTTTTTAAAGATATCTTTCTATAGTCAAAAGTTCTATCCCTGAAAATAAGAAGGATAAAATAGAATAATATACTGTGAATCTCTAGTGGTGTGAGAGAGGCTACATCAGTGTCAGTGATATAGAGTAGGTAGATTCACAGATAGTCTGTACTCTGTATGGATCAATAGCCAGTTGTTTTTGTCCTTTCTTTGCAAAGAAAAATCTATTTTCCATATTGTTTTAACTAAGTTCCAGGAAATCGTAGCTGTTAGCCTGTTATAGCCTATCTGAAAAAGACATTTCATGCATGCCGACGAATATTCATTTTTTTTCTGAGTATTTTTATTTTCTTTGCAATAAGTGTTTCTATCACCTGTCGCTTTCTTCTGTAACGCACCGCTATTGCTTGCCATAAAATTTTGTTGACCGGAGAATTTAAAGTGCTTCCAGATTCTCAGTAGATTGGAGAAAGTAAGAAAAAGGATTTATTAGTCTCAATGTCACAATTAGAGCATTAATTACATTGACAAAAGTTGCTTATTTTTTTATCTACCATCACATGTTTTCCTTTTCAAGAAAAACAGAAAAATGCGAGAACACTGAATTCCTTTATCATATTTGCATATTGGATGGTTTGGATAAATGTGTGCTCGGCAGAGTCGAATTCAGAATTTTCATTAGAGGTTCAAAATTTATATTTTTTCAAAAAATTTAAAATGATGTTTATTCTTAAAAAATTACCAACAACTACAAACAAAATCTTTGTTGTTGTTGTTGTTGTTCCTCCTCATTAAGATAAACGTGAACATCAAATGTAAGTGCTGACACAATATTCTTTTTTAACTGAATTCATTCAATAGTTGTAATAGAGTGTCAATCAAGTCAAATAAACATATTGATTTGTTAATATCTAGTTGATCTTTCAAAATATTAACTTTGTCAAGATAATCAGGGCAGAACTAGAAACCCTATATAGAAGGGACTAAGTAAAAACTTATGTACAATAGTAGAATTATAAGGGGACTATTATTATTAATAATTAAAAGAAATATAAGGTTAAATGAAAATTTTAAAACTTTTTAAATTATTAGGGTGACTAAGACCCTTTCAGTGGCTTTAGATCCGTCAATAAAGATAGTATTTGTACTTTATCAAGTAAATTTTATGAGTTAGGTTATAATACTTGTATAAGCACGGAACTCTATGATACTTATGATCTATATCTCGAACTGCAAAATACAAATGGTCGATTCAAACCTTAAAAATAGCGTCCACACTAAAATCTACATAGGCGCAAAAATTTTCATTTTTAGATTTGTTTACTATTTTATCGACTAAGTGGAAATTTTATTAAATTTGAGAGCCCGTAAATCATTGGATCAATAAGTTTTCCACGCATTCAAAGAAATAATAAAAAATTCTAAAAAAATAAAATTGTGACCCCTAAGTAGATTTCAGTATGCAATATTTTCAACTGTACTAATCGATCATTTGCATTTTAAAATTTGAGATATAGTCGGAAGCACGGTAGAGCCTCATGATTGCGTAAGTACCATAACCAAACTCAAATATTGTTATTTGACTTAATTGATATTTTATTTGTTAAGTTAGTATTCGTACTTTACTAGTATTAGCTACATTAATTAAGTCAAGTAGTGTAGTGGTAAGGCATCAAACCTTCGTTGGGGGGGGGGGGGAGGTCTTGGGTTTAAGCCTTGGTGCTAGGTTAATTTCAAGTTTGCATTCAAATTTGAGTTGGAGTATGTGTTGTGTTGTAAGCCTCTGAGCATGAATAAAAAAATAAGTCAAGTAGTAAGAGTTACATAGTGAATTGTTAATTAATATGTAGACTATTTTACATTTCACACAATGAAATATTATAGTTATCTTTCAAGTATTAATTTTGTGAACCGATAATACAAAATATACAAATTGAAGCTAGTGATAATATCAAAATACGAAGTGTGGTAATATAAAAAATATAAGTGGTAATATCAAAACACACAAATTATAATATCAAAACATATAAATGTTTGTATACAAACACACATTGTAGTCATATCAAAATATACAAGTGGTAATATCAAAACAAACAAGTGATATTGTAAAAAGAATATAAAGTATCAAAGTAACTAAAGAAAGTAGTGTTGGCTTTGGCTCATTCTTATTTGACAATTTGCAAAACAATTCAAGGACTAATATTTTACAAATTTTAGTTTGTGTTGTGCAGGTTTAAACAGATATAATCAAGCAAGATTAAGGCCAAGATATTGATCCACAAGTCAAGAGAAGCACATCAAAGAAAAAAGCTAAAAGAATTGAGCAGAAACATGGAATCTCCAGCAGACTGTTATAACAAGTCTATGATTCGTTATATGAGGTAGGATGAAGGCTTGAAATATTGACTAAGTATGAAAATTTTCGAAAGGTGTGTTGTCATAAAGCATCAGAGAGGCGTTGCAATGAGTTATAACTCATTATCACGAGATCCAGCTCGTTATAAGGAGTCTAGAGATCGAAGAGCCTACAAGTTAGTTGCAGAGACTGAGAAGGACAAGCTGGAAACCTGAAGATGCATTCTAACTTGTCTCTGACTCGGTATAATAGTAGACTGGGACATATACGCATATTGGAGTTATGCCTCTATATACATATAGAAACCTTTTAGAGATGATCAAGAAATGTCTTACAAGCTTTCAAGCATTTTCCTGAGCACTAAGAACTATTTTCAAGCCTTCCACTACTCCACTAGCCTAATCAATTATTGAGTTGAGAGTTAGGATTTTTATTTTTTAGAGTTAGTAATTTTCTAGTAATCTTTTGTGATTGTTGATCCGTTGTGATTGTGTCTTGTTATAGATCCGTGTAGGATCTCTTGTAGACTCTTGCATAGGCTCTAGTGAGGTATTGCAAGAGGTGTATGCTTATAGCATTTGCAAATATTTTTTATTATAGTGTATTTTGGTCCGTAGGTGGTACCGAAAGACTCGTGGAGTAGGCATTGCAAAACTTTGTCGAACCACATTACATCACGTGTCAGCTCTCTCTTACTCTGTCTCTTTTCATTCTTGCACTCTTATTTGACTTGTTCTTGAAGAATCTTGATGCTACAATTGATAAGAATTGGTTAGAAAAAGGTCTTGAATAATTGACTTGTGAATTGAATTATTATACACTTTCGCACCATAATTTATTATTTTTAGGCCTTGTATTCTACAAGTAGCGATACTAATAGTTCAAAAATTATGTAGTAATATCAATAATACAAAATGATAATAGTTATACACTGAAATACAAACACCAACAATAAAGTGCTAATAGTTTGTGATGTGTGTAAATACTTATAAAACTAATGAGTAGAGAAACAAAATAAACTAATTTTCCTAGTCATAATATTTTTTCCCCATTTCCTTTCTGGATATGATGAATCTATTGTATAGATAATCGGGAGCACAAATAACTTTTAATAAGTGCGAAAATGATATCTTATTTTATTATCGTTCTTTATTCGAAATTCTGCTTGAATTTTGAACTTGTTGTTGTGCATATTGTGATTCTCGCTTTTGCTTGATCTCTTTGTGTGTTTGCTGCAAGATCTTTCAAGTGAATATTTTTCTATATTGTCAATATCCTCAATACTTATTTAGCAACTCGACTACTGAATCTGATGGAGAAGTTCGATAATTGGTATCTCTTTATTTCTCCTTTCCTTTCTCTTTCTCTATTTTCTGTTGAAGAGAGTATTTCCTTTTTCCTATTGTGATACTTGAAGAGAGAGAAACTTATGATATATATCACTTGGGGACTAGGAACTCTTTAGTAGGAGTGGTAATTTTACATTTCAGTCCATCGACAAAATAATAATTATCAAACTCAATTTTCTACACATTTAAGGTTCCACTTCTATAATATTATATCCATATATTTTATACTTTAGTGATCATTTATAATGGATACGTTAAGACATATAATTAATATACAATTGTATAATACGTAAGTCCATAAACTATATGGTCTGAATGACATCCCATACAGTCAATTATATTGTTTTATCCAATAATTTCTCACTTGGACTATGTATGTAACATTTTAATTATATTAATAGATCTCTTTATTGTTTGTCACTTTAAGTATTGAACAATTTTGTTCATCAACCATATTAGCAAAATACTTAAGCAGTATTCGTCATATTTATGAGTGACTAGACCGACATAAATCATGATACTAATACCACTTAATGACATGAATCATGAAGAGTGTGAAAATAACACGAACTATGATTACGTGACTATTTTCAACTTGGTCACCTTCTTGTGAGATCATACGTAAAACCTTAACTTATTAATATACATGCACAATATACCTTTAAAAATTTTAAACTTTTACTTTATAATGCATTATATCATACAACTGAATGTCTGTAAATACAGGGACGAAGTTATGATCATTATTAGAGTCGGGCAAAATTTTAGGATAGGGTATAATTTCACAATTCTCTTAAGTCTTAAACATATTTTTGTACTTTTTTCTAAAATATGCATAGAAATAGAAGTATATTTTTGAAAAAAAATCATCCAGGGTGAGGCAAGTGTCACCCCTTAAGAATACGTGGCTTTGTTCCTGTGTAAATACATACAACAAACACTAAAATAAAAGCTTGTCACTCCCACTAAAACTGAACATCTTCCGCTGAAATCAAACACATGCGAGAAACATGTCCTATGAACACTTTGGAAATCAAAACCTTAATCAGCGGGTCAGCTATCATGAAATCTACCGATGTGCTCAATGTTGATCAGACTCTTTCCTTAACAGAAATTTTAGAGAGTGATGCAATAGAAATTTTAGAGGCCAATCGTCGGAGCTGCGCTACTTTTTTTATCAGTTCCTAAAAACAGGTGCTACTGATACGAGAGCAGCGCCACTTCTACCCTTCTCTCTCTCTCTCTTAATAATAGCGCGAAATGGCAACTAAAAAACAGAAACATAATGCGATGAATGAAGGACAGCAACTAAGATATGACGAAGAGTCCTACTTTTGATCCACTATTTCTGAAAGAAAAGGGTGTTGTACTTCCGTATATGCACATGTATTATATCCATGCTGAATCATTTTCACAATATTTTTATGATCGAATTTCTGCTCCAAATGTTACTAATTGAATTCCGAGATCATAATAAAGCCGACACATTTAGCAGTAGTCAGCAACTTGTTGGATTCCCATTAATAATTTAGAAAGAAACACAAGTATTTCAGACTGCCGCAACCGAACTAGCTCCCTGAGTCCGAATCTGCTGCTCGTAAATCCTGCTTGTTTTCCTGCTTGTCTCGATCCGACCGCCCGATCGTCACAGACGGCTGTGATTTGATTCAGAAAGCAAATGTTTTAGCCGTTAGATGAGTTTTAAATGGTCCAGATCGAAACAAGCAGCAGATCCGGTTCCCTAGCTCCCTGGCCCAAATAATATATATCATACATAGGTTCTCATTCAATTGAAAACCATATCAAAATAAAATGGTTAAAGCCTACAACAAAATCTGGACGAACGCACGACCACGGAGGTACGAAACTTTAACATTAGAGTTAGTTAGCCCACGAATCGCAAGAAATAATGCCGCACGTTGAATACTGCAGAAGACCTGTAGAAGGCTTGCGAATTTACAACTTCCGTTTAGTAAGAGATTAGCACATGTTTTGGTTCCAACCACAGATACATAATTGTAACAATCAAAAGGTATTGCATAACCATTTCTCAGAGAAATGACAAGATTTTCTTTTGCTTTTCACATAGTAATCAGACCACCAGTTTCATCCAAACAAAATATTTTACAATTCAGGTTTCTAGAGAATCCTACATAACCCAGTATTTGTAAGAGCAAACAAAATAATGAATCCTCCGCAACAACCAGCGTCTAGAGCTTATACTAGGAGGAAATTGGATGAAATACCCAATATGATCAAACTGCATAAACAGCTTCAGAAAATTTAATGGATGCATTTATACCAGATTCATGATCAAGGCTGGGGTGAGATCCCAGCGTGGGAAATGCGCCCAATTTCCAAATAACACCACATTATCACATGAACTGAAAATAAATAGCTTGCTAGTTTTTTGAAAGGCTTGCTATTAATTGTACCAAAAGAACATTCCAGAAAACAGATATCACTACAGGTGCAGTAATAACCCATAAATGTATTATAGAAGTACAATACTACAGGGGTTTCAACTAAAAAATGTACTTCCCATAAGAGAATTGCACAACGATAACATCACCTGAAATAATTAGGAACAAAATATTTGTGAACAGGAAGACTTTGAAGTTAAGCTGCTACTGGCATAGAAAGAAAACAAAAGAAGAATAGGTGACAAGTGTAGATGTGTTTACATGTAAAGACCCTCCGGAACACCTTCCTTCTTTTTGAACATAACCTTCTCCTTCGCTTTCTTAAAGTCCACATGTGTAACCTATTATATACAAGGCATGCAGCATAATCAACACCATAAACAAGTTTGCAATCACTTAAATTTATCATAGGTCATAACAAATGATAGGAGGGATTGACGGTTATGCACCTTCATACGCCGCTCTCTCAAGGCATGCAAGCCAGCCTCAGTACAGATCGCCTTAATATCTGCCCCAGAGAACTCATCCTTGGTCATGACAAACTCCTCTAGGTTCACATCATCAGCAAGTGTCATCTTTGATGTGTGTATCTGTGTCCCACCAAATAAAAACTCTCAGCATGAGGCGAAGAACAAAAAAACTAAAAGAACTAAGTATATCAACTAGTTCGCCAACATCAGGCACGATTGTGTATTAATTATTGTACTTTGTTTCCATTTTAAATATCCTACAACACAAAATGTCTATCACCAAAAACCATGTGAAGAAACTAAAGCAGCCCAAACACAAAATATGCATACATAAATATAATTTCAAGGGGCTGTACAACGTTTCATTTTGACAAAAAAAAAAAAGATTTAAAAAAAGAACCTGGAAGATGCGGCGACGAGTTTTGATGTCAGGAAGAGGAAATTCGATCTTTCTGTCAATACGACCAGGCCTGAGCAGTGCGGGATCAAGTGATTCAATGCGATTGGTTGCAAGGATAACCTTGACATCACCTCGTGAGTCAAAACCATCAAGCTGATTGAGTAACTCGAGCATGGTTCTTTGGATCTCACGTTCACCTCCCGAGTGTGCATCATATCTACAAAATAGTATTTAAAAAATGTAAGATCTCAGATTTTCCATCTGGTAATAACTCAAGGATTCAGCTTCTTCAAATAACTTCAGCATCCTGTATACACTATAAAATATTGCAATACATATATAAGTAGCATTTCAATTAGACCCCTCTCAACATGAAATACATACATAAGTAGCATTTCAATTAGACCCCTCTCAACATGAAAGTACTATTTCCATACCCTGCATGGCATTATACTTTCAGAACATACAAATAATAAACCTTTCTTTTTTCGTTGATGCTCATATAAGGAAGATGTGATATTTCTTCTAAGACAAACAGGAATGGGGGACACTACAAGGATATTATCAGTTTCACTAATTGTAGAACCATGTAAATTTTTCCTAAAAGAACAATAGACTCTGGAAAATACTTTCTGCAAATGGAACTACAAAAAACAAACTTGTTTATTTCTTAAAAAAGAAACTGCCAAACCTCAAAATGGCTTAAATTAAATAATATTGACTACCCAGTTTACAAGAACAAACTTCTCATCTTCTAATGACCAACAACCAAACTTGAAGCCAACCACAGCATTAGTGGTACTGTAATAGAATAAAGGGAAATATATTTGTTCAAATTTCCCATAGAACAGAAAAGAGATAGCTAACAAACCTCTTGGTACCAACAGCATCAATTTCATCAATGAAGACAATAGAGGGTGAGAGATCATCAGCAACCCTGAAGAGCTCCCTGACAAGCTTGGGCCCATCACCCAGGTACTTCTGTATCAGTTCACTTCCCACCACACGCAAAAATGTTGCTGATGTTGAGTTTGCCACTGCCTGCATGCATTATATAGAGCACACTAAGTACTGATTTGCGACAAAAACCCATTGGCAAATAATGTCAAAACAATAATAGCTCCTGGATGCTTTAAAAGAAATGAATCAGTTTGATGTCAATGCAGAAAAGGGATTTGTGACACATAAAGGTGAATGTAAGATTTATTGAAACATGAAATATATGATATGTTTGAGACAAATAAATATGTATCTTTGGCAGCTCCTTGTAAACCCTTTAAAGCATATCATTCCATCAATTCATATCAGAATTAATATGTGAGAGGCAATCATGGCCTAGATTTAAAACTGAAATGACATTATACATAATGGATCCATCACATATACATAATGAATCCATCAAAAACAATGATAAACCAAACTCTCCAAAACATATGTATACACTGTGCACTGCCTCAGATTATAAACAATTTCAAACTAACACCTTGACTGTAATCTTCTCTCAACAGACAAAAAAGTTTCAGTTCATCACAAAATGTAATTTTGAACTTCATAAAAGAAATATGCAATAACCCACCCCAAAAGCACAATAAAGAAATATCATGTACAAAGTCACTAGTGACAGTTTCCAGAAAGATAAGGGAAAGCACATTTAAAAAAAAATTACAGCGATGCAGAACAACGTATTCAGTGGATATCTCCATAATATTTCAAAGATCTTCCTGAAGTGCGCACATAAAGATTTTCCTATCAATGCTGTCAAAAGTGTTACCTTACGAAAGACTGATCCAAAATCCAGGGTTTAAGATGCAAAACTACTCCCATTTTCATAATCCCAACATCTTAGATTTAGATAAAACTAGGAAAGGTTGGTATAAATTGTACTAAAATACAGTAGGAAACAAGAGTTTAACAAAAACAAAGACAAATGATGATAATTTCATAAATCAAACCTTGGCAAGAAGGGTTTTGCCAGTTCCAGGCTCTCCATAGAGGATAACACCTTTAGGTGGCCTAATGCCAATATCTTCATAGAGCTCAGGATGCGTCAGAGGTAGCTCTACTGCTTCTTTAATCTCTTGAATTTGAGCATCCAGACCTCCTATGTCAGCATATGATTCAAGAGGGGCTTTTTCAACTTTCATCACTGAAACCATGGGGTCCACCTCATCTTGTAATATACCAACCACGGATAGTACCTGGTAATAAATCAACTCATAAGCCTGCGTATATATACCTCCTTATGAGTTGGGGTATTGTTTATTAACAGGGTTCATGCTTATTCATAGCTACATGACCAATTGTTACCTAAACAATCTGCAATGACACTAATCAATATTAACATCCAAAACTGCAAACGGAGGTAACCCGAAGTTGTTCAGTGAGCTATCTAGGATTGAGATAATCTATGAAACACACAATTACAAACTCTACCTAACTGACAATAAAAACAAAGTAACTTAAGATTAAGTAGTCTGTTACCCAGGGTTGCTTCATTTCTTGTACTATACCAATATGAATAGATCCATAGAACAAATCCTCCAGTTACTCTCTATACTGGGAAAAAAACCAAATCTCACCTTATTATGCATCAGAATGGAACAACCCGGTTCGAGCTGATCCTTGTCAACAAATGACAAAATCCCAACATAATACTCAGGCCCGACAGAGCTCGACACAATCGCATGGTTATCATCTATAATCTCCTCCAAGTTCCCAACACTCATCGGCGATCCTCTCAGATCGTCGACCTTACTCCGATCCTCTTCGCTTTTATCCTCATGCGGCTTCAATCTCTCCTGCCCCGCCACGAATTCCTCCTCCATTAACAGGTAATCCTTGACTCGCTCCAGTTTGAGAAGACGAAGGCGACACTTAGATAGAGGCGTGACGTGAGGAAGGCGCGCCGCCGCCTCGGGTCCCTTTTGCTTTCGCTGTTTCCGACCAACGCGAGAAGGCGCAGCTGGCGGTTCGAATTTTCGTTCCTTCTTGTCGTCTCCTCCCTGCTTCCGATCGCCGGACTGGCCTTGCTTGCCCATGCCACCTGGCGTGCCTTGTCCCATTGCTGGATTGGTTTGCTTTGAGAGGAGCGAGGTTTCCTAGGGTTTGATTGGAAAGGAGGAGGAAGAGGGGGAGAGAGAGAGAGAGGAAGAGGGGTGAAGAGAGAGATGCAGCTTTGGGAACAAGAAAGGTATTAGTATTAGAATGGTGAAATAGAACTGGAACAGTCGGAATGGAATGGAACCCGATTTGTGTTTATGGGCTTCGAATGTAAGGCTGGTTTCCTTTAATATATGATAACCGGGCTTTTTGGCCCAATATTAGAATCTGTCATGATATGTTTCAATTTCAGCCCAACTGTGCTTGTATGACTGTTAGGTAGTTAGAAATAGAAAACTGTTAGACGAGTTACTTGACTCAATATCTGCCCATAAAAATTACATTGAAGTGTAAGGGGCTAAAAGAAAACTAGAATCTAGGCTCTTGAACTCTTGAAGGACATATTAGTGAGAGAAATATAAAGATAGTTTAGATGAGCAACATGTGAATATAATTTTCAGTTATTACTAACAAGTGAAATATTTTACATAAGCAATATGTAAATAGTTTTTACTAGCAATGTTCCATGGCTATTAACAAAAAATATTTTTTATCTAATAACAAAAAGAATAAAGATTGGAAGATCAAATTTCGCATAATTTGTAGATATTTCAAATCGACGGACTTGATTCCGACTCTCATCTTAAAATTTATATATTTTTTATTTATAATTTATATTTTATAGTTTTTTAATTATTAATACTAATTAGCTTCCTCTATAATCTGAAAAATATACAACAGTTTTAATTTAACCCCTCCCTTATGTGGATTTTCTAACTTCATCCCTGCTCAAAATAAAAATGTTCTACATAACCGGTGTCTATTTTCAATATACTGTCCAAAAACTAGTAATTTATTGCATAGTTTTTTTATTAGAAATTTAAGAATTATTAAAATAAAATGTGCACAAGCATTTCCTACCCAGTCATACACCTTTTGGTGTCATTCGGATCATTTTTAGCTTTAGAAATATGTGTAATATTTAATTTAATTTGTTGATTTATTTTGCAGAATATGTTTATGTCTGTATAGAAGATATAAGTTGAAAATAATCCATAAGTTTTAATGATCTCAGATCATAAATATGACTTTATTTGATTCAAAAATATTAATATGTTTGATTTGAGTACTAATAAATTATTACACACATAAAAGATGTAACAAAAGATATATGTTAGAGTGTATCAAGCAATTTTAGTTATATTGGAAACCTAAATGTGAACAAAAAATGTTAAGAATATCAACAGCTATATACACAATATTACATTGTCAATTGATGATACTTAAAATCATATTCTATGCAAATCATATTCCATGCAATTGATTAAAAAAAATAGGGGTAATGCCATGAGAGCCTCCCAAATCCTTCATTTGTGACAACTAGCATTTCGAACTTCTAATTTTGACAACACCCCGTTTTGAAATTAATGAGAAACACCCCCTCCTAAATGATAAATTATCATCTAATGCTCAGATCTAAGTATAACTTGACCAAAATGCCCATGTATATTAATAGTGTAATGTATAAATTATTTATATTTACATATTTTTAATCTATGAAAAATTTGTAATATTCTATAAAATAAGTGTTGACAATTAAAAATTCGTAATTCATATGATGTTTGTTGTGTTTTATTTTTTAGTGTGATTCAATTTATTAGAATAAAAATATATCTTATGCATCACTAAAATTGATAAAGCATTTTATTATATATAAATAGGAAATATTATGAAATAATAAATTTTAGTATCATAGAAACCATCATATTTTAGTAGACCTCTTATGAAATGCTCTCACACCTTAGAGGTCATAGTTTCTCTATGTTTCTTCTTTCTAGTGGGGCCTTCAGGTGCAGCTGCAATTGCATCAGGGTCTTGAGTGTTACCATCAATTTCAATTCTTTGAATTTCCTCAAAGATAAAGTTTGGATCTACTTTCATGCTATAATAGTTCATGCAAACAATCAAGCAAGCCAGATAATAAGCAAACAAGACAAACAATTCAATATTGTGACAGATAATAAGCTTGTAATTCTATCAAACAATTTAACAATCAAGATTACAATTCTATCAAATAATTTAACAATCAAGCTTGTAATTATATCAAACAATTGTCAGTAAGTAAGTAAACAAGTGCAACTGTGCAAACAATCAAGCAAGCCAGATAATAAGCAAGCAAGACAAACAGTTCAATAATGTGCCAGATAATAAGCTTACAATTCTATCAAACAATTTAACAATACAAGTGCAACTGTGCCAACAAGGCAGATAAGTGCCAGTATGGAACCAAGCAAGCAAGCAAGGCAGACAATTCAGTATTGTGTCAGTATGCAAACAATTCAATATTGTGCCACAATATTTACCACACCGAATACAGTGAACTATTTAGATCCAAGGAGCCAAAGAGATGAACCGATAAACCAACATTCCATGCTTCATCATCACTAATAATTGATTTGTAATAGATAAATGACTTGTACATTCAAACTCATGCAAGTAAACAAGTCTGATTCATCTATTACGAATCAGCAATCAAGCAAGTTATTTTCATGTAAGTAAACATGTGTCAGTAATCAAGCAAGCTAATTTCATGCAAGTAAACAAGTGTCAGTAAGCAAACAAGCTATTTTCATGCAAGTGACAATAAGCAAGCATGCTATTTACATGCAAGTAAACAATTTTCAGATATCAAGCAATCAACTTTTCAAGCAAGAAAAACATGTGATAGAAAAACATACTCATCTGACGACAAATCTGGCTCAGAAACTAAACTCTTTGCATCATATTTTTCTGACTCAGCCATGCATGTCACAAAATCAGAGACAAGATCAGGCAGTGAGGTACACTAAAACCTGCATGCATGCAAATAAAAAAACAAAGATTAAATAAAAGTACAAAAATACCAAAAAAATCAAGTTACAAAATAAATAAAGATTAAATACAAATAATATCTTTGAATAGCTTGCTTGCTTATTGGTTCTTTCTTTCTATTTCTTTCTTTCTCTCTATTTCTTTGTTTTGCTCTCTCTCTCTCTCTCTCTCTCTTTTATTTTCTTTCTTTCAGTCATTTTTCTTTTCCTTCACAGAGGCTTATATAGCCAAGGACAAGGATCTACCAGAAGCGAAAATCTCTGATCACGATCTTGTCACAAGTTTCTCAGTCACCTAGCAATGAAATGATAATCTTTCTGCAGCCTTTTAACTTTTAATCCTACATAATATTTCAAGTACGCTAGATCGCCAGAAACAAGCAATAGATCATTCAGATCAGGGCCAAATCGTCGAAAAATGATTAGAGTTTTAGGAGAAGAGACCAAACAAGTCTGGCCACGTCACTCATGGGTTGACATGCAAGTACTTCAAGCGACGATGGTTGGGACAACGTGCAAGAGAGAGAGATGACGAAAAAGACGAAGAGAAAAGAGAGACAAAGGAAAGGAAGAGACGAAAAGAGATGCGGCTAGAATTTTCTTTTATCCGAGATATCCCTTTATATTTCCGCCTCTATCTCTGTAATGCACACAATTCTATACTAGTAGAATATAAAAAGAAACAACACAACTAAACGAAACGAAATAGATCATTTGCTTTTTTGTTTCGTTTCGTTTTAATGGACGAAACATAACTACTTTGTGTTATCTGTTTCGTTTGCTAAACGAAACCCAAAATTCTTGTGTTAAACGTAAAACATGATGTCCGAAACGAAACGATTAAGCGTAAAACATGCTTGCTTGCGTTGACACCCCTAAATATTACGGCTATTTCCATACCAAACCTAAGCTTATTGACGTGTAAGCAAAGTTGACAAAACGTGCTATACTGATATTAAATTTATTTTCGTTTTGTTTATTTTTATTTAAAAAAAATGAGTTTCTATGCCACTTGACAATATTTGTTTTTTTAGGCAAGCAAAATAACAAACAGAACGTAAAGAGACAGAGACATTACAATATAATGCGAGAAATACATCATCAAAGCATGGAGCAATATTGAAGCCTCAATGTAAAAAAGAACCCGCACAAACATATAAACCAGAGTAATACACTTGTACACCTTATGAATCGGGGTATAAACAAAATAAAATGGAGTAATTCAACTATACATTCAACTGTTAAACTGTTACATTACATATGTTTAGAAAATATTATTCAAAATTTCAAACTGTAAAAAAAAAATCATATGGTACAAGTGTTTTCAATTATTTATTTGAGCCAATTTGAAATTTGATGGGACATTCATATAAAGCCATTAAAATTTACCGATGAAAATTCTAAATAATTTGATATGAGGTTGAACATCTTTAATTTATTGCGCTTCTTATAAGAAAACATCTACAATTTTTAATTTTTAATTATATGGTATTTACAATATACGTAACATAAGAGTTAGAATGTTAGATATGCCATAAAAGTTGGAAAGAAATTGGATGTATGCTAAGATTACCATAAAATTATACTATTGGACTTGTGCATGGAACTACAAATGACATAATTGATTACCCAGAAGAATGTTTTTCTTTTATCACCTTTGTTAAGTAACTCAACTAAAATGTCACATCTATAATTCTATATATTCCAGTTTTACATATCTACATAATTTACATATTCGGAATCTCAAGTCTAACCAATCAATAAGTGCAATAAGACTATAGAAATAATCATGTAGATCTAGACAAATAATGCCTTAAAGATGGGCACCGAAAAAAAAAAATCTGAACTCAAAGCATGCCTGCAATAACTACTGGAAAACTGGAATTCACATGCTAACCTCTGAACCATTATGATAAGCACTACTGAAATATCAGTGTGACAAAACAGAAACAACAGCTGGATCACCTCTTAAGTTTGAGAAAAACAAACTCTTCAATAGCTGGGATTTCACCAATCATGTTCAAAGTTTCCTTCTCAGGCTCCTCATCAACCCCAATAGCCATTATAGCTTGCTTTCTTGATGCTGTTCTTGCCACGCTCATGAAACTCACGTTGACATTTTTGGCCCCAAGGACTGACCCAACTCGACCAATCATACCGGGCTGGTCCACCTGGCGACACAAGATCACATTTCCTTCTAAGCTTACATCCACACTGAATGAGCCGACCATAGTCAGCCTTGGAATGCCGTCCTTAACCCTCCCCTCGACCCGCACATCACCTGCATAAGAAAGGGCACTCCCAAACCTGTTAAGAACATATGTGTTGAAAATATGCATTATCTGTCAGATTAAGCTGTTTGATAAAGTTGTTGATTAATCAAGTGTTATAACACAAGGCTGGGTTCAAAAGCAAAACTTCAGGTATGAGTGTTACACGTTTGGCTTTCAGTACCGTTTTACTGATCAACAGAACTTCAACATCAACTAAAATTAAGTTTAGTCACAATCAAGACTGATCATTTTAAATTATGAATATATTCAAAACTGAATTCACTTACAGACAGTATCAAATAGCTGAAAGAAGATGAGACCACAATGGCACACTTACTTTTAGTTGCGATAAGAAACTAATAATTGTTGAAAAATACTGATTCACGGCATTCCTATCATAGCCCTTATCTGTGTGCAACATAGTGATAAGCTAATAATTAAAAAAATAAGTTGGGCTAAAATTGAAACTTTGGGATGTTAAACAGCATAAAATGGAAATTTCATGGTTGCTTACAAAGAAATACCCAGGTTTTGATAGCATAGAAAAAAAAATACTTAACAGTCCCCTTTAGTCTATTATTTCAAGAAATAACCAACTGAAACTTCACATTTCAATAATTAACTTTTGGATAGAACATAGAGTTAAGATATCAAAGGTATTGGTGTGGTATGAGAAAGCCTTTGATTAACTTGAGTTTCCTTAAATACAAAACATGCTATCTTGGTCAGCAGTCAATAGTAAACCCACCTTGATTCAACATTTACCAGATGTATCTGAATGGAGTTGATAGGAATCTCAGGTGAACCATCAACAAATACTCTCTCCTCGCTCAAGCGGATCCCACGCTGCTTAGAGACATAATCTGCATTGACAATGTTGACAAATACACTCGAGATGGGCTCCAAGATGCCCTTTGTTACCATCGCACGAAGAAGCCTTGTGTCTAAGTCATCTGGGTCCCGCGAAGAGGCGTATACCACCTTGACATTTTTTATGCCACTGCCGCCAGTCACAAGCTGGACAGCTAGGCGGCCAAGTTTCTCAGCCAGTGTGACGTAAGGCAACAGCTCTAACACCACCTGCCATTTTAACAGAAGCTGATGGTTTCATTTAAAGATATAAATAACCAGTGATTCCTTTTGGAATAGATGTCAAGAAAAGGCTCAAATTAAAGGGTACCTCAGCAGGAACCATGGGTGCATTTACTGCAGTGGCAGCAAGTTCTCCTTTAAGTGCTCCTATTACTGCCTCAGCAATCTCCATGGCTACTCCTTCCTATGACATGTGCTTAGTCTTAAGTGAATTTACAGAATGCATTACGGAAACCAATAAAACATCAAATTTATCCATCGAGGTGACAATGTTGTAGGTACCAACAAGAAGTAAGATCGGAAGATTGTATCCTTTAGTAACTAAACTGCCGCAGCATTACCGTGCCCTAAATAAAAGTCATCTGCTTTCAGCATAGATCACCTTTCAGTTGTACACATTAGACAAATTTCTTGCTCAATCAACGAAAAGGTGGCTTGGACGGAAAAGATTGATATTGGGATTTTTTAGGGTTATTTTAGAATAAAACAGAAATAAATAAATGAACCTGGGCTTCTGTTGTGCTAGCTCCCAGATGAGGTGTAGCGATGACATTTTCATGTTGTACCAACTTGCTATCCTCTGGAGGTGGCTCCTCAGTGAAAACATCAAGTGCAGCCTCATTTATTAAAAGAAAAAAATGGAATTAGGGAAATTGTTACTTTTCATGAACAGAAAATCAAACGGAACTCATCAGAAAAGTTTCCCATCAGAAAATTAAGTCATCCAATTCAAGTTGCGTTTCCTATTGTTGGAAGCTTAGACAAGAATTTCCTTCTCTTTGATCATATGGAGCAAAGCATTTCCTTTTCTTAAGTCATGAAGCAGGATTTCTAATCGTAAAGAGCATTCTCTTATAAAAAGAAAGTCCATTTGTACCCATGTAACTCATAAAAGTCCACATGTTAACAATTACCTGAGCAACAGTTCCATCATCAAGAGCTTGCACCAGCGCCTCTTCATCAATAACCCCACCTCTTGCAACATTCACAATCCTCACCCCCTTTTTGACCTTACCAAAAGTTTCTTCATTGAAAAGTTTTTCTGTTGTTTGTGTCAGAGGCATATGAAGGGAAATAAAATCAGCAGTTGTGACAGCCACATCAAAAGGAACAAGCTCAACGCCAATTGCATGGGCTCGGTCTGCAGGTGCATATGGGTCATGGGCCACTACGTGCAGGCCCAAACCTTTGGCACGTCTGGCAACCTCAGATCCAACCTTTCCAAACCCCATCACAGCTAGCGTTTTCCCAACAAGAGAAACCCCCACAAACTTGCTCCGCTGCCATTTACCTGATAACAGGTATAGATTTAAAAACTTATGCAGAATGAGAACTGTTGCCTGATATAGCAGGGTAAAATATTGCAAATGGCATCTTGAGTTATGAATTAATCATGATTGACTGGTATAGCAAGGTAAAAATCTATTAATCATTACTTGCAAGTTTCCCATGGTATAAGTTGGTACCAACCGATTGTATATAGATAACGATATCGGCGTAATATACTACTATACCTCAGTAGTCAGTAGTCGGCACTCGGCACTAATAGATCAGATAATAGCATAGCAGTGTGGTACACTCCCAATTGGCTCCTAAACAAGAAAAGGCCAAAAGTTTTTTTCCAACCCTTATAGCAAGCAAGTCATGGCCAAAAGCCCAAAACAGTTTATATTTTAATATGGAAGTCTATTAAATGGCGATCCTCAAACATGTACTACTCGATAGAGAGTCGATACAGAGGATTTTAGCAGAGAGCTTATGCCCTATGTGGTATTGAACAGCATACTGCTTAGTCGTCAGTATTCGGCCAAAATTAATGCATATGCAACTCATAAGTGAAAATAGAAATGCATACCTGCCTTTAAGGAGGCATCAGCAGCAGCAATATTGCGGGCCATGGCAGTCAGGAGAGCGATGGCATGCTCAGCAGCAGCAATAGTGTTTGCAGTGGGTGCATTCACCACCAGGCACCCACACTCAGTCGCTGCTTGAAGATCAACATTGTCTATCCCCACCCCAGCTCTTCCCACCACCTTCAGCCTCCCTTTAGAAGCCTCAAATACATCTCTGGTCACCTGTACAGGCACAAGCCATTAAATTCACTATTTTGTTTGTTTGTTTTGTTTTGAAAGAATATGTTATCCTCTTGTATAGTAAGAGTAGCATGTGTGGGAATCACATCACTAGCCATAGTTGGACAATGGCACAATTTTGCCAAAGTTTTTTGGCCTTTAGATTAGTTTTCTACGGGCCAGATTTTACACAAGGGATTTTGTTGGATTGATCATAATTCATATCATCATATGGTTGGATGGTTATGCATATTATTGTGATTTCCTAAAATCAATTGACAAGGATGTAAAGTAACTTTTTTCAATCCATATGTAGTAGCAAACTTTCCCTACTTACCCTTAGCTTGATCCAATGGTCAGAACTTATTACTGTTTCTTATCTCATAAAATGTGCTTTAATGGATCACCGCTCTTTAATTTTTTGCTATTTGAGGTCATCTGATACTTGATGAAATACAGGAAAGCACAACAGGGACAACATACCATATTAATATACAAAATGAGATTACGCTGTCTATATTGTGAAAGTTTGGACCAGGAAATACAACAGGCAGTGGCGGAGTATGCCAGGGAAGGTCAGTTGCACCCCCCTGGAACAAAGTTTGAAAATTGACCATACAATTGATTTTTTTTTGGAAAATATGCTTATAATTTGAATTTAATGTTGAACCCCTGGAAAAAAATCTTAAATGGCTAAATCTTGAACTTCCGACGAAAATCTCGAATCCGTCCCTGACAGGGACTTTTATCCACTGTCATAGATGGTGATGGCGCACTGTTCTATTGTTTCTATGAGATATGGGTCACACAAAAGTAATATTAGAAAACACATTCCCCTACAGTCAAATCCGGCCGTTCAAAACTTAATCCAATACAACAGTGTATGATCGTGGTTTTTAAATAATACTACAATAGCAACAATTATGTAGTTAAAGCATCATCATGCAAGTATTATGCAAAATCGCAATCTTCATCTATAAATGTACTAAATCTAGCATATGCATTCTAGACTCTATAAACAAATCAAAATATGCGACTATTAAAAGGATCCTCTCCAATAAACCCAGTCACGCTTAATTTATGCAACATTATCAGAGGAAAGAATGAGATAAACAAAAAAAATAGTTCAGAACTCAAACCTTGATTCCGCTCCGAACAATAACGGCATCGCAGAGAGAAATTTTGGCGCAGAGCTCCTCAGGCGAAAGGTTATAAGAACAATCCACATTCGCGAACTCCCTCAAATAACCCAATCCCGCCTCATCCAGCTTCTCCGCGACGAGCACCGTGGGTTTGATGCCAACTGGCGCTGACGTGGCGGCGGAGGGAAGGAAGCGGAGAGAACGGTGAGAGAGGTGGTGGTGGTGGTGAGAAGAGAGGCGGAGAGGATCGAGAGAAAAGGAGGGGAACGGAGATAGAACGGAGAGAGAGGTTGTAGGGTTTAAAGTGGAGATTGTGAGAGGCCGAAGAAGGGTGTGAATTGATGGTGGCAATAGCGCCATTTTTGGAGATCAGACGTGGGGAGTGATGAGTGGGAGAGATTTTGGATGATACAACTAATTGATATACATAATCCTTAAAAAAATATGAAATTCTAAAGTGTACAGAAAATGGGATGGTAAGTTTATAAATATTAGAAGTTCGCGAGGGTCTCCCTGCAAAATTCTAAGAACTGAAGCCTGAAGGAACCATTTTGCAAATACAGTCGCGACTCGTGACAGAGAATATGAAGAGTTCGAATCTGACGAAATGTGTGTCAGTTTACCATGATTATTTTATAATTAAGTCAAATTGGTTCACAATAAATTTAAATTAGAAATTGCACCCCAGCGCAGCGTCACTTCATGTTTCTTTTAAAGAAAAATATTTGTATTAGAAAAATAAATAATACAATTATATAACTTCAATTTTTTTGTTAAATAACATTGCTTTATTGAAATTAGAGATAATAACAAATATCATACATTTTTCTTAAGTTCTTTTAAAAGAATGATGATTTATATGAAATGAAAAAAATGTAAACATTAATGACGTGAATAAACTACCTTGGTATGAAGACCCCATGGCTATATAGAAGATTGCAAGCTTATGAAGACCCCATGGCTACAAACCACCTTGGTATTGATGAAAGCGGCACACCGGTGAATACCTCTCAATAACGGACAATGATCGAAAGTTTACTCTACCTCATCGCGAGTCAATCGAATATAATGTTTGTCGTTTATCTATGCTCACGATATCAAGCATGTCCTAAAAAATCACACTTCATTGCCATGAAAAGAATCTTGAGATACATCAAAGGTACATTAAACTTGGAACTTTGTTATGGAAGAACCAGTAAACTAGACCTAATTGGATATACCGATGTAAACTTCATTGACCGGAAAAGTACAAGTGGCAATTGTTAGCTTTTAGGTGAGTTCTTGGTCTCATGATCAAGTAAAAAACAAACTTTTGTCGTCGGATCCACGAACGATCGAAGCGGAATATATTGCGGCGAGAAGTTGTTGCACACAAATATTATGGATGATTGAAACATTAAAAGACTTTGATATACATTTTATCAAAAGTATCCATAAATGTGATAACACTAGTGTAATTATGATGTTTAAGAACCCAATATCTCATTCAAGGACCAAGCACATTGAAATTAGACATCAATTTCTTAAGTATCATGTTGAAAAAGAAAATATTGAGCTTGTGCATATTGATACAAAGAACCAAATTGTTGATATCTTTACTAAGCCTCTTGATACAAAACAACATATTGATTTGAGATTCAAACTAGGAATGCTAGAAATTAAGACTTGATTTGTTGATTATCTCTCCCCCCTAGGTTGCTCTATGTCAAAATGCTTGATTGAATTATGCCATATAATTGTCAAATTGTATTGATTTAAGGGGGAGCTAATACAAATGTTTGTATGTTTTTCATGCTAAAAATGAGGGGAAGAAATTAATTTCTTGACTTGTTAAATTTGCTCAAACACGTCATGAAAGACAAAAGTAGGCCTTGGCAGCCACTTCTACGCTCTCTAGAAAACCAAAGGAAAACTCAAACGCGCCTTGATATAAGTGTTTCATGTCTTAGTACTTAATTTGTGAGTAATTCTGATCAGAGTATTTCATTTATAGGTGGTAATCATTAAAGAAAACATCACAAAACATATTTTTTCACTATGAGAAGTGCTTATTATCTGAGTACTACATTTATGGGTGGTAACCAATAAAGAAAACACCACAAAGCATCATATCATATTATGAGAAGTGTTTCTGATCAGAGTACATCATTTATTAGTGGTAACCTTTCAAGAAAACTCAACAAAGCATCATATCTTACTACGAGAATAGTTTCTTCTCCGAGTACTTCATTTAAGGGTTGTAAATAATGAATAAAACACCATGAAGAAGAATAGATTACCACTCTAAGTGCTTCATGTCCTAGTACTTCATTTATGAGTAATTCTGATTAGAGTACTTCATTTATGGGTGGTAACCATTAAAGATAACAACTAAAGCATCTTATCCTACGACGAGAAGTGTTTCTTATCTGAGTACTTCATTTATGGGTAGTAACAACTAAAGAAAACATCACAAAGCATCTTATCCTACGACAAGAAGTACTTCTTATCTGATTACTTCATTTATGGGTGATAATAAAGAAAACACGACAAAGCATCATATCCTACTATGAGAAGTGTTTCTGATAAGAGTACTTCATTTATGAGTGTTATTCTTTCAAGAAAACTCCACAAAGCATCAGATCTTACTACGAGAAGAGTTTCTTCTTCGAGTACTTCATTAAAGTGTTATAACGAATCACTAAAACACAACGAACAAGCATAGAATACCACTACAAGTGCTTCATGTCCTAGTACTTAATTTACGAGTGATTTTGATCAGAGTACTTCATTTATGGGTGATAACCATTAAAGAAAACATTACAAAACATTTTATCCTACTATGAGAAGTGTTTCTTATATGAGTACTACATTTATGTGTGGTAACCATTAAAGAAAACACCACAAAGCATCATATCCTACTATTAGAAGTGTTCCTGATCACAGTACTTCATTTATGAGTGGTAACCTTTCAAAAAAACTCAACAAAGCATCATATCTTACAACGAGAATAGATTCTTCTCCGAGTAATTTAAGTGTTGTAACCATTAAAGAATACACCACACAACATCGTATCCTACCAACAGAAGTATTTCTGAAAAGAGTACTTCATTTATGAGTGGTAATCTTTCAAGAAAACTCCACAAAACATCATATCTTACTATGAAAAGAGTTTCTTCTCCGAATACTTCATTTAAATGTTGAAAATAATGAATAAAACACCATGAAGAAGCACAAATTATCACTCTAAATGCTTAATGTCCTAATACTTAATTAATGAGAGATTATGATCAGAGTACTTTATCCATAGGTGGTCACTATTAAAAAAAATATCACAAAGCATCATATCCTACTATGAAAAGGGTTTCAGATCAGAGTACTTTATTTATGAGTGGAAACCTTTCAACAAAACTCCAGAAAGTATCATATCATACTACAAGAAGAGTTTCTTCTCCGAGTACTTCATTTAAGTGTTATAACCATTCACTAAAACACTACGAAGAAGCATAGAGTACCACTATAAGTGATTCATGTCCTAGTACTTAATTTATTAGTGATTCTGACCAGAGTACTTCATTTATGGGTGGTAACCATTAAAGAAACATCACAAAGCATCAATTCCTTCTATGAGAAGTGTTTCTCACCAGAGTACTTTTATGAGTGGTAACCTTTCAAGAAAACTCCACAAAGTATCATATATTACTATGAGAAGATTTTATTCTTCGAGTACTTCATTTAAGTATTGTAGACAATGAATAAAACACCATAAACAAGAATAGATTACCACTCTAAGTATTTAATGTAATAGTACTTAATTTATGAGTGATTCTGATCAGAGTACTTCATTTATGAATGGTAACCATTAAAGAAAACATCACAAAATATCTTATCTTACGAGGAGAAGTGTTTTTATCACAGTACTTCATTTATGGGAGGTAACAATTAAATAAAACATAACAAATCATCTTATCATACGACATAAGTGTTTCTTATTTGCTTACTTCATTTATGGGTGGTAACAATTGAAGAAAATGCCACAAAGCATCATATTCGACTATGAGAAGTGTTTCTGATCAGTGTACTTCATTTATGAGTGATATTCTTTCAAGAAAACTGCACAAAGCATCATATCTTACAACGAGAAGTTTTTTCTCCGAGTACTTCATTTAAGTGGTGTAACCATTCACTAAAACACAACGAACAAGCATAGAGTATCACTCTAAGTACTTCATATCTGAATACTTAATTTATGAGTGATTCTGATCATAGCAATTCATTTATTGGTGGAAATCATTAAAGAAAACATCACAAAGCATCTTATCCTACTATGAGAAGTGTTTCTTATATTAGTACATCTTTTATGGGTGGTATCCATTAAAGAAAATATCATAAAGCATCATATCCTACTATGAAAAGTATTTCTGATCAGAGTACTTCATTCATTTAGTACTTAATTTATTAGTAATTCTTATTAGAGTACTTCATTTATGGGTGGTAACCATCAAAGAAAACATCACAAATCATATTATCCTACTATGAAAAGTGTTTCTGACCATAGTACTTCATTTATTTGTGGTAAGCTTTCAACAAAACTCCACAAAGCATCATATCTTACTACGAGAAGAATTTCTTCTCGGAGTACTTCATTTAAGTGTTGTAACCATTAACTAAAACACCATGAAAAAACATAGGATACCACTATAGGTGTTTCATGTCCGAGTACTTAATTTATGAGTGATTCTGATCAAGGTACTTCATTTATGGGTGGAATCCAATAAACAAAACACAACAAAGTATCATATCCTACTACGAAAAATATTTATGATTAGAGTACTTCATTTATGAGTGTTAATCTTTCAAGAAAACTCCAAAAAATATCATATCATACAACGAGAAGAGTTTCTTCTCCGAGTACTTAATTTAAGTATTATAATCATTCACTAAAGCACTACAAAGAAGCATAGAGTACCACTTATAAGTGCCTCATGTCCTAGTACTTAATTTAAGAGTGATTTTGATGAGACTACTTCATTTATGGGTGATAACCATTAAAGAAAACATCACAAAGCAACTTATCTTACTATGAGAAGTGTTTCTTATCTGAGTACTACATTTATGTGTGGTAACCATTAAAGAAAACACCACAAAGCATTATATCCTACTATTAGAAGTGTTTCTGATCACAGTACTTCATTTATGAGTGGTAACCTTTCAAGAAAACTCAACAAAGCATCATATCTTACTATGAGAATAGTTTCTTCTCCGAGTAATTTAAGTGTTGTAACCATTAAAGAATACACCACACAACATCATATCCTACCAACAGAAGTATTTCTGAAAATAGTACTTCATTTATGGGTGGTAACCTTTCAAGAAAACTCCACAAAGCATCATATCTTACTATGAAAAGAGTTTCTTCTCCGAATACTTCATTTAAATGTTGAAAATAATGAATAAAACACCACGAAGAAGCACAAATTATCATTCTAAATGCTTCATGTCATAATACTTAATTCACGAGAGATTATAATCAGAGTACTTTATCTATAGGTGGTCACTATTAAAAAATATCACAAAGCATCATATCCTACTATGAAAAGAGTTTCTAATCAGAGTACTTCATTTATGAGTGAAAACATTTCAACAAAACTCCAGAAAGCATCATATCATACTACGAGAAGAGTTTCTTCTCCAAGTACTTCATTTAAGTATTATAACCATTCACTAAAGCACTACGAAGAAGCATAGAGTATCACTATAAGTGATTCATGTCCAAGTACTTAATTTATGAGTGATTCTGATCAGAGTACTACGAGAAGAGTTTCTTCTCCAAGTACTTCATTTAAGTGTTATAACCATTCACTAAAGCACTACGAAGAAGCATAGAGTATCACTATAAGTGATTCATGTCCAAGTACTTAATTTATGAGTGATTCTGATCAGAGTACTTTATTTATGGGTGGTAACCAATAAAGAAAACATCACAAAGCATCAATTCCTTCTATGAGAAGTGTTTCTCACCAGAGTACTTCTTTTATGAGTGGTAACCTTTCAAGAAAACTCCACAAAGTATCATATATTACTATGAGAAGATTTTCTTTTCCGAGAACTTAATTTAAGTATTGTAAACAATGAATAAAACACCATAAACAAAAATAGATTACCACTCAAAGTATTTAATGTACTAGTACTTAATTTATGAGTGATTTTGATGAGAATACTTCACTTATGAATGGTAACCATTAAAGAAAATATCACAAAACATCTTATCTTACGAGGAGAAGTGTTTTTATCAGAGTACTTCATTTATGGAATGTAACAATTAAAAAAAACATCACAAAGCATCTTATCATACGACATAAGTGTTTCTTATTTGCTTACTTCATTTATGGGTGGTAACAATTGAAGAAAACACCACAAAGCATCATATCCGACTATGAGAAGTGTTTTTGATCAGAGTACTTCATTTATGAGTGTTATTCTTTCAAAGCAACATATCCTACTATGAGATATGTTTATGAGTGATAATCATTCAAGAAAACTTCACAAAGCATCATATCATACTACGAGAAGAGTTTCTTCTCCGAGTACTTCATTTAAGTGTTATAACCATTCACTAAATCCCTACGAAGAAGCATAGACTACCACTATAAGTGCTTCATGTCCTAGAACTTAATATATGAGTGATTCTGATTAGAGTACTTCATTTATGCGTGCTAATCATTAAAGAAAACATAACAAAGCATCTTATCCAACTATGAGAAGTGTTTCTTATATAAGTACTACATTTATAGGTGGTAACCATTAAAGAAAACACCACAAAGCATCATATCTTACTATGAGAAGCGTCTCTGATCAGAGTACTACATTTATGAGTGATAACCTTTCAAGAAAACTCCACAAAGTATCATATATTACTACGAGGAGAGATTTTCTCCGAATACATTATTTAAGTGTTGCAACTATTTACTAAAACACAACGAACAAGAATAGAGTACCACTTTAAGTGCATCTTGTCCGGATACCTAAGTTATGAGTGATTCTGATCAGAGTACTTTATTTATGGGTGGTAACCAATAAAGAAACATCACAAAGCATCTTACACTACTATGAGAAGTGTTTCTTATCATAAAACATCATTTATGGGTGGTAACATTTAATGAAATCACCACAAAACATCATATCCTACTATGAGAAGTGTCTCTGACCAAAGTACTTCATTTATGAGTGGTAACATTTCAACAAAACTGCACAAAGCATCATATCTTACTACGAGAAGAGTTTCTTCTCCGAGTACTTCATTTAAGTGTTATAACCATTCACAAAAGCACTACGAAGAAGCATAGAGTTCCACTATAAGTGCTTCATATCCTAGTACTTAATTTATGAGTGATTCTGATGAAGATACTTCGTTTATGGGTGTTATCCAGTAAAGAAAACACAACAAAGCATCATATCCTACTATGAGAAATGTTTATGATTAGAGTACTTAATTTATGAGTGTTAATCTTTTCAGAAAACTCAACAAAGCATCATATTATACTACAAGAAGAGTTTCTTCTCCGAGTACTTCTTTTAAGTGTTATAAACATTCAATAAATTCCTACGAAGAAGCACAGAGTACCACGATAAATGCTTCATATCCTAGAATTTAATTTATGAGTGATTCTGATGAGTGTACTTCATTTATGGGTGGTTACCATTAAAGAAAACATCATAAAGCACCTTATCCTACTATGAGAAGTGTTTCTTACCTGAGTACTACATTTATGAGTGTTAATCTTTCAAGAAAACTTCACAAAACATCATATTATACTACGAGAAGAGTTTCTTCTCCGAGTACTTCATTTAAGTGTTATAACCATTCACTAAATCCCTACGAAGAAGCATAGACTACCACTATAAGTGCTTTATGTCCTAAAACTTAATATATGGGTGATTCTGATTAGAGTACTTCATTTATGCGTGCTAATCATTAAAGAAAACATAACAAATCATCTTATCCAACTATGAGAAGTGTTTCTTATCTAAGTACTACATTTATGGGTGGTAACCATTAAAGAAAACACCACAAAGCATCATATCTTACTATGAGAAGCATCTCTGATCAGAGTACTACATTTATGAGTGGTAACATTTCAAGAAAACTCCACAAAGTATCATATATTACTACGAGGAGAGATTTTCTCCGAATACATCATTTAAGTGTTGCAACTATTTATTAAAACACGACGAACAAGAATAGAGTACCACTTTAAGTGCATCTTGTCCGGATACCTACTTTATGAGTGATTCTGATCAGAGTACTTTATTTATAGGTGGTAACCAATAAAGAAACTTCACAAAGCATCTTATACTACTATGAGAAGTGTTTCTTATCATAGTACATCATTTATGGGTGGTAATATTTAATGAAATCACCACAAAACATCATATCCTACTATGAGAAGTGTCTTTGACCAAAATACTTCATTTATGAGTGGTAACATTTCAACAAAACTGCACAAAACATCATATCTTACTACGAGAAGAGTTTCTTCTCCGAGTACTTCATTTAAGTGTTATAACCACTCACAAAAGCACTACGAAGAAGCATAGAGTACCACTATAAGTGCTTCATGTCCTATTACTTAATTTATGAGTGATTCTGATCAAGGCAATTCATTTATGGGTGGTATCCAGTAAAGAAAACACAACAAAGCATCATATCCTACTATGAGAAATGGTTATGATTAGAGTACTTCATTTATGAGTGTAAATCATTCAAGAAAACTTCACAAAACATCATATGATACTACGAGAAGAGTTTCTTCTCCGAGTACTTCATTTAAGTGTTATAACCATTCACTAAATCCCTACGAAGAGCATAGACTACCACTATAAGTGATTCATGTCCTAGAACTTAATATATGAGTGATTCAGATCAAAGTACTTCATTTAGTGGTAACCATTAAAGAAACTTCACAAAGCATCTTATACTACTATGAGAAATTTTTCTTATCTAAGTACATCATTTATGGGTGGCAACCACTAATGAATACACCACAAAGCTTCATATCCTAATATGAGAAGTGTTTCTGATCAGAGTACTACATTTATGAGTGGTAACCTTTCAGCAAAACTCCATAAAGCATAATATCTTATTACGAGAAGAGTATCTTCTCCGAGTATTTCATTTAAGTGTTATAACCATTCACAAAAGCACTACGAAGAAGCATAGAGTTCCACTATAAGTGTTTCATATCCTAGTACTTAATTTATGAGTGATTCTGATGAAGGTACTTCGTTTATGGGTGTTATCCAGTAAAGAAAACACAACAAAGCATCATATCCTACTAAGAGAAATGTTTATGATTAGAGTACTTAATTTATGAGTGTTAATCTTTTTAGAAAACTCAACAAAGCATCATATTATACTACAAGAGGAGTTTCTTCTCCGAGTACTTCTTTTAAGTGTTATAACCATTCAATAAATTCCTACGAAGAAGCACAGAGTACCACGATAAGTGCTTCATATCCTAGAATTTAATTTATGAGTGTATTTCATTTATGGGTGGTAACCATTAAAGAAAACACCACAAAGCATCATATCCTACTTTGAGAAGTGTTTCTGATCAGAGTACTACATTTATGAGTGGCAACCTTTCAAAAAAACTCTACAAAGCATCATATATTACTACGAGAAGAGTTAATCTCCGAATACATCATTTAATTGTTGCAACCATTACTAAAACACAACGAACAAGCATAGAGTACCACTCTCAGTGCTTCATGTCCGAATACCAAATTTATGGGTGATTCTGATCAGAGTACTTCATTTATGGGTGGTAACCATTAAAGAAAACATCACAAAGCATCTTAACAAATGACAAGAAGTGCTTCTTATCTGATTACTTCATTTTTGGGTGGTAACAATTAGAGAAAACAGCACAAAGCATCTTATCCTACTATGAGAAGTGTTTCTGATCAGAGTACTTCATTTATGAGTGTATTCTTCCAAGAAAACTCCACAAAGCATCATATATTACTACGAAAAAAGTTTATTCTTCGAGTACTTCATTTAAGTGTTGTGACCATTCAGTAAAACACAACGAACAAGCATGGAGTATCATTCTAAGTGCTTCTTGTCCGAATACTTAATTTAAGAGTGATTTTGATGATACTTTATTTATTGGTGGTAACCATTAATGAAAAAATCACAACGCATCTAATCCTACAATGACAAGTGTTTCTGATCAGAGTAATTAATTTATGAGTGGTAAGCTTTCATGAAAAATCCACAAAGAATTATATCTTACTATGAGAAGAGTTTAATCTCCAAGTACGTCTTTTAAGTGCAATAAACAGTGAATAAAATACCACGAAGAGTGATAGAGTATCATTCTAAATGCTTCATGTAAGAGTATTTAATTTATGGGTGATTCTGACCAAGGTACTTCATTTATGGGTGGTATCCAATAAAGAAAACACAACAAAGCATCATATCCTACTACGAAAAAAGTTTATTCTTCGAGTACTTCATTTAAATGTTGTGACCATTCAGTAAAATACAACGAACAAGCATAGAGTACCATTATAAGTGCTTCTTGTCTGAATACTTAATTTAAGAGTGATTCTGATGATAGTACTTTATTTATGGGTGGTAACCATTAATGAAAAAATCAAAAAGCATCTAATCCTACAATGACAAGTGTTTCTGATCAGAGTACTTAATTTATGAGTGGTAAGCTTTCATGAAAAATCCACAAAGAATTATATCTTACTATGCGAAGAGTTTAATCTCCAAGTACGTCATTTAAGTGCAATAAACAGTGAATAAAATACGACGTAGAATGATAGAGTATCATTCTAAATGCTTCATGTAAGATTACTTAATTTATGGGTGATTCTGACCAAGGTACTTCATTTATTGGGTGGTATCCAATAAAGAAAACACAACAAAGCATCATATCCTACTACGAAGAAGCATAGAGTACCACTATTAAGTGTTTCATGTCCTAGTACTTAATTTACGAGTGATTTTGATCAAGATACTTCATTTATGGGTGGTAACCATTAAAGAAAATACCACAAAGCATCATTTCTTCTATGAGAATTGTTTCTGATTAGAGTACTTCATTTGTGAGTGGTAACCTTTCAAGAAAACTCCATAAAGCATCATATATTACTATGAGAAGAGTTTCTTTTCCGAGTAATTCATTTAAGTATAACAAGGAATAAAATTCCATGAAGAAGCATAGATTACCACTCTAAGCATAGATTACCACTCTAAGTGCTTCATGTCCAAGAAATTAATTTATGAGTGATTCTGATCAGAGTACTTCATTTATGGGTGGTAACCATTAAAGAAAAACATCACAAAGCATCTTATCCTACTATGGAAAGTGTTTCTGATCAGAGCTTAATTTATGAGTGGTAACCTTTCATGAAAAACCCACAAAGAATCATATCTTACTATAAGAAGAGTTTAATCGCCGATAACTTCATTTAAGTGCTATAAACAGTGAATAAAATACCAAGAAGAATGATGGAGTACCATTCTAAGTGCTCATGTAAGAGTACTTAATTTGTGGGTGATTCTGACCAAGGTATTTCGTTTATGGGTGGTATCCAATAAAGAAACACAACAAAGAATCATATTCTACTATTAGATATGTTTATGATTAGATAACTTCATTTATGAGTGTTAATCTTTCAAGAAAACTTCACAAAACATCATATTATACTACGAGAAGAGTTTCTTCTCCGAGTACTTCATTTAAGTGTTATAACCATTCACTAAATCCCTACGAAGAAGCTTAGACTACCATTATAAGTGTTTCATGTCCTAGAACTTAATATATGAGTGATTCTGATCAGAGTACTTCATTTACGGGTGGTAACCATTAAAGAAAATATCACAAAGCATCTTATCCTAATATGAGAATTGTTTCTTTTCTGAGTACTATATTTATGTGTATTAACCATTAAAGAAAACACCACAAAACATCATATCCTTTTATGAGAAGTGCTTCTGATTAGAGTACATTTATGAGTGGTAACCTTTCAAGAAAACTCCACAAAGCATCATATATTACTACGAGATTTTCTTATCCGAATACATCATTGAACTGTTGCAACCATTCACTAAAACACAACGAATAAGCATAGAGTACTACTCTAAGTGCTTCATTTCCGATTACCTAATTTATGAGTGATTCAGATCCTAGTACTTCATTTAGTTGTGCTAGCATCTTATACTACTATGAGAAGTATTTCTTATCTGAGTACATCATTTATGGGTGGTAACAACTAATGAAAATACCACAAAGCATCATATCCTACTATGAGATATATTTATGATTAGATAACTTCATTTATGTGTGTTAATCTTTCAAGAAAACTTCACAAAGCATCATATTATACTACTAGAAGAGTTTCTTCTCCGAGTACTTCATTTAAGTGTTATAACCATTCACTAAATTCCTACGAAGAAGCATAGACATCCATTATAAGTATTTCATGTCCTAGAACTTAATATATGAGTGATTCTGATCAGAGTACTTCATTTATGGATGGTAACCATTAAAGAAAACATCACAAAGCATCTTATCCTACTATGAGAAGTGTTTCTTATCTGAGTACTATATTTATGTGTGTTAACCATTAAAGAAAATACTACAAAGCATCTTATCCTACTATGAGAAGTGTTTCTGATCAGAGTACTACATTTATGAGTGGCCATTCAAGAAAACTCCACAAAGCATCATATATTACTACGAGAAGATTTTCTTATCCGAATACGTCATTTGAGTGTTGCAACCATTCACTAAAACACAACGAACAAGCATATAGTACTACTCTAAGTACTTCATTTAGTGGTGGTAACCATTAAAAAAAACTTCACAAAGCATTTTATACTACTATGAGAAGTGTTTCTTATCTGAGTACAACATTTATGGGTGGCAACCACTAATGAAAACACCACAAAGCATCATATCCTACTTTGAGAAGTGTTTCGGACCAGAGTATTTCATTTATGAGTGTTAACCTTTCAACAAAACTCCACAAAGCATCATATCTTACTACGGAAAGAGTTTCTTCTCCGTGTACTTCATTTAAGTGTTATAACCATTCACAAAAGCACTACGAAGAATCATAGAGTGCCACTATTAAGTGTTTCATGTCCTAGTACTTAACTTATGAGTGATTCTGATCAAGGTTTTTCATTTATTGCTAGTATACTATGAGAAATGTTTATGATTAGAGTACTTAATTTATGAGAAATGTTTATTGCTAGCATCATATCCTACTATGAGAAATGTTTATGATTGGAGTACTTAATTTATGAGTCTTAGTCTTTCAAAAAAATCCACAAAGTATCATATCGTACTACAAGAAGAGCTTCTTCTGCGAGTACTTATTTTAAGTGTTATAACCATTCAATAAATTCCTACGAAGAAGCATAGAGGACCACGATAAGTGCTTCATGTCCTAGAACTTAATTTATGAGTGATTCTGATTAGAGTACTTCATTTATGGGTGATAACCATTAAAGAAAACATCATAAAGCATCTTATCCTACTATGAGAAGTGTTTATTATCTGAGTACTATATTTATGGGTGGAAACCATTAAAGAAAATACCACAAAGCATCATTCCTACTATGATAATTGTTTCTGATTAGAGTATTTCATTTGTGAGTGGTAACCTTTCAAGAAAACTCCATAAAGCATCATATATTACTATGAGAAGAGTTTCTTCTCCGAGTACTTCATTTAAGTATTGTAAACAATGATTAAAATACCATGAAGAAGCATAGATTACCACTCTAAGTGCTTAATGTCCTAGTACTTAATTTATGAGTGATTCTGGTCAGAGTACTTCATTTATGGGTGGTAACCATTAAAGAAAACATCACAAAGCATCTTATCCTACGACGAGAAGTGTTTCTTATCTGAGTACTTCATTTATGGGTGGTAACAATTGAAGAAAACATCACAAAACTTCTTATCCTATGACAAGAAGGTCTTCTTATTTGATTACTTCGTTTTTGAGTGGTAACAATTAAAGAAAACACCAAAAATAATCTTATTCTACTATGAGAAGTGTTTCTGATCAGAGTACTTCATTTATGAGTGTATTATTTCAAGAAAACTTCACAAAGCATCATATCTTACTACGAAAAGAGTTTCTTCTCCGAGTACTTCATATAAGTGTTGTAACCATTCACTAAAACACAACGAACAAGTATAGAGCACCATTCTAAGTGCTTCATGTCCGAATACTTAATTTATAAGTGATTCTGATCATAGTACTTTATTTATTGGGGGTAACCATTAAATAAAACATCACAAAACATCTAATCCTACTATGAGAAGTGTTTCTGATCAGAGTACTTAATTTATGAGTGGTAACCTTTCATTAAAAATCCACAAAGAATCATATCTTACTACGAGAAGAGTTTAATCGCCGATAACTTCATTTAAGTGCTATAAACAGTGAATAAAATACCACGAAGAATGATATAGTACCATTCTAAGTGCTCATGTAAGAGTACTTAATTTATGGGTGCTTCTGACCAAGGTATTTCGTTTATGGGTGATATCCAATAAAGAAAACACAACAAAGAATCATATCCTACTATGAGATATGTTTATGATTAGATAACTTCATTTATGAGTGTTAATCTTTCAAGAAAACTTCACAAAGCATCATATTAAACTACGAGAAGAGTTTTTTCTCCGAGTACTTCATTTAAGTGTTATAACCATTCACTAAATCCCTACGAAGAAGCATAGACTACCATTATAAGTGTTTCCTAGAACTTAATATATGAGTGATTCTGATCAGAGTACTTTATTTATGGGTGGTAACCATTAAAGAAAACATCACAAAGCATCTTATCATTCTATGAGAAGTGTTTCTTATCTAAGTACTACATTTCTGTGTGTTAACCATTAAAGAAAACATCACAAAACATCATATCCTAATATGAGAAGTGTTTCTGATCAGAGTACTACATTTATGAGTGGTAACCTTTCATGAAAACTCCACAAAGCATCATATATTACTACGAGAAGATTTTCTTGTCCAAATACATCATTTCAGTGTTGCAACCATTCACTAAAACACAACGAACAAGCATAGAGTACTACTCTAAGTGCTTCATGTACGAATACTTAATTTATGAGTGATTCAGATCATAGTACTTCATTTAGTTGTGGTAACCATTAAAGAAAACTTCACAAAGCATCTTATACTACAATGAGAAGTGTTTCTTATCTGAGTACATCATTTATGGGTGGTAACAACGAATGAAAACACCACAAAGCATCATATCCTACTATGAGATATGTTTATGATTAGATAACTTCATTTATGTGTGTTAATATTTCAAGAAAACTTCACAAAGCTTCATATTATACTACGAGAAGAGTTTCTTCTCCGAGTACTTCATTTAGGTGTTATAACCATTGAATAAATCCCTACGAAGAAGCATAGACAACCATTATAAGTGTTTCATGTCCTAGAACTTAATATATGAGTGATTCTGATCCGAGTACTTCATTTATGGGTTGTAACCATTAAAGAAAACATCACAAAGCATCTTATCCTACTATGAGAAGTGTTTCTGATCAGAATACCATTTATGAGTGGTATCTTTCAAGAAAACTCCACAAAGCATCATATATTACTACGAGAAGATTTTCTTATCCGAATACATCATTTGAGTGTTGCAACCATTCACTAAAACACAACGAACAAGCATATAGTACTACTCTAAGTGCTTCATGTCCGAATCTAATTTATGAGTGATTCAGATCAAAGTACTTCATTTAGTGGTGGTAACCATTAAAGAAACTTCACAAAGCATCTTATACTACTATGAGAAGTTTTTCTTATCTGAGTACATCATTTATGGGTGTTTTTTTGTGGTGTTTTTTTTTAATTGCATGATAGAGTTCCATTCTAAGTGCATCATGTAAGAGTACTTAATTTATGGGTGATTCTGACCAAGGTACTTCTTTTATGGGTGGCATCCAATAAAGAAAACACAACAAAGCAAGTTATGAGATATGTTTATGATTAGAGTACTTCATTTATCAGTGTTAATCTTTCAAAAAAACTTAACAAAGCATCTTATCATACTGCGAGAAGAGTTTCTTCTCCGAGTACTTCATTTAAGTGTAATAACCTTTCACTAAATCTCTACGAAGAAGCATAGACTACCACTATAAGTGCTTCATTCCTAGAACTTAATTTATGAGTGATTCTGATCCGAGTAATTCATTTATGGGTGTTAACCATTAAAGAAAACATCACAAAGCATCTTATCCTACTATGAGAAGTGTTTCTGATCAGAGTACTTAATTTATGAGTGGTAACCTTTCATTAAAAATCCACAAATAATCATATCTTACTACGAGAAGAGTTTAATCGCCGATAACTTCATTTAAGTGCTATAAACAGTGAATAAAATACCACGAAGAATGATAGAGTACCATTCTAAGTGCTCATGTAAGAGCACTTAATTTATGGGTGATTCTGACCAAGCTATTTCGTTTATGGGTGGTATCCAATAAAGAAAACACAACAAAGAATCATATCCTACTATGAGATATGTTTATGATTAGATAACTTCATTTATGAGTGTTAATCATTCAAGAAAACTTCACAAAACATCATATTATACTATGAGAAGAGTTTCTTCTCTGAGTACTTCATTTAAGTGTTATAATCATTCTCTAAATCCCTACGAAGAAGCATAGACTACCATTATAAGTGTTTCCTAGAACTTAATATATGAGTGATTCTGATTAGAGTACTTCATTTATGGGTGGTAACCACTAAAGAAAACATCACAAAGCATCTTATCCTACTATGAGAAGTGTTTCTTATCTGAGTACTACATTTTTGTTAAACATTAAAGAAAACACCACAAAACCTCATATCCTACTATGAGAAGTGTTTTTGATCAAATTACTACATTTATGAGTGGTAACCTTTCAAGAAAACTTCACAAAGCATCATATATTACTACGAGAAGATTTTCTTATCCAAATACATCATTTGAGTGTTGCGACCATTCACTAAAACACAACGAACAAGCATAGAGTACTACGCTAAGTGTTTCATGTCCGAATACTTAACTTATGGGTGATTCAGATCATAGTACTTCATTTAGTTGCGGTACCATAAATGAAAACTTCACAAAGCATCTTATACTATGAGAAGTGTTTCTTATCTGAGTACATCATTTATGGGTGGCAACCACTAATGAAAACACCACAAAGCATAATATCCTAATATGAGAAGTGTTTCTGACCAGAGTACTTCATTTATGAGTGGTAACCTTTCAACAAAACTCCACAAAGCATCATATCTTACTACGAGAAGAGTTTCTTCTCCGAGTACTTCATTTAAGTGTTATAACCATTCACAAAAGCACTACGAAGAAGCATAGAGTACCACTATAAGTGCTTCATGTCCTAGTACTTAATTTATGAGTGATTCTGATCAAGGTAATTCGTTTATGGGTGGTATCCAGTAAAGAAAACACAATAAAGCATCATATCCTACTTTGAGAAATGTTTATGATTCGAGTACTTAATTTATGAGTGTTAATCTTTCATGAAAACTCCACGAAGCATCATATCATACTACAAGAAGAGTTTCTTCTCCGAGTACATATTTTAAGTGTTATAACCATTCAATAAATTCCTACGAAGAAGCATAGAGGACCACGATAAGTGCTTCATGTCCTAGAACTTATTTTATGAGTGATTCTGGTTAGAGTATTTCATTTAAGGGTAATAACCATTAAAGAAAACATCATAAAGCATCTTATCCTATGAGAAGTGTTTATTATCCGAGTACTACATTTATGGGTGGTAACCAATAAAGAAAATACCACAAAGCATCATTCCTACTATGAGAATTGTTTCTGATTAGCGTACTTCATTTGTGAGTGGTAAACTTTCAAGAAAACTCAATAAAGCATCATATTACTATGAGAAGAGTTTTTCTCCGAGTACTTCATTTAAGTATTGTAAACAATGAATAAAATACCATGAAGAAGCATAGATTACCACTCTAAGTGCTTAATGTCCTAGTACTTAATTTATGAGTGATTATGGTCAGAGTACTTCATTTATGGGTTGTAACCATTAAAGAAAACATCACAAAGCATCTTATCCTACGACGAGAAGTGTTTCTTATCTAAGTACTTCATTTATGGGTGATAACAATTGAAGAAAACATCACAAAGCTTCTTATCCTATGACAAGAAGTGCTTCTTATCTGATTACTTCATTTTTGGGTGGTAACAATTAAAGAAAACACCACAAAGAATCATATCCTACTATGAGAAGTGTTTCTGATCAGAGTACTTCATTTATGAGTTTATTCTTTCAAGAAAACTTCACAAAGCATCATATCTTACTACGAAAAGAGTTTCTTCTCCGAGTACTTCATTTAAGTGTTGTAACCTTGTACTAAAACACAATGAACAAGCATAGAATACCATTCTAAGTGCTTCTTGTCCGAATACTTAATTTATGAGTGATTCTGATCATAGTACTTTATTTATTGGTGGTAACAATTAAATAAAACATCACAAAACATCTATTCCTACTATGAGAAGTGTTTCTGATCAGAGTACTTAATTTATGAGTGGTAACCTTTAATGAAAAATCAACAAAGAATCATATCTTACTACGAGAAGAGTTTAATCTCCATGTACTTCATTTAAGTGCTATAAACAGTGAATAAAATACCAAGAAGAATGATATTGTACCATTCTAAATGCTTCATGTAAGAGTACTTAATTTATGGGTGATTCTGACCAAGGTACTTCATTTATGGATGGTATTCAAAAAGAAAACATAACAAAGCAAGTTATGAGATATGTTTATGATTAGAGTACTTCATTTATGAGTGTTAATCTTTCAAGAAAACTTCACAAAGCATCATATCATACTACGAGAAGAGTTTCTTCTCTGAGTACTTCACTTAAGTGTTATAACCTTTCATTATATCCCTACAAAGAAGCATATACTTACCACTATAAGTGCTTCATGTCCTAGAACTTAATTTATGAGTGATTCTGATCAGAGTACTTCATTTATGGGTGGTAACCATTAAAGAAAAACATCACAAAGCATCTTATCCTACTATGGGAAGTATTTCTGAACAGAGTACTTAATATATGAGTGGTAACCTTTCATGAAAAATCCACAAAGAATCATATCTTACTACGAGAAGAGTTTAATCGTCGATAACTTCATTTAAGTGCTATAAACAGCGAATAAAATACCACGAAGAATAATAGAGTACCACTCTAAGCGCTCATGTAAGAGTACTTAATTTAAGAGTGATTCTGGCCAAGGTATTTCGTTTGTGGGTGGTATCCAATAAAGAAAACACAACAAACAATCATATCCTACTATGAGATATGTTTATGATTAGGTAACTTCATTTATGAGTGTTAATTTTTCAAGAAAACTTCACAAAGCATCAGATTGTACTATGAGAAGAGTTTCTTATCCGAGTACTTCTTTTAAGTGTTATAACCATTCACTAAATCCCTACGAAGAAGCATAGACAACCATTATAAGTGTTTCATGTCCTAGAACTTAATATATGAGTGATTCTGATCAGAGTACTTCATTTATGGATGGTAACCATTAAAGAAAACATCACAAATCATGTTATCCTACTATGAGAAGTGTTTCTTATCTGAGTACTACATTTATGTGTGTTAACCATTAAAGAAAACACCACAAGGAATCATATTCTAGTATGAGAAGTGTTTCTGATCAGAGTACTACATTTATGAGTGATAACCTTTCAAGAAAACTCCACAAAGCATCATATATTACTTCAAGAAGATTTTCTTATCCGAATACATCTTTTGAGTGTTGGAACCATTCACTAAAAAACAACGAACAAACATAGAGTACTACTCTAAGTGCTTCATGTCCGAATACCTAATTTATGAGTGATTCAGATCATAGTACTTCATTTTGTTGTGGTAACCATTAAAGAAAACTTCACAAAGCATCTTATACTACTATGAGAAGTGTTTCTTATCTGAGTACATCATTTATGGGTGGTAACAATTGAAGGAAACATCACATAGAATCATATCTTACTACGAGAAGAGTTTCTTCTTCTTGTACTTCATTTAAGTGTTATAATCATTCACAAAAGCACTACGAAGAAGCATAGAGTACCATTTATGGGTGGTAACCATTAAAGAAAACACTACAAAGCATCATATCCTACTATGAGAATTCTTTGTAATCAGAGTAATTCATGTATGAGTGGTAACCTTTCAAGAAAACTCCACAAAGCATCATATCTTACTTAGAAAAGAGTTTCTTCTCTATGTACTTCAGTTAATGTTGTAACCATTCACTAAAACACAACAAAGAAGCATAAAGTACCCATCTAAGTGATTCATGTACGAGTACTTAATTTATGAGTGATTCTGATCAGTATATTTCATTTATGGGTGGTAATCAATTAAGAAAACATCACAAAGCATCTTATCTTACTACGAGAAGTGTTTCTAATTGATCCTTATTTATTGTTGGTAAACATTAAAGAAAATACCACAAAACATCATATCCTACTATGAGAACTGTTTCTGACCATTGTACTTTATTTATGAGTGGTAATCTTTCAAGAATACTCCACAAAGCAACATATCTTAACTACGAGAAAAGTTTCTTCTCTGAGTTCTTCATTTAAGCGTTTTAAATAATGAATAAAATACTACGAAGAAGCATAAATACCAATCTGAGTGCTTCATGTACGAGTACTTACTTTATGAGTGATTTTGATCAAGGTATTTCTTTTAAGGGTGGTAATCAATAAAGAAAACATCACAAAGAATCTTATCATATCACGAGAAGTGTTTGTTATCTGATTACTTGATTTATGGGTGGTAACCATTAAAGAAAACAACACAAGCATCATATCTTACTACGAGAAGAGTTTTTTCTCTGAGTACTTCATTTAAGTGTTGTAAACAATGAATAAAATACCACGAAGAAGCATAGATTACCACTCTAAGTGCTTCATGTTAGGGTACTTAATTTATGAGTGATTCTGATCAGAGTACTTCATTTATGGGTGGTAACTATTAAAGAAAATATCACAAAGCATCTTATCCTACTACAAGAAGTGTTTCTTATTTGCAAAAAGGAGGAGAAATGAAGATGTGCATCATTTGATATGCACCCCTCAAATAGGTTTTGTAAATTTCCAAAAGGGACAATTTGTTGGATTAAACTCATCTCTTGTTTGACAATTTGCAAAACAATTAAAATATTAATCTTGCACATGAGTTTTGGTTAAGATGCAGGTTAAAACAGTTACACACCAATTTCAAACATGCTCAAACATGTCCTGAACAAGTCAAGACATGCTCAAGTCATCATGGGAAGGCTTCAATGTGCAATACAAAGCAAAGTGTTACATAACGCTTCAAGACCCGTTATAATGAGTTACTAAGGCGTTATTGCGGATGCCCAAGGCATCATAACGCCTCAGGAGGAGAGAGAAGTTGCAGAAGTTGGGATTTTCCCGAAGCAAGCATTGATGTAATGCTTCAGAAAGGTGTCACAACGGGTTACAATCCGTTATAACGAGTGAGCAAAGCGTTATAACGAATTCCTGAAAAATTGGCCACAAGTTAGATGTAAAAGGGCAAAATAGGAAGAAGTCCAAGGCGTTATAATGTCTTTCCCAAGGCGTTATAGAGAAGCTGTAACGCTAGGAAGGATTTTGACTGATCCAAGATCTCAAGAAGTGTCAGCCTATATAAGAGATGCAGAAACGAACTAGCAAATTAAAAAAATTCTACAAGCTTTCCAGCATCAATTGACCCTGATTCAAGTCTCCTCCAGCCACCTAACCTAGAGAGCAATTAGGATAGCTATTATTCTGGTTTGTTTGGCAAATCAAGGAATAACACTAGAATAGTGGTAAAAGTAGAATAATTTTTAAAATAGTGTCATTTTAGAAGAGTAGAAGAAAAGTAGTATTCTTGACTATTCATTGTTGTTTGGCACTTGTCATTTAGAATAATTGAAGTGTTGATAATTATGATAATAATGATGAAATATTATAATAAATAAGAACAAATAAGAATAATAAATAATAATAATGATGAAATATGATAATATTAATAAAATAAATAATAATAATAATAATAATAATAATAATAATAATAATAATAATAATAGTTAATGATGAAATATTATAATACTTGTCATTTAGAATTATTGTTTAGCAAATCAAGGGTTGTTTGGCACTTGCTTGGAATAGAATAGCACTATATTCCACTAAACCAAGAGTGCCAAACGGATCCTTATTGTCTATTTGAGAACAAACTCTTAGCTAGTTTTAGCCTTTGGTGCATTACATTTGTGTTGTCAAGTGATACATCCATATCCTAGATTGTGTTGTCAATCGGACTTTTTTACCCGTGTATTATGGTGTTGTCCTGTGCATTGGTCTAGGATAAGAAGATTGACTTGCTTGTGTAGAAGAAGTCAAAGGTCGGCTCCACACTTTGTAAAAGAACACTCGTTTATAGTGAAATTAGCTCGGAAAGAAGATTTTATTCCAGGAGATCCGTGGACGTAGGCCTAAGTTGATTTGATAGGCCGAACCACGTTATATAACATTTTCTCTTGTTCTCGGTTCTCTTCACTCTTTCTCTCTTTTTAGTACCTTACTCTTAAATTTGTGATTTGCTCAATTAGTTCTTGAAATTGCTTGCTCTATTACTTGGCTAGGTGATTAAAGTCTAAAAGCTTTAACTTGAATTGAAATCACTTCCGCCTATTGAATTAACCTTAATCTTGTGCATTAAACCCCAATCCTAATTTTCTAACATTTTATACGTGTTATTAGATTATTGTCATATTTGTGCATCTTTTATGAGTTGTCTCTTGCATATATTTCTTGATATGTCTCTTGATTATTGCTCATTTCTACACTAGAAATTGCAAATCTTAATTGAAAATGATGACTTGTGCTTTAATTGTAAAATCTATATCATTAAGGGGGAGCAAAATTAGATCTTGACTTGATTATAAATAAATGCTAAAATTCAGGACGAGCTTTTTGAACTGAACATTTTGTCATACTTTGCAAAAATAGAGAGAAATGTAGTGATGTGCATCATATGTTACGCACATCACATATTATTTGCAAATTGCTAAAAGAGAAAGTTTGTTTGATTAAACTCTCTCTTGTTTGACAATTTACAAAACAAATATGTACTAACCTTGCACAATTGAGTTTTGGTGAGATGCATGTTAACACAGGTATGCAATGATGATGCAAATGCTCAAACATGCATATACAAGTCAAGACATACTCAAAGACATCAAGGACAAGCAAATTGGACAATTCAAGAGCCATGTGTTAGCATAACACGTGCTCAACTCGTCACAACGGGTGACCAACCTGTCATAACGTGTGCCCAACCCATCACAACAGGATCAAGAGGAGAAGAGTTGGAGCAGTGAAGGATTTCCAGAGGATGCATTATTGTAACTCATCAGAGACCCATCACAACGGGTTCCTAACCCGTCACAATGGGTTCCTGCTAAAGATGGCCCAAAAATCAGTGGATCAAGCAGAGAAAGGCAATTCTGGAAAGCTGCCAACCCGTTATAACATATTATGTAAATCATTGTGAGTTCTTGTAATGAAAGAGCACAAAATTAAGACTCCAAAACTTCAAGATATGCTCAGTCTATATATACCTTGGGGGTACGAACCTGGAAGTCATCTAAAACCCTTCCCAAGCTTTCAAGCATTCAATTGAGCATCAGAAAGAGTACTAGAGCCTTCTCCTACAGTTATCTAACCTGAGAGACTTAGGATAGCTACAATCATCTAATTGTCTTTTGTCAATCTGAAAACATTCATTCTTGCTAGTTTCTAGCATTTGGTGCACTACATTTGTGTTGTCAAGTAGTGTATCCTCATCCTTGATTGTGTAGTCAATCAGACATTTTACCTTGTAGAGTGGTATAGCCCCTTGCATAGATTTAGGAACCTAAGATTGGTTTACTTATTGAGATAAAACCAAAGATAGGAACACTTATTGTTTAGTGGAATCGGTCTCGAAAGAAAGTTTTGATTTTGGGAGTTTCATGGATGTAGGCGTAGTTTGTTTGTAGGTCGAAGCACATTATATTGTGTGTTCTTGTATTCTATTGATCTCTCTTGATCTTTACTCTCTCTCTTTATTATACTTACACTTTGTTATCTTGATTTGCTCAATTGCTCTTCATACTAGCTTGCTGAAATTTTAGCTAGGTGATTAAGGTCTAAAAGAACCCCCAAAATTCTAACAAAAATTACAATTATAAATTGCCTAATAATATTTTCGTTGAAAAGAACAATCTAATAGTATTACAAATTAAATATTCCTTTAACGTAAACTACCTAATAGTGCTATCAATTTTTAACTGCCTAATAGAACAATTCAACTAATACATGATGTAGTGAAAAAGTGGAAATTTGTTGATTGTTAAAACTAACAAACGATTTTATAATAGTACACATTGCAAATTCAGGCATCCAGAATACCCCTTACGTACCACTGCTAGAATAAAACATGTCTCTTCATTTTAACATGTGCAATCCTTCAAAACTTTCATCATAACTTCAACCCCGCAATCTGATCTCGATACACATGTTGGGTATTTCCTTTCTAATGTTATACATTCTTTGGTCAAGTTATCCTTCGACAAAGCAAAAAAAAATATTTGCATCTATAGAAACAAGAAACGACAAAAAAATAGAATGAAATTAACCTAATGTATATACATGAACAACTTTGACCATAAATACGTATTATCATAGAGCTACATGAAAAAAGTAATGTGAAGTAAAAGATAATAGATAGATCACAATAAAATTATGCATGGAGGAGCGACAAAAAATTAATTAATTACATCAACTTGAGGCTGTAGAGATCGGCAAAAGGCCGAGAGGAGCTTGAAACAAGTTGTGCAAATATTGTGATGATTGTAAAACTGGTTGTTTGTCTCTGATGTTGTACCTTGAAACTTCACTGAGAAATTAAAAAAGTTATCCAAGTTGTAAATATATCCTCATCCTCAAATAAAAAGTTACTCTATTGCTATTGTACAAAATTAATCAAGTTGTAAATTATTACTATAAAAAGTACATGAAGTGCATGCAAAATTTTGTAGTCCAATTGATGAGTCTCTAGGATTTGGATTTAAGGTACTCTACCTTGCTACCTGTATATGGAGCCTTTGGATCATTTCTCATGGTGCATTTGGTTCTCATAAAAAAAAAGGTGTTGTAATGATATTCATTGTGTAGTGTTCGAGCAAAGTTTCGTTTGTACTAATTATATTATTACGTTTTTATGTGACGGGAAAAAATAGTTTGGTGTTAAGTAGAGGTGGCGAAATTCGATCCGACAAACCTGGTCGATCTAAACTAGCTCGACATGACCCGAAATCCAAAATGACCCGACATTAGATGACCCGATACTTGATCTGACCTGATTTGATATGATCCAAACTCGAGCATGCCCGACCTGCCTGATTGCCACCTCTACTGTTAAGCATAACTACTTTATCGAGCAATGACTTTGTTATCACTTACCAAAATTCAGAAAAAACTGTATACTGAGAATTCAAACAAAAATTCTTATTAGTATGTTTTTTCTATTTTTTTTTTCAAACAAAAATAATGTAATGGTAAGGGTTTGTATTTGCCATTTTAGTGCAAATATGCCTTTTTATTTGCCTCTTTAGTGAATATCTTTAGAAAGTTTCAAACTGTGGGAGAAAGAGTTTGTTGAGAAGATCAATCAGGTGCTTGCGATGAAAAAAAATCTTTGTCGAAAGAAAGGGGAAAATGAGGATGGCGATAAAAGATAAAGTGGAGAAAGAAGAAAGTGTGTTGGAGAAGACGACAGTGGAGAAAGTGGAGAGTGGGGGCTGTAGTTGCAAGAGAATGTTTTTATATTCTTTTTGTTCATTAATATCCAGAATATTCTATGAGATGTTAAGAGACGCGTGCTAACACCGAAGCGATGATGATTAAATGTTCTTTGGGGTTGACGTCAAAAGTGACAGTGATTACGCCACTAATCATTTTGTTAATTAATGTTAGCTGCAAATTCGGAGCATGCATGTACAAACAAAACTAATCATTTTGTTCTCTAAAGTTCAGAAAAGCAAAAAACTTATACAAAATAGATAAATTCTAGAGTTACTATATCATCCCCCACTTCATGTCTCCCTCTTGCGTCCCCCGCTACGCAACAAACAGTTACGTGATACAGTGTAAAGACTTGTAACATTTAATATAAAGACTTACATGTTAAAATGGAGACTGCCAAATAAAGTATTATGTGTACATTCCCTGAGAAATGAAGACTGCCAAAAGTATAAAGACTTCCATGATACAGTATTCATTGCAGTATATAATTAACAAGGAAATTACAAATAAATACTACATGTCTTGAGAAATGAAAACTTGACACTCAATATTTATTATAATGAATTCAGTCCAATAGTATAAAAACTACTACATTTGAGTATAAAGACTTACATTCAGTATATAAAGACTACTACATTTGTCGTATATGGGGGCGTGTAAGGGGGGACAGTTAGTCGCTTCCTAAATTCTATTATGGATAAAAATTAATTTTATTACATCATTAAATATTGATGCAAAATTAGTTTGATTGCACAATTATTGATGACAATCAACGGTTGTATTTGATTTGTGTTTTAAATTTTTTGTCCATAACAGACTCACTCTATAAAACAATCTCAAAACAAAGTACAGCCCCATTAAAAAACAAAGAAAACAAAAGAGGGTTACAAAATAATCACAAAATAAATTTGTTACATTATAATCGACTTCTCATTTTTTTTTTTGTACTGCTAAGTTTTCTACATCGAAATTCTAATAAATGGTGTAGATGAGGGGTTGCAAAAAGATAAAAGACCTCTTTCTACATCGGTGAATAATAAATAAATGGTGTACATGTTTATCACATGCTTTTCAAATTGTCTACATCGAATTTACTAAATAAATGATGCAGATTTATTAAATTATACATCGATTATTTACAAAAAAATGTGGAGAACTGATCTGAATGTTTTTTTTGTGGTGGATCTGATCCTTGTACATCTGGTTTAACATAACCGGCGCATATGAAAGGTTGTAGAAAATCTTTTTTTCCCACGGTGATTATATGTGACTAGGGATGATGATCAATGTCCTGAGGGATAGTATCATCTTTAGTCAAGTTAGTTGTCAATGGAATTAATTTGTTTTTTCATAGACATTGCTAGTATGTTAGCATGACACAAGTATATTTTGGCAAGTGTCACTCCTATACTGCTAAAATTTGTTATAATTCTTTACTTTCTTTAATTAAAGTACATTCTACAGAAAAGAACAGCAATTGAATGTATGTCCGGTCTAACCAAATTAATCATAAAATTATGTTTAATGCTATATAGTTACTTTTTGAAAGACAATAACTCATATAAAACTATTCATGTGACCTTGTACGCAGGTGTGAAGTATCTACTCAACCAAGTAGCCAGTAGGCCATATATTTCCCATAGTTTTACTGGATCAAAATTTGATGATAAATCGCTCTAATCATATCAAAGTAGGCCCGTATTTGTTGTCTAAAATGGGCTCATAGTTCCGTCCTACTCCAGACATTCTCTGCCATTTTTCTTCCATTTGTTATTTATTTACCAAGTATTTAGAAAGAAAGCCTTATAACTAGAGAGTTTCTTCAACTTAGCATCAAAGTGTGCAGAAATCTACACGAATTATTAAAATTTCAAAGACTTAATTTCGTTCTTATCGCAGACTCAATAATTGGTGATGCAACTCGCTGTTCCACAACACCAAAGTTTGCTTTTCATCATGGGAAAGTAGTGTTACTTTTCCAGTTCTTGTTTTAGAAACGATGTGATTTCAACGCACTATAACGCCATACTTGATATCAAAACATGTGAGTTCCTTTTAGAAACAAAATTAGTACCCGACACTGGCCTCGATATCAAAACCTGATCTCATCTGAATGATGAAATAATAATTCTTCTATAGGTTTATAACTTAGTTCTTATCAGCAATAATTAAGGATGAACTCATAATGTTGCATGATATTCAAGTCTCCTGAACTCTCCAATGACTAGCTAAAGGAATGGCAGGAAGATCAGATATATGCTAATTTCATGCATTTAACAAAAATATTATACATCATACAAGCAAATTCAAAACGAGTCTAGCTTAGCTAGCCTAAATATCCCTTAACCCATCATACATGTCTGAAACAATCCTTAAAATGTCGGCACCACGCTGTACCCAGGATCGATCATGAAATCGAAGACACGGTCAAACTGCTCCACCTCAGGCTCGGTATCTGTTCGCTTTGCGAAACGTCCCTTGATGCGTGGCCGTGTCTCCGCATATGCTTTGCGGGACGCATAGCGGATTGTCTTCTCGAAACGGCGGTTCTTGCGCTTCTCCCGGTAGCGCATAAGCCTCGCCTCCCTGTCAACCGCCAGCTCAGCCTTCGTAATAGACGGCTTTGTTACATCAGGCACCACTCCAACTTCAGAAGATGACATCTGAAAAAGCAAGAAATGGATATATTTAGAAAGCAAACATCATTTATAAAGATGCTTGTAAAAATAAGCTTTTTGAAATATACATTAGTTCTGTTTTCCAATCAATTTATGCTTTGTAATTATTACTGATTAGAGAAGAGATCTTACACTTTGACTGAAGGAGTTGGCAGTGAGAGAGCTATAACCAGACGTAGCGTTGGCACCAAAATCTAGCATGACAGTGGACCCCACATGAACAGAGCCAGTACCAGTACAAGTACCGTTATTACCTGCTCGTACCGGCACGACACTATCCATCTGCTGTTGCAACCTCTCGAGATCCACAAACGGATCGACTTCGGCCTCGCCAAACCCGAATTCCTCCATCTCAACCAGCCCCTTGTTCAAATTGAAACCGAACACGTTAGCGCCATTGTTCAAGTTCAGATTCGTGTTGTTCACGCCCGGGTTCGGTAAGATCCACGACTCGGCCTCGGCCTCGTTCTCCTCTCCGTTTGCCTGATCCCCATCCTCATCCCGACCAAAGAGCTTATCAACAGATGCGGATCCGCCAGAGTGTGGCGAATCATAAAAGGGCACAACAGGAACCCGTTCGTGGCGACGGGATAACGGGTTAGCGGAGTGGATATCGGAGTCGCACGTGGCACAAAGCGCAGCAGCATCAGCCTTGCACGTGACAGAGGCAGGAGCTTGCTCACACACCTCGCACAACAAAACACGCTCGTGGCGTCGCGAGAGGAGATTAGCGGAATGGACACGTGCGTCGCACGTGCCGCAGAGAAAGGCGGAATCGGCGCGGCAGTAGAGGAGAGCAGCGCCGCTCTTGCACGAGTCGCAGCGGCGTGATTCCATGCCCCAACACTTGGCTCCTTTTTCTATTCCCATATTAATTAAATCTGTTGTGCGTGTGTGTGAGAGAGAGAGAGAGAAATAGGTAAGTGGTTCCGGGATTTCTTCGTTGATTGGCTGAGTTTCTTTTGTGGCTTCGTTTGGTTGGCTTCTGCTCTGTGCTGCGCGTGTGGTGGGAGTGTTGGATTGGAGAGTAGGGGTTGGAGGAGGATAATTGTTTACTACTAGCTTCTTGGAGGGAGAGGCAAGTCAGAATTATAGAAGAACGAGGTTACCAATGTGCAACTGGTGTACATTTAAGAACTATAGACAAGAGTTTACTTATGTAATTGATAAGTGATAACAAAGGGGTTGGATTCTAGTTTATATGTTAAACGGAACACCAAGTTCACAGAATGATATAAGCGCTTGAATCGGAGATCGGGTCGAAAGATGAGCGGGGAGACGTGGACCTCTGACGGCCTAGTATATTGGAGATTTATGAGAGAGAGATAAATTAAATAATAGAGGGGAGAAATTGCGGCCAGGCCCTCGTCCATGTGGGATAGCTGTCACACTGGTCTGTGCCGTTGCGGGGCCCGCTTGATAGACACTTCAGTGAGGGACATCTCCTCTCCAGTTATTCAACAAAAGAGAGATCCCGTTTTGAAGATGTTCATTTAAATAATAGAAAATATAATAACATCTTTCTGGAAATTACCATTCCTAATTTTCTTTCAGTAGAAATTATTAACAAATATATATTTTGACATCTCCTCCATTACCCGAAATTTAATCTACTAAATTAGCACTAATTGATTTTTCATTTCAGAAACTTTGAACTATAATGAGTTGTACCTGTTTACTTATGCAATATAAATTAAATCATTTGTTCAAGTTGCCTCTTGCAATTTTTTAAAGGACAAATATTTTTTCATTTTTATTGGTATAATTTGTTGATTATATTCACATTCGAGACATCAAGTTATTTTAATCAATATGATGCATTCTAGAACACAATGTACAAAACTAGATGGTAAGAAAAATTAAAAAGGTAAATATTTTAATTTGTTCCTTCCTTCAATAAAGTTACAAAATAATAGCAAAATAATTACAAGGTAATATTAATGATATTATAACTAAATTTGTGAAAACAAGAATGCTTTCACTCATGCTAGATAATTTTCTTCGTTGTTGTCAAGTTATTCAATAACTTAAGTCCAAGAAGAAAAAAAAATAGAACACGTTTCTACAAAATAAGAAAAACACACACAATAATATAACAAATGAAACAATCTTATATTGATTAATTATCGTACTCTAAATTATCAGTTAATTAATATATAATACAGAACAGAACCATTTTACATGTACGTACATGTCTATCGTGCAGCATTTGTAACCTGGTAATTTTATATATGTACATACAAATTACAACGCTATTTTTCAAAGCAAAAACTTACAAGTCATGAAGGAGACAAAGGACTATAATTATCGTTTTTGTGTAATAATACCACAAGTGACTAGTTGAATCAGAGTTTGACACATGTCACTAAAATCTGATTTTAGTACGTTTATGTAATTTCAAGCAATAATAGTTAATAATTGAATGTTTTATATGAATTATATTTTTTTTGAATACGTACCCATTATTCTCATGTCACATGTACTTTTTATTTTGTTTTTTTGCCACTGGTTTTCACTTAATTCTGCAAATTTTGAATTATTATTTGTCGCACAATGAAACGGATATAAGAGGAATTGAAGCCTCCATTACATTTCGGTAATGGAGAAAGATAGTAGCTGGCCCCTGGTGCAGGCGAAAAGGTTAAATGATTGCACCGTGGTGTCATTTGAGCCCGGTGCGAAAACGACCTCCTCTGAGCCTCCATTGATACAACCTCTTGATACTTGACGCCGTCGAATTTTCCGTTAGATTCAGGATTTATCTGTATATTTCTTAACATAAGAAGATGTGCACTTATTTCCATAAGAAATTAGACCTGATGATTGGAAAAGAATATTTTCGAAGTTTGTTGCATGTCTCCTCAACCTCAAGAGAGCGAAAATAACAATTTAATTTGATCGATTGGTGAGGGGATAATCGCATTAAATTTCCTAATGCTAGAAAGGACAAACGATAACTTTTCGACAAAATTTAATTAGTATTGTCAAGTTGTTTTCCGTTAAGAGATTAAAGTCTTAAACTCTCTTTTCAACACTAACTACTAATTAAGGAAGGGAAAAAAATCAACTATCTCAATCTTGCATTAAATTGTTGGGTTACCCCTGGAAAATGCAATTGTCACCAAAGATAACATCATAACAGTGCCAATATTTGACTAAATAGCACTTATCAGACATTTCTTTTAGAAGATATGATTGTCTTCCTTAAATTTTTATCGTGAATTTATGATTTTGACATCAATCCATATAATTAATCAACCACGAGAAGCTTCTAAACTAAGAAAATACCAAAAAAGTTATTTAAATACAACTAGCAAAAAGTGGAAGCTGCAAGAAACTACAAAAACAAAGTTGTAGAAAATGGTACCCGTTAGGTGGACGGAAATAGGGATTTGACAAAACTCATCAGGATCTTATTCGGTTCGAGAAATTCGAGGTCGTGATTCGACTCGATCCGATTCGAGTGCGAATTCATGCGGATTCGTTCAAAAAAACATCGGGATCAAAGACGGATCGCGGTCAACTTATTTCGAAAAAATCCGTATTAAATCCGGTCCGATCCGTCCGGACCCGTCTAACCCGACATTAACTCGTGCAAGACTCATGCAAACCCGTCCAAATCCATTCAAACCGCCCAAACCCGGCCAAATCTGTTGCAAAACCCGTGCAAGTTCGTGCAAAATCCGTGTAAAACCCGGCCAAATTCGGGAATAATCCATTAAAATTCAAGGAAAAATAAATTTTCAGAAAAATTCAAAAAAAGAAAAAAAATCGTCCAACCCTATCCGGATCGAACTCGTCGGGTTTCTAACTCATGAATCTTAGATGGATTGCGGTCGTCTTAAAAAAATTTTATCCGTCAAAATCTGTCCCGACAAACCTGTCGACCCATCCAACTCGTTGACCCGGACGAGTTTGGCCCGACCCGTCCTGACCCAGCCCATTTTCAAATGCCTAGACGAATTCGATATCGACAAACAATTATTATTATTCCAATAATAATAGATTCATAATTCATAAATTAAAATAAAATATATTATTTATGTACTTGATAATATAGTATGTAGTTTCTAACTAACTAGATATCTAAATACTATCTTTCAATTAGACACTTCATAAAAAATGTTTTCTACGCTTCGATCTTCGGTATCTCCATAACAAAGCAATGCGTTTGATAACATTGGGGGAATCTCCATCTTTTTCTCAAAAGAAATAAAAAAAAAAAATAAGACTATGGGGTTTGAAAATCCCTGATGCGGTTAGTGATAACCGAAAATAAAAAAATAAAAAATAAAAAAAATTTATCCTTCACAAGATACTTTTGTAAATTGTAGAAAAACCAATCATGTAAACATTTATAAAATTTTCTGCGGACATGTAATTAAGACATATTCTAATTAAATTTAATCAAAATATAAATGAATTTGGAACTTCGAAAAATCAATAATCCAATTGGAGAGAGAAAAAGATAATAAAAGTAAAATGATTGTTTTTTTTAAATTACTCTTCAAACTATACATTTACAAAGTAATTGAAGTGCGGAGAGAATCGGTCAATTTCATAAAATTATAAAAGTACAATGAATATTCTTATGAGAAAAAGTAATACCAAGCAAAAAAAAATTTGTGGAGTCTAGCTTTTATAAAGTCTGTTAGAACATCTTCAATTTTGAAACTTTTGGAGTTTCTAATCTGACGTGGCAGTTTCTAAATGAGTTTCAGAAATTTAGATGAGTTTTTTATTTAACAATTTTGCTTCAGAGTTTCTTATTCAGCAACTTTGCTTTAGAATTTATAAACTATGACGTGGCTTAATCATTGGCCAAAATTGATCGATCTTCCACAACACTAGTAATATTTACTGATGTGATAATTAAAAAACTCTAACTTTTTAGTTTCAGAGATGAAAGGTTTAGAAATTAAAGAAAGATAAAAAAAATTAAAACTAATGCGGCAATTAATTAGGAACTCCAAAAGTTTCAGAAATGAAAATGCTCTTATAATTTATATGAAAAATATGATCCAAATAACTGAATATGTAATTGTGTGAGTGTCAAATTAATCAACGAATTAATCAAATTTGACGACCAAATAATTAAAATCAGTGGCACTGCAAAAGTTAGTTTGACTGAAAATATGGGGTTGGTTGTGCATGAACTCTTATAGTCGAACTCTTAAAATCAATTGTGACAATTTTTTTACAATTAGTAGCATTGAAAAGTTAGATTTCTTTGTTGAGGACCAATTAATAAAAAAAATACAATACTCTGATTTTTAGAATTTTTTTTCCAAATAGTTATGTTATTATTATCATTATTATTTTGTTCATCATTTCAAAAATCAAACCCAAGCTTGTCACAATTTATTTATAATCATTTCACAATCTAGCTTAATTTCAGCAATCGTGTCGCTGCTGAATTTTGATCTAAATCTACTCCTGCTAAGTGCTATCCAAGCTTCTTTGTAATGTAAGTCTGATGCTCATAGTATCATTAAAACATCATTAAAAACATCTTATTTTTATGTTACTTAAGAACAGAACACATAATAGATCAAATTAATGATCTTTTTAACAATTGCGTTCACGCACGAACAGTAATTAATTATATATTATGTCAAGAAAAGTAGATATCTAATCTAATATAATATAGCCATAGCATTATATTGTGTCACTGTTTATTTTCATAGTAGAATGAACACTGTTTATATATTATATTTTTTTAATTTTTTCTGTTGCTTTTTTATATTTTTTATTTAAATAATTTATTATAATTTTATTATTATAATACGAAAAATTTAAAATTTAACTTTTTCGCGAAACAGAGTGGATCTCATGTTGATAACAATGATTTTTATTCGGTACACCAAAAGGTTCAAACCACTGCACAAGTGACATGACATCTTCCTTTATAACATTATTAAATCATTATTATTTCCATAAGAACGTATCTGCTGTTATTCTAATGGGATAATAGGATCCTGTTATCCTTGCATCTGATCGTACAATTTCAACGGACGAATGGGATGAACTACAGGTGGCTGTTTTAGATATATTGAGAACCGTTAGATGAGATTTAAACGACGCAGATCTAAGAGAAAATAGACATAACAAGAAATAGAATAACAGCGGATTTCATTCCCACGAGTACTACTGAACTAAAGCCGGATAACTCCAGGATTTAAATTGTTACAAAAGCGACGTGTCGTCGACTCCCATTCCCATATCCAAGTTGGTGCCTAATATCACCGCGTCCGATCCAAGAATCTTGACACAATCTCCAAATCAAAACCCTGTTGTTGTACGATTGTGACATCACAGGGGTATTAATGTATTATCATCCAATCGCCAAATTTCGTGACGAGTAGGCTGACGTCATCGTCTGGAGATGATCAATTACAGATCCCCTGCAACCGGGAGTCACGAGAAGTGCCGACAGGTTTGATTTGCAGTTGCTAGGTTTCGTAATAGAAGGTAATGTATACACGTGGAATCCTTTGAGTAGTTGAAGTAGTAAATGTATACAAGAACAGTTGTGCGAAGATTGTGAAAAATGGTATTCGTGTAAAGGCAAAGGCTGGATAGTGGATACACTACGATGGGGGACCAGTTGTTGACGGTTGAGATGAGACATTCGTTAGTTTCGCTGTAGATTTCGTTTGTATGGCTTTTTGTGTTGCGTGTTGCGAATGGTATAATTACTGTTATTTGGAATCCTTCTCAATGCGTTGAATTTGAAGGTTCAATTTTTTCACGAAATATATTTATTTCGAAAATGTTTCGTCGATTTTAAGTTTGATTCATCATCGATTTTTATTAGACGCGTTAGTTGAGTTTCGACGAAAATTTGTTTTATTTATGATACATGTTGTTTTCGTTATTATGTATGTTGTTTTTATTATTGTGCATCTAATAACATGCATAACAGTCAAAATACATATGATTTATATGTTAAGTTCATTATGTTTTTTTGTTCTACTTATGATTTATTATGTTTTCGTTATTATGCATGATGTTTTTGTTATTATGCATTATTTGTATTATTTTGCATGTTAATTATTTGCATAATAACAAAAATAACATGCATAATAACTAGATTTTTTTTAAATAACTGCAACTGTATTCGTCCAGTCCGCATCGATGAGCGTAGCGACACTGTTTTCAGTGGAGCGTCTTGTCAATTATATGAATAATAACAAAAACAACATGCATAATACAAAAAACATGCATTATAACAAAAACAAAATGCAAACTGAACTCAACTAGACATGTCCTGTTGGGATCGATGGAGGGATCAAATGAAGGGATCGATATATCAGCTCCCTATTTATTTTGTTATCCGATCTGGAGTTTACCAACTTTTTTCTTTTATCTTTCCTTTCTTCGTTTTTCTTCGTTCCATCTTTTGTGTTTGGAGCTAAAGGTGGCAAAATCTGACCCGACCCGAGAAACTCGCCCAATTCGACCTGACCCGATATTTGATAAAGCCAAACTAACCCGAACCCGACTCGACTCGACCCCAGATTATCTATAACCCGAGACGAAGTGACACATGAGCAATCCAAGCTCGATTTGACCTGACCTGAAACATGTAACCCGAGATGACGCAACACATGAGGATCCGAGCCCGATCCGACCTGACCTGAGGCGAACCATAATTCGATATGGAGTGACACATGAGGACCCGAGCCCGACTCGACTTGACCTCATACAACTTGTAAATCGATCTAATCATATCTTGCATATATCATAATTTAATTTTACTAATAAATTAACATGAGAGAAAGTCAAGATTTAATAACACAATTCAACAACGCGGTCTAATCTTGTCTGATTGAACTTAAAACTCAAAATAATACTCTAAAGTTGTCGATGCAACCCGACCAAAACGCAAACCGATCTTGCCCGACTCGACTCAAGATCTGAAAGTTGTCGATGCAGCCCGATCGGACCCATTACCCGAAAAAAGCCTGACACCCGATCATATCTACCCGACCCGATCCATGACCGAAAGTTGTTGATACCTGATGTCCCAAAATCTGACCCAACCCGACTTTGATCGTCACTCAAACTAAAATGAAAAAAAATGCATAAAATAAAATAAATAAAACAAAATGTCAAAAAAACTGTGAAATCTTTTCGCACCACAGTCGACCTAATCAAAGTCCATCCCACGACTTCGCTTTCCGCTTTCTAATTTACCATATGTTAATTTAAAAACTCTAGAAATACCCAAAAACCGTTAAATCTTGAACCTCCCACAGGGATAAAGTTCTCGCTTGAAAAATGCGCTCTTGAGACTAGCTCGTGCCGTATTTGGTACATTCACCCATGGACAATTGTCCTAACATTTTTTAGTCTTAAAATCACTTATTATTTTGCAAGTATGTCAGGTATTTAATTAATTAGTAGGGACCCAAGTATATATATACATATATTTTTTATTTATTAATTATATTACATATATATATAGAGGAGGGATCCGTAGCCGTCAGACTTCTAACCGCTCTCAACCGCTCCATGGTGGCAAATGTAAATGACTGATCCGGACTGTTGAAAACATTCTCCATATTAATATAGACTTGGAAACCAAATTTTACATTTTTTTTAATTTTTTACTATTTTATCGAATGGATTGAAACTTTATTTATCTAACTATTTACAAACATCCAATTTTCAACCATTTTGATAAAATAGTAAAAAAAAAATCAAAAAATATAAAATTTAGTCTCCAAGTCTACATTAGTATGGAGAATGTTTTCAACGGTCCGGATCGATAATTTACACTTGGTATGATGGAGCGGTTGCGAACGGCTACGAAATGGATAGTAGCTATGGATCCCTCCTCATGTATATATATATATATATATATATATATATAGAGTCAGGCTATGGTACTTATGTAAGCATCAAGCTCTTCCGTACTTACGATCATATCTCAAGTATCAAAATGCAAATGAACGATCTGAACCGTTGAAAATATTGTCCATACTAAAATCTACTTTGAAACCAAAATTTTTATTTTTTGCATTTTTTAATATTTTATAGGATGGATAGAACATTGAATAATCTGACGATATATAGACCTCAAATTTAACCAATTTCTACCCATCCGATAAAATAGTAAAAAAAATTCAAAAATTCAAAAAATTGGTTTCCAAGTAGATTTTAGTATGGACAACATTTTAAACGGTTCGGATCGACCATTTGCATTTTGATATTCGAGATATGATCGTAGGTACGAAATAGCTTAGTGCTTATAAGTACCATAGCCTGACTATATATATTCTTGTTCCAATATAGGTCAAGGTAGGATCCGCTAACTAAAATATATCATTTTTTCAATTAGTCAATTTAATTTTTATTTAGGTTTCTAAATTGTTTTAAAAACAACATACATAATGCAATCATCTATTTCCTTAGTGTGGATACTCATTTTGGTCTTTATGGGTTAATGAAAATAGTTAATAAATTTCGAATGATTTTGCAAATAGAAATTAATAGAATTATGCTCAACTTGTCATCATATTTCAACGAAATTTTTGTAAATAAAAGCGAAGAAGAAAAAATGCTTCTAAGTAAACATGCAACTAGTTTAAATGCAAGGAAATAAAATTTTGTTTTTGTTCATTTCATGAGGTTATACTATCAAAATCACCAATATGATCGACAAGTCACATGTTAGCCCATATCTAAACAATCATACATTAAAATAACTTATGCTACTCCTAAGATACAAATTCATCTAAATATTCCCAAGCTTGAACATTTGCAGCGACCTCACTGCGATGTCTAAACAAAAAAGTAAATAAAGGGAATATAGAAGGAACTCACAAAGTGTGAATGTGTGATGATTTGTGTTTCCTCTCATCAAGTGCTCGGTTTACCATCGCAAGCTCGACCATCCTTCATGCTTCAGTCCGTCTTTGCTTCCGGTGAGAGATGCTCATTTTCCCTCCAACCGACTCTCATAGATCTTTGAGCTTGAGTCGCTGCCCATCCGCCTCGAATGAATCCATGCGCTCGCTCAGTTTGTTCATCACGATCATTGTAAACTCCGCTTCACATCCATCCAACACATTCACTGTTGTAAGTTGTCCTTCTTCCACTTTCGACTTGCGCTTCGGTGAACTCCATCCATCATCGTCCTTTCTCTTTTTCCTTGTAGCATTGGTTGCATCGATCCTACAAACAACATAATTATTATAGTGTAATGATATTTATTTTTCAACATTAAACACAACTTGTGCATCTCCAATGTGTAGTGTGAGTTTTCCATTTTTCACATTGATCATTACTCCTGCAATAGTAAGGAATGGTCGACCTAGAATAATCGCCAATTTAGGATCTTTATCCATCTCAATCACTACAAAGTCACAAGAAATAAGAACTTTCCAATTCTGATCGATATATTTTCTACCATACCTATTGGTTTCTCTTTTGATTATCGATAAGTTGCAATGAAAAATTTATGGGCTTAAGGTTGCCGATACCCACTTTTTCATAAACCATCCTAGACATAATATTAACGCCTGCTTCATTGTCACTCAAGGCATTTCAAAATTTGGTACTTCCTATCGAACATGGTACCGTGAACTTATCAGGATCATCTAATTTTGGAGGTAGTTACTAACAAGTAGTGCACTACACTCCTTGACCAATGATAAAATTTCATTCTCACTTATACTCCTCTTGTTAGTGAGTATTTCCTTCATAAATTTGGCATAAGAGGGTACTTGAGAAATCAATTCAGTAAATGGCATGTTCATGTACAATTCTTTTTTAGAATTTCTACAAATTTACCAAATTTGCTCTCATTTTTCTTTGTACTAGTCTTTCGGGAAAATGTGCAAACCCGAGCGGAGATACGTATCGTCGTACCTCCGTGTTTACCTTTTCGAAAAAATTGTTTGGTTGTTCCATTAAGACTTGTCCTCTCATGAGGAGATCGTCTCTTTGTTGACATCATTAAGCACCATCATAGTCTCGTGCTCACGACTATCCAGAATCAAGATCGAATTCATATGCGCTTTCAAGTTTGGGTCTGACTTTGGAGGAAGATGACCCGCTTGGTGTGAAAATTGAGCAGCTTGTTGTGTTAGTTGATTCTCAAATAATTTGCTTTGAGTGACTAGCATCTTGAATTTTGCATTCAGTTCATTGTCTTTTGCCTTGACTGGCCATGAACTGCTCCATCATCTGCTCAAGTTTAGATTGAGAGCCCCTGGTTACCAAAGCTATTATTTTAGTTCTGGTTCATACCGCTGCTTTTTCCTTGGTTGAACCCTTGGTTTTGTCCATAAAAGGACTAGTTGCCTTGGTTTTGATTTCCTGTGGCGTTTTGGTCATTATTACACCACGAAAAATTAGGGTGATTCCTCCATCCAGGGTTGAATAAGTTAGAATACATGTTATTGTTCAAAGCATTTACAGATTCAAGGTTCTCATCCATACTCGTTCTCATACAACAATTCACAGCGAAATGATCCGTACCACCACATAATGTACAAGCAACAGAGTCAGCTACCTGATTGACGCTCATGCGATCTAGTTGGCATTGCATTGCTTCCATTTGTGCTGCCAACTTGGTGGTGCTATCGACCTCCAGCCTTTCGGGAGTTCTCGCTGGACCACACTCCATTTGCCATTGGGTTTGGCCAAGCACCATGTCATCCACCAATTTGTAGGCTCATTCACGACTTTGTTCGTGAGGCTGCTACCTACTGCAGCATCCAACATACTACGAGTGTTTGTCATTAAACTTTCATAAAAGATTTGGAGGATACCATTTTTCGATGTCATGGTGGGGACATAGGCAAATCAACTCTTGGAAGCGATCTCAGGCCTCGCTCATGTTTTCATTACTATGTTGCTTGAAGTTGTTGATTTAAGAGCGCAAAGCAATAATCTTTGAAGGTGGAAAGAATCAGTTGAGGAATGCACGAGCAACCTTGTCTCACGTGTCCATGTCCTCTCTTCTTTGACTTCACAGCCAACTCTTCACCTTGTCTTGCAACGAGAAAGTGAACGCCATCAATTTGATGTTGTTAGCGTCGACTCTGTTGTACATGAGAGCGCTACAAAACTCTTCAAAGGTGGCAAGGTGTTGAGTTGCATCTTGGTGAGCCAAGCCAGAGAATGGACTTCTTTATTGCATGTCAATCCACACACGGTGGCAACTGGAAGTCATTATTCACAATCAAAGGCAGTGTGTATCCGGTGTTGATTGTTGTGGCTTGAGGGACTGTGAAGTCCCGTAATGGTCGATTCGGATTCATGGTTGCTATTGTCGGCTCGTCTGCTACGAATGTTTGTTGGAACGTCGATGCAAAAGCCTGTGTCAACTGTGTTACTGCTCTAGTCTTCGTCCTTGTCAGAATTTAGACACACAAAGAAAGAAAACCAGCGTGTAAGAAGAATCAAAACAAAAGAAAAATTAAAAAAGAAAAGTGCTTAGTCCTAATTACTAAGTTTTAAAACCAGTTAATACCGTTGTCCCCGACAATGACGCCAAAAAGCTTGATGTGATGTGTAGTGCTAATAAAATCACCCTAGATTATACCTACTTCAGTCACAAGCGCACAACCTAGTCAGGTATTACTTGGGATGTCGAATCCATATGGACAACTTGGTTTACTAATCCTAAAACATTTCACTAGTCTAAGCGGTTCATCTTCGGTTTGTTTTGAGTGTTTAAGTGATTAAATTAATTCTACACAAAGTGAAATTTTCGATCAAATTCAGATTAAGTAGTCTAGGTCTTCTGATTTCAACTTTTCAATCAATTATTAGCTTACTCACGTAATTATGCAATTATGATGTAATGAAGGTCAATCTCACAAAGATCGGTACCGAATGCAATTTCTTATTTCGGCACATTGTCTAAATCATTTCCAATGTCACTTAAAACAACAAATCAAAACAATTCAGATTAATCAGACCCTGCTATATTAATCTACGCTAAACATCTGTCGTCTCCCCTTGGTACTTAGAAAGATATAAAAAATGCAAATTTAATAACCTCTAGATTGAAATATTTACTTTTGTTATTCATTGCTAACCTAGATTATTTCTTATATTCTAAAGCATAAACTACAATCTTGCAATTATTAGCTTAGACCTTTTAGAAGTAGAAAATAAAATCAAGAAATAATTCATAGACATCATACGCAAATTGATCAAATCGAGTAAGAACAAATAATCAAGTTAAAGTCTACATCCTAAAAATCTAAATGAGTTATACTCACTTATGACAGAAAAGAGAAAGAAATACTAGATAAATCGATGCAAAATATAATTAAATAGAGAGAAAGGATGATTAGAAAAATCGGGACGAATCTCTTCTCCTTGTTTCCTTCTCCGCCTACTTCTCTTTCTCCATAATTTTTCCTTCTTCTCCGTAGACTTCTCTCTGTGAATTCTCCCAATAAATGTGTTAAAATAAAATATGAGATTGATTTGTTCTGTTATGGGGTTTATTTAACTCAAATTTGAATTTAACATCAAATTCTGCCCAAGAGACACCAAAAAATAGTAGAAAATACAATGCAAAAAATAGTATTGCAGCCCGCAACATGTCATCTGGGACCCACCAGAACCCCTGCACCTCTCCCTAACGTCCTTGCTCCCCGCAACAAGCATGTTGCACCCCTCAAAGGCAGGGGCGGTGGTTGTTGTGCCCCGCAATTCTCCTGTTTCGACTATTGCACAACACTTTGTATTTTCGCCATGGTTTCTTCATTCAGACGTATAATCAAAATCTGTTGCGAATTTAAGAACAAACTCTATATACTTGACTTATAATATTTAACATCTCATTTTTTATTTCTGCATGAAAATTCATGAAAAGTACGAAAGCTTCTGAAACTCGTACAAAATAGAAATAAGTCATAATTAAAACTTACAAATTTTGATTAATTTTACAAGATAAATTCTAATTTTATATATATAAAATACACTTGTAACGAAAAAAGAAAAAAAAAAACGGAGTCAATGTTTTCATTCCTTATTTCAAAATAACTTGTGTAGTCAAATGAGATGGTATGCCACTAAAGAAACCGCACCAATAATATCGATTCTTTGAATAAAACATGGAAATATAATATCATTGTTATGGATACTTTTGCAAAGCATAAAAAATGCAGTGAATCTTCGCTTTAATTTAGAAAAGATGAAATCGTCACACACGACAACGAATAACCGTGTTGTGGGTCCCATACAAAACAACCCATGTGAACCGAATCTGCTGCTCGTGAAATCTCTGCTTGTTTCTATTTGTATCGTTCAAAACTCATCTAACGATCAAAACATCTGTCTTCTGAATCAAATCACAACCATAACGGTCGAATCGAAACAAGCAAAAAACAAACCGAAATTTTACGAGCAGCATCGTTAGTATGTTAGCCAGGCCAGATTTTACAGATGAAGCAATAAATGCAGAACTATTGATTGGCTTCTTCCTTTTGATTGTTAGTGCTTTCTGCTTATTCTCGACCCCTTGAAAGTTATTATAGTTAGGAAAATGTTAATCATATCTTCGCAACGATTTCATTATCGATTTTTACAGAAGACGTTCATTTGAATTTCGATAAAAATTTATTTTATATTATTTTTATTATTATGCAGATTGTTATTAATATTGTGCATCTAATAACATACATACATTCAAATACTTATGATTTATATGTTATGTTTATTATTTTTCTTTATTCAACTTATAATTTATTATATTTTCATTATTATGCATATTGTTTTTATTATTATGCATGTTATTTACATTATTTTGCATGTAACATAAATGCATCATAACTAGAACAATTTTCAACATAAATGTAATTGGATTCGTCCAGTCCGCATCAATGAGCATAGCGATCTTCGTTTTTAGTGGATCGTCCAGTCAATTATATACATAATAACAAAGACAACATACATGATACAAAAAATAATATACATCATAACAAAAAACAACATGCAAACTGAACTTAACTTATAAATGTGTTGTCGGATCCTATCTAGTGTACTGTTAAAACGTTTTTCATGACCCGTCTGAAGTTCAAGTCTCGCCGGATTACGAATTCAAAAAAGAAAAACAAAACATACAGCTGCGTTTATCATCAGTCAGATTTTTTGGAGAAATTTGATGTTATGTACTTATGTGTACCGTGTTTAATGTTAAAAGTTAAAACATGATCAGGAAGATTCCTTTCCATGGCTTCATTAAGCTATAAATTGGGGTTCTGGACTTTTGGATCAAATGAAAAAAAACAATAAATTTGAAAATCAAAAGGAGTTGTTTATTAATAAAAAATATTATTAATTTAATACATGAGTTATGTTATATTTAAATAATTTTTTGTAATAACTTCGGCTACATTCGTCGGGATAGTAATTAAAAAATTTTATCGTCGCAAACCATCGAGCTATATATATTTGAGTCTACTTTCATCGCGTCGAGTCTGTTTGCGATCGGAGAAACAAGCAATTCAAAATTGATTCTGACGCAAACTCCTGATAAAAAAATTACTATAACAAAAGTTGAATATGAAGCCAAATGTTCCTCCGATCGCATATCAGACTCGATGAAAGAAAAGTAGACTTAAATATCTACAACTCGATGAAAATATTTGCGAATTACCAAATCATTATGAAGAATTTCTTGAGCACTGAAACCTCCTCCTCGGAGCTCTTTTAGCAAAATCCTTTAGAGATTGAAAATTAAGTTTAACTAGATAACAAAGAAATCGTTTATTTCTTTTATTTTCGTTGCTTTAGAAAATCTTGAAACTAAAGAAAAGGTGTATGCTATACCGTTCGTTTACTTACCATCCTTTTTAAAGAATGATATCCTACGTGTATATCATTTTTCAAAATTTTCTGTGAAAAATATTTTAGTTCATTTAATTTTCACCTGTATACTATATGTTAATTCTGATAACAGATTACTACAATTTCAGGAATATAGCATATTTGCTAATTTAGTAATTTGTTAAGCAGTAAGATGTCTAAAGTGCCGCATATAATTTATATACTTGTATATGATTTTGATATATCTACATTTTACATTATACAATTGAAGTTATTTTGTTATTAATTACAAACTATCATATCGAACTTGTCGTTTTACTGAAATAAAATTTTAAATTAATACGTAAATATCGTTAAATTACTTGTGTCATAAATAAATTTATTGATGGAGGAATAAAAACGACGAGACTCCTCATACATGGAATCCGTATCTCACGGAATGGACAACATTCTGTGAGACGTTTGGAGCAGAAAAAATACTATAAATTTGTCTCGACACTGTAGCAAATACTGTGCGGGCAGTCTCGACGCTGTATTCTTTATCACAATGTGCTCTGTTTCAAACATGGGTGCTACTTTGCAAGTGTTCAAACGCCAGTTGGCCATTTCTGATATTGTCAGTAGTTTTCTTTATCACAATGTCAGTAGAATTTCGTGATTTTTGAGGGGTATACATGAAATTCTGTCAAAAAAATATGTATTCTATCATAATGATACTCTAGGAAGATATTGTAACACGCCTCAGACCCAAAAAGCAAATCCACCATCAGCCCAAAAACCAGATAGTTAGAAACAATTAGGCCTTTAAATTTTTTTAAACCCAACTATACAAAACAAACCATTTACTTATGGGCTTCCTCTAAAAAATATAGAAAAAGCCCATTTAGTTCAAGGTTTACAACTAGCGGTATTTGTTTCTGGGCTTTTTAACTGAATAGAGCATTGATTTAGGAAGGACTTAGATTTATTTCAAAAAATTGAATGCGGCGCAAAAGAGAGCTCCCCACTGGATTTTTGGAATCTCTCTTCAAATTACACAAAAAAAATTTAACTTGCTCCCACATAATTCTTAAAATTTATTTTTTAGTTGATATTGCTGGTTCAATTAGTTCATTCTATAAGTAGAAACAGATCAAACAAAATATATAATTTTCCCCCTTTAGTAGCATAAAACTCTTATGCTAGAATTCTAAGACATTTTGTATGTTGCTTTCTTTTTAATGGAAGCTGGCGCCTCCGCTTGAGGTAGCTGTTCTTAAAAAAAAAAAAAAATTTCCCCTTACAACATATATTGTTGGAAATGTGAACTTAAATTAGTTTAGTCAGTAAATTAGGATATTTATTAAGTAATTGAGAAGTCATGTTAGAAATTTTCTAGGATGAAAAATAAAAAATGTTTAAAAAAAATTGGGCCTGTAGTTGAGAGGGATATATGTAATTTAGAGAGAGTAGAATGTGTAAAAAAAATATATGTATTTATATGTGCAAATTTTTTGGATGCAAAAGAGCATAAAAACAATTTTGTCTAATGAATGTTCAAAATTTCAAGAACAATCAATGTTCTCTCTTCCTCAACAAAAACACTACTAAAATCATACTGAATTTTTATAAAATATTAAATCACCCTAACATACAACTAAATTAAGTACTCAATTCTAACTTTAGGGGGAAAAATGAAAGAAACGGTTGTCGCTTTAACAAAAAGAAAAAGTAAAATAAAAAGAGATCAGAAATAGAAATGTGTAGTAAAGCTTAGAAAAGCGATTTGGTGATACGTCTAGTATTGTACTTGTTTGTTTTGTCAATTATGTTCAATCAGTCGTTTATGCACAAAATATATCCATTTTGACAGCATTTAATGATTCAATCCTCTAAAAGTTCACATTTTTGTTGGTTTACGTTGAATGATAATTCCTAGGTTGAGAATTTTAAATTATTGCACAAATTAAATTAAAAATTATAGATGCATTTTAATTATTTTATCTGAGTAGTGCATACAATTTAAGTCCTTTTAACAGTTTATAAGCCATTCATCATAAATTTTGATTAAAAAAAACCTCAAGTCCTCAACGGATGGAGTCAAGTTAATACACGTCGAATTCAATTAAGAAAAAAAAACACATTTACAATTTTTAGATTTCTAGTTTTTAAAAATAGTACTCACAAACTATAAAATTAGTTTACATTTTATAAATATGCTTAATTAAGTTTTATATATCTTCTTGTTTATTATGTTTGTAGTGCTGGATTTTTCTCGTAATCCTTTCTCAATACGCATTTGATGTATCTAAGATAATATTTTTAAAGTAATACGCTAATCCTATTATTCTTATTTTATGGATTTTCAACAATTTCAAGAAATATTTATTGATTTACAAAATTTTCTGAATGCAAGAGTTTTTTTTTCCTTCTAAAAATGGCTTCTTTTTAAATATTAAATATTCTTCAAATAAGTGCATATTTCTTCAGACCGAAACATATTAGAAACAACACTAATTTATGTAAGAATTGAATGCATATTAAAACTATCCAACATGTTAAAAGGTTGTGACATTTTCATTTGTTATTTTCATTCCATTCCAAGGAGTTAGGAATGTTTAGATTGTTTCATTGGCCTATAAAGGTAATATTTTTTTTAGGCAACAAATTACAAACAATATGTATTTAGAAATTGGTCCATGAATCTTTATTAATTTATTTGTCTCACTCAAGAGTCAAGTCACTGAATTATTTTTGTATTCCTCTAAATCAAGTAATTATTCTTTTTTTTTTTTAACTCAAGAAGTGCTATATAATGTCAATATCAGGTTAACTAAAATATATGTGCTAACTTTGGATAAAGTTATGCATATCACTGCTACAAAAAGATGCTTTAATACCTCTCTCTTTTATATTCGTTCTGCAAAAAAATGATATTCAAAGAATCCAGTGACACAATCGAAATTCTGTTAAAAGATTTAATATCAGACGTTATAAAAAAGGAGGTATAAAAAGTGCATAGGAGAATATGAAAAAGAAGAAAGAGGTTTTAACATCGGTTGTGCAGTGGAGGGGGTATAAAAAGTTACCTTTAATAGCTGGTGTTGTAAAGGAATCAACATTAAAGAGCTTTAATATCGGTTGTCCAGTGAATCGGGTATAAAAGGTTACCCTTTAATATCGATTCTTGTAAATGAACCAGTATTAAAAGCTAAACCAATAGATTTTGTCTTTTAGCATTCTCACGGATCGCGATCCCTATCCTCATTTTCTGTAATTCGCAACGTCCATTCTTACCCCAATCCAATGCTCAGAAACCATTTTCTTCTGAAAGCCTCATTTTTCTTTCTTTACATCAGAAAAAATAAAATCATTGCCTTTCACTCTCCTCCATTGCATCTCCAACACCTCCCTCTTCCTCTCCACTATTGCAATCTCCAACTCGCCTCCTCTTTCTCTCATCAATTGCCCTCTCCAACACTTCCATCTTCCTCTCTATTGCATAGGATCAAACCGAGTGGTGCATAGAAGAGGTGTGAGCTGTGATTTTGGCATCTAGCAATATTTTTCTTAATTGTTTTGGCCTCGTTGAAATAATTTCTCATTACAAACTTTCTTTTTATTTTAATTTATGTTTCAGGTTTTGAAGGATGTCATTCTTGCTGTATTCTCCTCTTTTCAGTAATTTTGCTGAACAATTTAATTTAGTACGCACCCCTGCCATTTTGTTTCAGGTAATTTAACTTGAGCAATTGGGTGTTCATGATGGGTGGTCAAGTTGAAGATGAAGAGTCCTACAGTCAGCTAGCTGCAAATTTGAATATTTATTTTTTGAACCCTTTTAATATCGGGTGTTAGGCAAAATTCGATATAAAATGTGACTTTTAAAATCGGTTGGTGAAAAAAACAGTTATAAAAGGTTCCCTTTTATACTGGGTGTTCTATCATAACATATATAAAATGTGCCTTTTAATGGCGGTTATTCTATAAAAACTGATACAAAAGTCCGCTCCTTTTTAATATCAATTGCTTCCTACTTTTGACAACCTCCCCCTATAATACGTCCACCCCAACCGATATAAAAGACTTTTTTTAACCGATATAGTATGTGTGGATTTGGATTGTTGTTTGTTTGCTATATATATGTGTGTGGATTTTGAATTCTAATTTTATATGGCTAGCAAATTGGAACTAGCCACAGAAAATCTCATCAATCATATTTTAATTAGAAGCTTTAATAGCGAACTTAAGGCTGGCTGCTATAGAAAGGGATAATATAAAATATAAGCCAGGTTTAATATAAAATAATAATTTATAGCGGCCTTGTAGTGTGGTCCGCTATAAAAGGCTAGGTTTTTATAGCAGATAACGCCACAGTGCCGCTATAAAAACATGGCTTTCTATAGCGGACTCCTACTTATGTCCGCTATAGAAACTAGTTTTTATAGCGACATTTCTGTTAAACCCGCTATAGATGCTCTAATATTCTATAGCGGACCTTTCAGATATTTTATAGCCCCTCCTTTAATAGCAGGCCTTAGTCCGCTATTAAAGGCTCAATTTTGTCGGTATAAAATCCGAAATTTCTGGTAGTGTCTGTAGTAGTACTCGTTTCTAATAAATAGTTGATTACATAGGGGTTATTTTTTAAGTTAATAGAGGAATAACCTACTATTTATATTAGTAATTCCAAAAATTATATGTTTACATCATAAAAAAAATCTCCATTTGATCAACTCTTTGCTATTGAATTTGCCGACAAAAATGGTTCAAATTAAACATTTTTGCTGAGACCAAGTTTGGCGATCAATTATATACGACTTCATAAGGATATAGAATGTTAATTTTTTCACAGAAAAAAATAAGAGCGAGTCTCTACTACATTAAAAAAAAAACTCAATACAAATTCGTCTGATCGAACGGTTATAATTTAATTCAGATAAGAATATTATAGCAATTTTGCAGATATTATAGAACGAATAAATGAAATATGTACGACGAGATCTTCACAGGGAAGGTACTAATTCTAATTAAAAGGAAGGATAATCAAATAACATTATAAATATCTTTGATTACCTTATTTTTAATTTTCTTAAAAACATGATTATAATTAACTTTTGAAGATTGTTTCGTAGACCATATGATTAAAAACAATTGCAAAAAATTCTACTAATTAAAATCCTGGAATTTGTTTTCAAATCAAAATTTTACAATATAGCTCCAATTGAAGTATACACTACACAAAATTACAACTTACAAAGAAAACCAGAAAAGGCGCAAAAGGGATAAATAAAAAAGAAAAGCAAAATAAAGCTAAAGAATATATAATATTTTTAATACTGCCTCCTCAGTTGCTGCTGATTCAGCTCAATGCTTGTTTGATTCCCATCCCCCTCTGTTACACCTATTACCCTCTCCAAATCATCAACTTCTACATCAGAAACAATGTTTCTATCATTGCTACTAGAAGCATTTACTCTGCTATCGTTAAAATTATAATCAGCATCCTTCCTTTGTGCAGGGGTTGCCAAGTAGGTCGGCTCCGCCTCTCCTGCCATAATAACTGCCACATGCTCTTTGACCGGCGGGGCCATGCCGACATCCCCAGCACCCATCCCTTTCCCCGTGCCATTTACACGACGTGAGTTCATCTCTTCGTTTGCACCGGTTGAGTTGAGGTATCCAGCGAATCTCCAGTACGTGCACGCTAGAGTGAGAAGCGCGAGTGCAATAAGGCCAAGCATAGCAGCTAAACCACCGAACAGGTAAGGGACAGGAGAGCGCCATGCGGAGTGTAGATCCATCCCGTCAGGCGAGACAAACGGTGAAGGGGAGCTTGTCGGATTGTGATGAAGTGCTTCAGGGAAAGTGGTGCCAGGTCTCATGTTTAATATCTTATCTTTTTCTAAAAAAACAATGAATCTCTTATATGATTTGTTGATATCTTGGTAAATGGATTGAGGTATGCAGAACGGAGGAGAGATATGTGTATATATAAGGGGTGGCAAAGGAAGTGTAAGAGAAAGTAATGGTGGATATGCATATGATAATGTAGTTTGAGAATAGATGTCATTTTACGGTGTAGTGCTAATGTGGGCCGTGGCAGTTGCCGATAGCATTGGTATATCTTTTTTTTTTTAAAGAAAAAGAATGACTTAATTACTTCAGGTATTATCCTGGAAATTCTCAACATGGGCAAATTAATGAGAAAAAATCACAGTCTACAGGGTAACGTATTTATACTTCATCTTTAGGTTTTAATGTGACACCTATTGTGCTTTATACAACTTTAAACAGAAAATGTGAGTGCTTTATAAAAGCTCACATATATGATATATCCTCAACGTTGCCAGAATTCAGAGTTTGGTAAAATACGTTACCAAAAAGCGCCAACTTTTTTAAGAAAAGATATTAACCCCTTGGTTTGGCGTGGCGGTTTGTATATAGCACCGCAGATAAATAAATATATATATATATATATATATATATATATATGTATTTACTCATCCTTCACAAAATTGAGTTTCAGTATCAGACAAGGGTATGTATGACAGCATAAGGCTAATTTGTTTGTACATGGAACAGCTATAAAACAACACACAACCGCCAACAGGTGCCAAGTATATATATAGTGCATTTACAATACATACACACTGGCTTGTTGCTTTTCTGGAAATTGATGTAGCATCAGTTTTGTACGAGAAGAACATTTAAAAAAAAAATTAGCCGTAGGTTGAAAACAAAAGATTTGCTTTGCCAAAATATGATCCTCTCTTTTCCGGACTCATGAATTCCTCTGATAGCCTTTCCCAATTTGTCTGCTTTCAGTTTTTCTTCTTTATTTATATTTCTCATATTGCTTTACGTTATTGATTAATTAATTTTGCTACCAAGATCCACTATGATCGTACCATTGGTCCATTTCAATATGTTTATATATATACTATTCTAAAAAAAACATTACTAGAATTTTCATTATTAGCGTGCATATGTATACTCTTTTGCATGATAAAATAAGCTTTCACAAAATAAAAAAGTTTTCAGATTTGTTTATGTTATTTTCGTGAGTAATCCATGGAACAAGTTATGTATGGAACTAAAGTTCATGTTTCATGGAATGAACCCATATGCTTCCACGGAAATAAGTACTAATGGCTCAATTTCTTTTCCCCAATTCGCTCTTTCGCTAAACCTAGCCGCTACCCAAATTCAAATCGTTTCTTTCATATCAATTCCCCATTTTTCATGATTACTATCCAAATCACCTCTGATCATCTCCGTCGCCTCTCACTCAACCACTCTTTGTCGCCTCTCACCTTAGCCCAATCGACGTCGCGATGCACACCTCAGCTCTTTCCCCTCGATGGCGCCATCATAGCACCAACCCCAATCTCCACTTCCCAAAATTCATAGCTGATATTTACGATTTAGTTTCTGGAGAAGATAGATCCTTCACCAACACCATAGGAAAAGAACATGGAGGCTGATGCTCAAGACATTCTGCTGGAACTGAAACGACTAGAGAAAAAGAACAATGAGATATTGATTGTTGTTGTAAGGCTTGTATGGATTACTTCACTAGCTTTCTAATTCTTTGTCGATTTGGGATATTTGATTGTTGATGTAGTTGAATTAATTGCAGATATGGAATTGTTATTGTGCTCTTGATTCATGCTTTATGCTTGTTTAATTTTGTGAGTCTAGTGATGTGTCTGTTACTGACTGAAATTTGCTCCAGCAAGAACCAAAATTGTAGTAACTTTTACTCTAGTTTGTACTTCTTTTGGCCTCTCCACTGTTTCTCTTGAATCAAGCAAATAGTTCAATTTATTTAACTATTTTTATTTCTGATATGTGTCTAGTGAGATTGCGAATCAGACATGCCTGAACTAGACAGGTCTGAATGTAAAAAATTCCAACTAGTTGAGTTATTCACCAAATTTAATTTGTAGAGGAAAATTCAACGAGGCTAGTGCTATGCTCCATGCAGGAATATTGCTATATAATTTGCATATAACTGTAAGTTCTAATTTAATATAATTTCTAGTTGTCTTCTTCCTTTCAAAATTCACTGATAAAGCAAAAGACCTGACTGTGGATAGTTTGAATAAAGTATTACAATTAGGTCAACAACATAACCATTTTCAAGGTCTGGGGTATACTTTAAATAATGGATCTAAGATAATGAACCTACAATATGCTGATTATGCATTAGTATTCATTCCAGCAAATAGGGTAATGTTTGAAAAAATAAAATTTGCATTACATAGATTTGCAGAAATGTCAATACTTAAGATAAATTTTAGTAAAACAGAATTAATCTCAATTACTGTGGAAGATTACATGGCTAATTATTATGCTAATATTTTAGATTGTAAAGTGGGTTCTCTTCCTATAAAGTATTTGGGTCTGCATTTATATTGGAAAAAACCCTCTAGAAATGATTGGATGAAGTTAATAGAAAAAATACAAAAGAAATTACCTACATAGAAGGGTAAATTACTTTCTTGGGGGAAGGTTAGTATTACTAAATTCTGTTTTTGTCTACAATTCCTTTATACTATATTACTATTTATAAAATGCCTAAGTGGCTATGTAAAAGAATAGATCAAATAAGAAAAATGTTTATATGGGCCGGGGTGGAAAATGAAAGAAAGAGGAAAATACATCTAATAAATGGTAGAGGTGACAGAATAGATGACCCGAAACCCGAAAGACCCGACAACAAATGACTCGATACCCGACCCGACTTGATTTGATATGACCCGAAATCCGAAAAGACCCGACATCAGATGACCCGATACCCGACCCGACCTGATTTGATATGACCCGAAACCCGAAAAAGACTCGAGATCAGATGACCCGATACCCGACCCGACCCGACCCGTACCGACATGACCCGAAATCCGAAATGAACCGAGATCACATTACCCGCAATCTGAGATGACCCGACTTCCCGAACACAACAGATCAGAGACCCGAGATTAACTTAACAAACCAGAATAAACTCCGATTTTAATATTTGGCCTTATCAAATTGATATCAACCTATCAATTAATATTGTACTAGTACATGTCTTGACTAAAATGAACTCTTGACATCAACTTATCAAACTAGGTATTGTATTAGATATAAGGCCGAATCAAAATCAAGGCATGTACTGAACTCTTCAAGACAGAACAAGAATAAATACAATATACTGTATCGAATACAAGCAAAAGTGCAAAACATCTTGACAACAACTTATCAAACCAGAATGAACTCTTTAAAATAAAAAACTTTGGTAATTGTCGCATATCATATATCCAGGGCCGGCCCTGACCCAGGGCAGGCTGGGCGATCGCCCCGGGCCTCAGATCTAGGAAGGCCCATTCCAAAAATCAATTATTATTTAAATATGGGCCTATTAATTATTTTCTGGCGATTTTCTGGCGGCCCGTAACTTCCTCCAGCCTTCCAGCCCGTTACTTCCAGCCTTCCAGCCCGACCTAATAAAACCCCTCCTCACCCTAACCCTAACCCAACCGCAACTCTCCCATTTCTCCCATTTCTCTCCCAGCCGAACAATTCTTTTCTTCTTCCCTTTTCTCCTTCTGTCCGATCCCTCTCCCATTTCTCCCAGCCAACTTAATTTCCGACTCCTAACCCTAACCCTCTGTCCCTCTCCTTCTGTCCGACGCGGCGACGCCTCCACAGTTCCACTCTCCAGCCGCCTCTCTTCTCTTCGTTTTCTCCGACTCCCCCACCATCTCTCTTCTCGACAGGCCGCCAGAAATCGATCAAAAGTTCAAAGGCAAACAACCAAACAGCAAACCGGAAATCGGAACAGGTACTTCATATTCTAATCGATTTTCCCTTTTTACTGTTTTTGATGATCTGAGATAATGAGATCTGTTTTTTTTCAGATCTGATTAACCGACGATCTGTTTTAGTTCTCTTCTCGACGCCTTCAAAAGTTCAAAGGCAAACAACAAACTGATAATTGGTACAGGTAATAATCTATTCGATTTTTTTTACTGTTTTTTTAGAATTTGAGATCTGTTTTTTTCAGATCTGATGAACTGACGAATTGTTTTAGTATTAATCTTTTAGATTTTCTGCTTTAGATTCTCTTTATTCTTTTTAGGGTTTGTAGTTTTAGATTTTCTGTTTTAGTTTTGGTTTGTTGTTTTAGTTTTAGATTTTCTGTTTTAGTTTTCTACTTTTCTGTTTTAGTTTTAGTTTTAGTTTTCTGTTTTAGTTTTAGTTTTCGTTTAAGTTTTAGTTTAGTTTTCTACTTTTCTGTTTTAGTTTTAGTTTTCTATTTCTGTTTTAGTTTTCGTTTAAGTTTTAGTTTAGTTTTCTGTTTTCTGTTTAGTTTAGATTTTCTGTTTTATACTCTTTCTATTTCAGTTTTCTGTTTATTTCGCTGTTTTGATTTTATATGGTATATACATTACAGTATGTGGTGTTTTTTTCTCCTTTATATGTAAGCGATATTTTAACAAAATTTTTTTTCGCCCCGGGCCTCAAATCGCTCAGGACCGGCCCTGCATATATCACATAGAAACAATCTTGACAACAATTTATTAGAACATTAACTTATCACATATCAATTAGCAGATTGCACATAATAATTTATATTTTGGCAATTGTCGCATCTGTAGAATTTTTTTTAGAGAGGCCAAAACATAAAGAAAGAATACATTTCAATCACAACTACAAATACTGACAAATACAATTTATTGGATCATTAGCCTCATACAATGAAAAAGAATAATAAATAACTCTAAGAATAAAAAAGCTCAAACTCTATTCGGTCAATCCGACTCGACTCGAATCCGAAATACCCGAAACCCGACAAATATCAACGCATGATGACCCGAGATCCGACCCGACCTGATCAGACCCGTGACTCGTTAATCTTTTGAAGACAAACTGACCCGACCCGAAAGACCCGAAACTTGAAAATACTCGAAACGAGATAATTGAAACCCGAGCTGACCCGAACTCGAAAGACATGAAACCCGAAAAATATCTGAAACTAGATAATTGAAACTCGACCCGACTCGAACCCGAAAGACCCGAAACCCGACAAATATCAACGCATGATGACCCGATCCGGCCCGACCTGATCAGACCCGTGACCCGATAATCTTTTGAAGTCAAACTGACCGGACCCGCCCGACCCGCCTGATTTGCCACCTCTAATAAATGGAGGTTGAGTTATCTTAAATTTATCTCATATGAACCAAGCTCTGCTCTGTAAATGGGCTTGATTTTTTTTACTATAAGGAACATAAATGTATATGGAAAGAAGTTATTAAAATAAAATAAAAATTAAAAATTCACAACTAATGCTTCATAATTTTGGACATAAATTAGTAAATCTTATAATTTGCTTACAATTGGCAATAGAAGGATTAATGGGGATGGAAGTGCTATAAAATTTTGGGATGATATATGGTGGCAAAATTGTCCTTTAAAAAAACCAATACCCTTTAGTTTATAAAAAAACTAGGAAAATAAATGTGACTTTGAAACAAATCTGGAATAATGGCTCTATTAACCTATTCTTAACTAGGTGGTTTCAAATGACTTAAGAGCACAAAAAAGTCAAATAATTAATATATTACAAAATATAGATTTTTCTGGGGAAAGTGATTCATTTATATGGACTTTTGAGAATACTAGTTTATATTCAGTTTATTCTATGTACCATTTTTATTAGTTTTGGTGGTGTTAAGGTGAATATAAATTATACAGTATGGATATTTAAAATACCTCTTAAATTCAAATTATGTGTGTGGTTAGTTTTGAATAATAAAATATTAACAAAAGATAATTTATTAAATATAGGTTGTAATGTTGATAGTAATTGTGTATTTTGTAGGCAGAATGAGAGTGTGGATCATCTATTATTACAATGTCCCCTTGCCAAACAATTTTGGGAAATTGTAAATTCTTCAACATTTAGTAATAGGACTGCAAACGAGACAAACACGAACGAGTTGAGAATGATTCGAGATCGTCTCGCGTTAAAGGCGAGCCGAGCTGGCTCGTATCGTAACCAGGTCACGAGTTCAAAACAAATCTCGAATTCCTCTCGTTTACAACCGAGCTAGCTCGTCTCGTCTCGTTTAACTCGTGAACACCTTAAATCAATGCATTTAAAATTACAAACTGTTATCAAGCCATTATCAAGACGTTATCAAGCCCAACTCGTTTACAGTCAACTGCAGCTCGTTTTGAGCTTGCTAAGCTTAAAAAAATCATGTTAAAAACTTCAGTTTGGAACTAAATAAGTACCATAGAAATACTCCAACAAAAGTATAGTTCAGTACAAAAATCACACAATTTCATCACTTCCTACTACAACGTCCAAGTACCATTACCAACACTCCAACAAGACAACAACCAACGTCGCAACTTGCAAGTCAGCAAGAACAACATTACCAACAGATACCAAACATATTACAAAATAGGCAAAACAAATTATAAAATAGGCAAAATAGATTACCAACAGATACCAAAACAGTGACTTTGATACTCAACACTTTGTTTGTACTAGATTCCTGTGATGCTTCTTTTTCATATATATTCTTTATTCCATTTCCTTCTGGTGCTTCTTTACCAACTAGTTTATTATATTTTTACACCACCCAACGACTTCATGAAAGACTTGATCAAGGAGAAAAAAGGAATGTAAACTTCGCAAATTGTCATGCCTCCCAAAGAAAAAGAAACAGAGGAAGAATTTATACCGTTTCATATTTTATGTTGAGCTTTTTAACAAGTTATTAGCATCTTCCCTTTTGCACAACCTTGTGCAGTATGAGTGATACTGGTATCTATGATCTAACTATAGCGTATTTCTTCCATGAACCCCTCTAAAAACCATGTGCGCACATGTTTATATTGATGTAAATAATCCGTTGTATCTGTTTGACTGTTTTCACCAATCTTGTGTAACTTCTTTTTTATTTATAATTTCTGTTTGTGATCATGCTTAATAATTAAACGAAAGGAAGATTATTTAAACTAACTGTAGCAATTATTTTATTATAAATTCCCATTTAGCCCCTCACAAAGTAAGCAACCTGTATATGATTCTGATGGCGGCCATGATAAAATGGAATCTGAAGTAACAATTTTAGAGCTCTTTATTTTGGAATTTCATGGCAGTGAATCAAATCTTATTCTAGTTTATTCTAATTCAAACTTGCGTGCCTACAATCTCAATAACACATCTAAATACTTAAATTCCTGTTGCTAATTTCTATCCTATGCATACCATGAAGTTGATTAAACTCCTACCCAATCAAAACTACAAAGCTTAATCAGATAATGCCTATGTATTAGTACAATTAACACCCTTGTTGTAGAGATTCTTAAATAACTGTGAAGATCCTTTTCCTAAGCAAGGGACTGGTGGTTGTATGTTCTCTCCCAAACAGCCCGACGCATTTGCACATATTGAGGTGGGTATCTCATCGTCTTTGGCAGAGGATAGTCGCACGTCAACAATTGTGATATTAACACATGGCATTGTGTTGCTGCATTTCAAGTGTACTGCTGGGTTTACTGTGTTGTACGTTCCAGTTATGTTTGTGTATGTGACGTCAGAGATTAACAGCTCCGAGTTTGTATATTCCTTGCTACAATTGTTGTCCGGACAGTAAAACTGGTCTATTATGATAGGGTTCGACACCGCATTCATTTGGATGTTTTCAAATGTTACATTTGAAACCAAACCAGATCCGATTGCCCAGGTCTTGATTCTGACACCGTTTTGGGAGTTGCTAATCAAGCAATTAGTCACTGTTATGTTTTTCACGAATTCTTTCAAGTTATCCTTTCCTAGGCTTCCGATACTACACAAAAAAGAAACGATTTCTAATATTGTATAACTTTAGTTTCTTTAGAAGGTTTTGCTTTTCCTATTTAATACATAATAAATAATTAAATATGCACTTGATGAACTATGTCTTGCAGTTCTTGTATTTAATACTTTATTGACATGTCAATATATATCCATGATAATGAGAAATATGCATAACGAACCTTATACCATGACCATCACGACAATCCATATTCTCTATGTAAATATTCTCACTTCCGTCCACTATGGATACACAATCGTCACCTGGTTTGAATAATTGCACAAGTTATTAGTAAATTCCACTCGAATTCTGTTTTAATTGTTCATAATAGGAAGATCTTCATAGCTCATATTTTACCATTAGCGATATAGGAGTTTCTGATGAGAATATATTTTGATGCTATATGGATTCCATCTGTGTTCGGGCTTGTATCTGGAGAGATAATGGAGATTGAGTCAACTATTACATTATGGCATTCTTGGTCGATCACAACATGAAATTGTGGACTGTTTATTATTCTCAACCTAGATCCTTCGTATCCACTAACCGTCAAGTTTTTGCAAGTGCGGAACCTCAATGCCTACAATGAAGAAAATTACATGTAAGTCTAAATTTGGCAAGTTGTTCGGCTTATTATGTTACCAGAGGCGATGGACAAAAAGGTAGGATATACAAGTTCCCTTTCAGAATAAAACTATGCACAACTATTTTGGGTAGATAGTCTTACAACAGGTCTTGGACATGATTCACAACTCCACCATTTCTCTCCTTTGCCATCAATTAAACCCGCACCTTGCAGGGTTAGCCCATCGACTCTGTTAAACTCAATCCAGCTGTCGTGCTGTGTTTGCCATGATTTGGGGTCTGGCTGTGCAACTATAGTGCCATCAATCTACATCATTTAAACATATACATACAGGACTATGTCAGAGTTGCGAGATTTGTCGAACGTTTATGTTATCTAGTTTAGAAAAAAATACCTGAAAGATCATACTGTTCTGGCATGGTCCCGAAAAAATAGTGGGCTGTAGCAAGAAAGAGTACCCCTTTGGGACCAAGATTTTAGCCTGATCTGTATTATTACATGCCCTGTTCCATGCAGCCTTAAATGCTTTACTGTCATCAGTGGTTCCATCACCGACTGCTCCTTTCGATCGCACATCTACAACATCGTTCGAGACATTTGTACTGGTAGAACTAGCTGGGTTTTTGGTAGGGATAAAATGTGAAATAGGTGGATCGCTGATTGGCCCAGCAGCCTGTGCAGGGTTTGGTGCGGGTGAAAAGAAATTGTTTGGTACTTTCATTCTTTCTGGATAAGTGACATATTTCGAGCAATTTTGAACTAAATTGGCTGAAATAAAAGTAATTGGAATTGAGGTTAGCAGTAAAAGGACAATGCTGGTAAGTGCCATTTTCAGGTTTTATCCAATTACACAAGTAGAAAAGCGATATGTAATTAACTGATGCCACAAGTAGACGAGTACTAATAACATAAATTTTTAAAACATGACTGGTAATTGCAACAATACTAATTACACCAGAATGCTGCAATAAACGCCAATAAACGAGATTACAACTCTTTATTTAGAACTCTCACAAACCTCACACTTCTCAACTCTCTCTAATCTTTCTTTCTCTTTTTAGCTACCGCTAACTCTTTCTTTTGCTCTTTGTTACTTTTGCTTTTGCTTGATACAAATGAGATAGATGACATCTCCTTTTATAGCACACAAAGAGGAATTGAGTTACAACTTCATTTACACTTTGTATTAAAATCTATGTTTCAAACTTCAACATTTAAATTAATTTTATGGTAGAAGTTTTTTGAAGAATGAGTTAGAGGACTTTATTTAGTATAGGTTATCTTCTAATTAATAAATGAAAAAAGGTTAAACGTTTGTGACACCAGATAATTTTTGGGAAGGATTTTAAACACCAGATAATTTTTGTTCAGATTGTCTAACAGATGGACATTTTTTCATTCATAAAAAGGTGAATCATATAGAATTTCGAAGCTATACCGTCATTATTTTTCTGTGCATTACCCAACAAACAAATTTCCTTTAATGACTAAAGGTGTTACTCGTCACATCAACTACTGCATGCTTCGTTCACAAAATATCTCAGAAAAGTTTCTTCAAAATTTACAGAAACGAACCAAAAAGAAGATAGAATATAAATGTAGCCGTTTCAAGTTAAGAGTACCGGGTCTATCTTGAATTGACAAAAGTAGAATAATAGCATGCACCTCTTATATCTAAAGAATTAAATTCTGGCGTTACAAATTTAACCATCCCATTCTCTAAAAAAATAATTCGTTTAATTTATGTTTTTGGATGCCAGTACAGAAATTTAACCATCTTATTATCATGTAATTCCAACAAAAAAGTTACTGTTTTTGAACTAATAATCAGGCAACAATGTCCAAATAATGCCTAATCGCAACACGACAAAATGACAAAAGAAAAACGAACTAACTTAGATAATTTATTTTATGGTGAAAATGCTTTTGCTATAAAGATTCCTGGAGGGAATAACTAATAAATTGATTTAGAGAATCTGTCATCTTTTCTGATAAGATGTAACACATCATATATCATATATGAAGTGGAGAAACTACAAACTCTGCGCTGATTTGCTCGTCTCTTTCGCAAAAAGGCAAAAACAAGTGTTCTTTTCAGTGATAAAAGAGTGTACCAGGGATTATATTTACTTGGCATTATCTGAAACATGACAAGTTAGTATATTTTAGTACAAAATAATACAACTTAGTAGTGCATCTGTTTACCTACGGGTTTTCATCAAAAAAAAAAAGTAGTGCATCTGTTCTTTTGTTCTCTCCTTTCTTTTGTCTTTTCAGAATACTAAATGTATCTACTAGGACGCTTTTCTGTTTCATAAAAGGGGTTAATGATATCCTATTACAGATTGTAATATTGAGAATATTGTAGTTAACAAAAGGAGAAAAGAAAGAAGAAAGGAGGCACACCAATACAAATACATCTCATAAAGATATTAATTACAATGAAAAAAAAGAGAGAAAAAAACAATCATCTATCCTCCCAAAATTTGTTCTACCCGTATATACGGCTTATCTATAAATTTACAAGGAACTGTTTTCTGTTATGAGTTATCTGTGAAAATTTTTTGGAGAACATCTTTCAAGTTCTGAAATGATACAGGTTTGGATATGTAAGAGTCCATGCCGCTGTCAAGGCATTCTGATGCACTCTCACCAAATGAATTTGCTGTCATCTGTAGTTACAGAAATCTCTTGTTAGGTAACACTATTTTTCAAAATCATCTCCAATAATGGGTAAAATTCAGTTAACCTCTCTAGTTGGACCAAATTTTGGCACTAATTGGTGTTCAATTCGATTAATCAGCTGGTGTAAGGTGTGTTGGAAAGTGTAATCACCAAGTCTCAGATCCAAGCCTGAACCTAGAGGACAGTATCAAGAAACTAAGACAGTGCTAGGGTAGTGAGGTGTGCTCGGGCAGTATGAAGAACTCAGGAGGTGAAACTCGAGGAGTTCAGGAGCATACCAAGATAGAAGATCTCGGAAAGCTGAAGATGAAGAGGACTCGAGAAAATCAACATGAAGATAGCTCGAGTTGACAGATCGAGTTGACAGGCATCAAAAGAACAAATCTGACAGAGAGGTCACTAAAGTCAGAGAAAGCACATGGGATGCGAGGACTTTTGTACTGTGGCATTAATTGTCTACATCAGGCTAGATTCAGTAGGGAACATTAGTTGTAAACCTAGGGATTTTGTAATGATGATAGAAGTGGTATAAATAGAGTAGATAGTTGAGATGAATAAGAGAGAGAAATCATTGTAAAAGTTTTCGAGTTTAATAGAAAAATTGTTTTTCAGCAAATCTCTCTTCCCTCTCCGAACTAAGTAATTTTGTCTTTAATTCCTCCATAAGTATTTTTTCCGGTCAAGTGAGCTGAGTGCCACATGTTCTAGTTGAGTTGTGAGTGTACCCGAGTGAACAACCTGTGAGTGTATTCGGGAACTTCCTGTATTCGAGAACATTCACCCTTCGGGAAGTGTCCACCAAAGCGTTCGAGACAAGGTGTTGGTATAGACTTGGTTAGTGCTGGACCTGCTGGTACAACACTGTCAAGACCTGACCTGACCTGACCGTAAACCACCAAAATCTGTTATGTTAAAACCAGGATTAAATAAGAAATTAGTTTACCGCTATAATTGGAGTTCGTTTCCATTTCCTGGTTTCATCACAGCAATCTTGAGATAGAGTTGAACTGGCAAGCGAACTCTGACAAGTGGGACCAACAGAGGCATCCCAATATCCATTTTCCTCAAAGGATCGAATTAACCTAGTGGCTTGAAGGCCATCCATTACTGGCATGTGCACATCCTTTAAATCAACAAAATAAAGAACCATGTCAATCATACTAAGAAAGGAAATAGTACTTTTCCAAATTAATATTAAGAGCTTTGTTGTCTTTTCTATTTGACTTTTAAGAGCTGGGCTTCCTACATATCAACCTGCCACAACAGTGAACAATGTCTATATGTTTAAGGATCTTCTGCATTCATGCCAACATATATTACAGAAATTTCAAATAAAAAATACCTGGCTTATGCATGTTTACAAGTAAAATCCATATTTTTTAACTGTTTTCAGTAAAATGTATTCTTTTCAAGTAGCAGGCAAAATGCCTTTTATATTTATATCAAGGGACGTTATTAGTGATTGTAACAAAATGGATTGTAATTGACTAGTTTATGGTTAAGTTTCTATTCCATCTTGTAAATAACCATATGTTGTACTTTTTTTTGTTATAATAGAATATAACACAAAAGATGTTAAACAAAGGTCGCACTTAGAAACAAAAAAGTTTATCAAACAGATCTAATCTCTTCATAACAGTTTATAAACAAGGAAACCAACAGTTAGTCTGCTAAACTTAATTTCAGTTCAATTTCAATACCCACTAAAATTTACATTATGACCCACTATGTTAGATGGCATGAAACTAAGGTGTAGGAAAATGTTGACAAGTAATTAAACAATAGCAATGAACTTATCTATAAGAGATGTCATGCTCACCATTAAAATAAGATCAAATCGAGTTTGTTGAACGGCCCTAATTGCTTCAAGCCCATTATTGACTACACAAACACTATGTCCCAGTTGCTCTACCATTGACTTGGCAACCATTATATTAACCTTGTTATCCTCCACCAGCAAAACCCGACCTGAACTCTGATGGATTGGCCCACTTGTTCCATTCTCCTTTATATCTAAGTCTACACTACAGGTTTGCTTCAATTGCGGATTGCCAGATGGTTTTGGATTGTGAACTGTTTTCGGCTTAAAAAGGAAGTAACCCTCCATAGGGTTTGGCATTAGGCCAGAGCAGGAAGCCATAGGAGATTCGTCAGGGTCATCAGAGAGTTCTTGCTCAAGAGGCACTTTACATGGAAGAACAAATGTGAATTTGGATCCCACATTCTCTTTGCTATCTACTGTTATGGTCCCCTGCATTAGTTCCACCTGTTTGATTTCCGTACTATTAGAACTCAGATTGTCTTTCTGACTTCTGAGAATATGAACCAGTGAAATTAATCTTATAATCTACCCTGTAAAATTCAACAATAACACTAAGCTATTGCAATTCAATCCTTCTTATTTTTCTTTTCCTTTTTTTCTCTTCTCTTTATTTTCTGTTTTTGGGTGTGGGTGTTCTATAAATTAAGTTGGCTAAACAATTGCAAATGGCCTAGTAAGACTAGTGGTAGCTAACTAGGATGACTTCAATGAGGTCATGGGTTCAAACCTCCATGAGCACAAAGTTTGCATCCCGTTAAGAGGCCTTTAGTAAAAGAGGCTGGGGTTTCGGGAACCCCTATATGTCCAAAAAAAAGTTGGCTAAACAATTTGTGTGGTCACTTACCAGTTGTTTGCAAATAGCAAGTCCCAGTCCTGTACCACCGTACTTTCGTGCATGATCAGCGCTTGCTTGCATGTACCGTTTAAACAAAGTTGGTATAGCCTTTTCTGTACAGATGCAAGAACACAGCAGTTTGTCATTTTATTTTCAGATAGGACAATAATGCAATAAAAGGCGGGGAAAACCAAACCTGGAATCCCAATTCCAGTGTCATACACTTCATATTGCAACCACACAATTGCTTCACCTGTATTCTCACTTTCACTTCCAACTAGGGAAGAACATGATGTCTCAGCACAACATCTCTGAGTTGCAGGATTTTCTGTTGTATTTGAAGTGTATGTATGAAGAGTGTTTGGCTTAGGTACCACTCGAACATCTACACCAACTTTGCCTTTATGTGTGAACTTGACTGCATTGCTGAAAAGTAAAAGAAATAGACTTAGCTTTGACTATAGTTCATCAGATAACACGCTGGTTCTATGGTGAGGGCTTGGCAAATTACACCTACTACTTCAGGAACTAAAAAATGACACCTCATATAGCTCTTATACTCGAAATTAGGATTGACCACTATACTTGGATGTTAGTGGCTTATATAAGAGTTCAGTGTTATTGCAAGCAAGGCAATTGTTTGTTAAAGAACCAAAAAGTACAAAAGCCTTACCTGATCAAGTTTGTGAGTACTTGCCGTATTCTAAGCACATCACTCATCACCTGAAATTGTACAACAACAACAAAGCCTTTAGTCCCAAACAATTTGGTGTAGGCTAGAGATGAAATCCAATCGGAGTAATGTAAAACCAACGTAGATAACAATAATACAACAAATAGTAATATAGCATCAGTAATAGTAGTAGTAACAACACTCCTCACCTGAAATTGTATTTAATCCAATGTTAACAGTACAATACAAGTGCTGATATGTTTTTTGTTAAGCTTAATATCACAGTTACCTCTAGGGGAATGTCTTCGGATACATTGCCTTCTAATATTAAATCCTTTCTTAAAGATGCAGCAGCAGTTTGGAGCACATGTCTTACCACCTCTCTCGGTCTGAATTTCATCTCCTCTAATTGCATCACCCCTAGTATAATATAAAATTTATTAAAATCAGAAAGAACAATATAATCAGATACTTAAGTAGAGAGAACATAAGGCCACCTTCAGGAACTGTTGGGTATAAAGTTGAGGTTCAGCTGCATAACGGAGAGTTAGCTGGGGCCCAGTTGAGAAGTTGGTCAAGGAAGCCAACAAATTGAGCCAGTTAAGTTTCTACTAAACTAATCCAAATTTTAGTTTCACTAAACTACATTAGTCTATGTTAAACTCAAGTTGGCCATGAATTGGGTATAATTTGTTTCTGTTAAGACTAATGCAGGTAATTTTACCTCCTTGAAAAGATAAAGCAAGGTTACAACTAATTGCAATGAAAAATAGTACCTGATTCGACCTTGGAAAGGTCAAGTATGTCATTGATTAGTTGCAAAACGAGGTCGCCTGATGAAAGCATAACATCAATTAATTGGCGCTGCTCCATATCAAGACTTGTATTTGCAAGTATTTCAGCCATGCTTACAACTCCTGTAAGGGGAGATCTTATTTCATGTGACATTGTAGCTAACATCTGCTTAGCTCGCATTGTTTCCTCTGTATTATTTTGAATGTAAAGACGGATGTTATTAACTCTGTCTAGCTCAATTTAAGCTTTGGGTTATTATTAACTATATGAATGTGCTTAGCTTTGGAGATGCCATTGTTGGTATGCTTTTTCTTTTTTTTCACCCATGAGCTTTGCATAATTTTGAGCATATAATGGTTTTGGCCTAATGTAGCCTTAAATTTGTAGATGATCATTTTTTCCCCAATTTTGGATTAGTCAACTCTCAGTAAGGTACATGCCTCAACTTAACCTGTCAGTGTTTTCATTCCAAGTGTTTGGTTGTATCAGCTTAATACCACCACGTAAGTCTATATGAAGTTATGAACAGTCTTCCCTCAATTGATCAAGATGACTTAATTAAATCACACTTAACTCAATTAGCTCCCATAATTTCTTCCACAATTGCAATTTATATTAATAATTCCCAATTAGCCAAGTGAGTCCTGATAAACCCCTTGTGGGCAACACCTTGATTTTACTCGAATTTTCTCAATTAACCCTCAATACTGCAATCAAAAGCCAATATAGTCCCATATTTTCCCAAGCACTGAGATTATGTCACAAACTAGCATGCACCATTTCATCTACAATTTTTGCAACAATAGCTGTGCAATTTAATATAGTGAACTAAAGCAAATTTAGCCCAGTTAAATCACGTGTCAGTTAATTTTGTTTCCTAAAACCAACTTCTTATTTGGTCACAATTTTGACTGTGCAATTAAAACCTAAAATTTGAAGAGAAATAATAGGTCCTAGTATTGGTCAATCCAGTAGTGTTTCCAGACCAGATTCATACAATGCTATGTTCACTAACAGAAAACAATGAAGAACATTTAAAAAATTGCATGGACTTGAGGTATGTCTACCAAATCTTCCTACGAATATTCAGGTAACACAATATTAAAATTAAATTTCATACCAGTAACATGAATTGTTTTATACAATTCAGTTTCTTTAGCTTTTTGTACAGCCATCTCTTCACGAAATTTGACCAATTTCTCTCTTTTCACCACCTGCAATATAAACCAACTGAAATATAGTTTTGAAATTTTTAAAAAATGGATGCGACTTTCAAGACTAAAGATTAACTCATAAGGTACCTGATCTGTCACCTCAAACCCCATATAATTGATGCCAATAACTTCTCGTTCTTTGTTAAACACTGGCTCGACATAGGTCAAGAATGTCTTTTTGCCAAATAATGGGCTTCCATATGTAATTTCACGCTTGGCAGGTCTACCATTTTCTAAAACTTCCCTCTTAAAATCTTGAAATTCCTTCACACCTTCTGCTCCAAACATAATTTCATCATCAGTTTTTCCTATTATGTCCTGTAAAATTGAGATTAATTAGCTTACTTTTAAGTACTTTGTTCAAAGTATAACATCATAAATTTAAGAGTATGCCTTTTAACCTTGCAAATTGAGAAATAACACTAATGCCACTTCCTATACCAATTTCCTTCAGTAATTGCTATAAACCCACCCGTAACTTCATTTTTGTAGCTAGAGATAGTGAGGAAGCAGGACTTGTTAGTGTCAACATATTTTGGTCACAGTATGAAATAGAGGCATGTGAAGTATACTTTAATGCTTATTGGTGCATGATTCACATGTCTCATCTTGAAAGGATAGATAGACTACTGACATTTAGTAGCACTAGAACTTCGATTAAGAAAGTAATAAAGGCTTGCTGGATGTTTTATATACCTCCTCTCCAAGTGAAGGGAAGTGGTTATATATAAAACGATATCTCAAGTCCTTGTCCTGAAAGGGAAAAAAGTGTTCTTGTAAATATTGACATCTTCAGAAGCAGAAAAGGCTTTGCAGCAGCCAAAATAAAAGATAAACATAGCTAGATATTGAATTCCATTTTTTGAACTTTGTTGCCCCGGTTCTGGCTCTACAATTAGCATATCATAGACAGGCTTGGTACATTTGCCGGGATAACATGGTTCCTAAATGTTTTGGTTGGAGTGTTTAGATGCGTCTATTACTGATTTAAGGCAGTAAATATTAAGATATACAAGTAAATTACTAAAAAGTTGGTCAGTGCCCCTGAAATCAGGTTAGTAATATATATGTTATCCTACCTGATGTGCTATAACTATAGGTGCATTTTGCAGAATGAAATGCAAGAAATTATCAGCTCGTTTCAATATGTGGGACAACTCCTCAACAGGTAACTTTTGTTCTTCCCTTTTTACACTTTCTTGCAATTTCTCTACCAGGATGCTCTCTCTTTTCAAGCTGTCATCCAACAATCTCTCCAGTCGCACTGCCCTTTCTTTCCAGTAACTCACTGTTCCGTACTCTCCAGTCACACGTACACTCACATCAATCACATTCTTGTATAAGCAAGTGGATTTGTTATCTCTCTCCAAATCTGGTAAAGCCCAAATGTCGTATCCCTCTTCCAAAACTGAGATTTGGCTCTTTTCCACAAAACGGTGCTCCTGTAATATGTTAAAAGTTAAAACTCATAGGTTATGTCATTTCAGATTTCAACTAAAGGACTTTAATTCAGTCAATATGGCTATTTTTTCATTTGATTCCTACTCAATTATAAGAATTGAGTTAAATTAAGTTTCAACCTTCTGGCTTTGTAATTAGAAAATTAGAAACAAAATAAGCCAAACCAAAAAAAGTAAAACGAATATTGGGACTATTTTGGTAATATTCCACCTAAGAATTTGCATTTACAGATCAGGATGTGGTTCTACCTTCAGTCATAACGAAAAAACTTTCACCTGCTTATTCAGTCTAACTCTGGATAATTCTTAGGCCTTTTAGTTTGCTTTTGCTGAATTCTGGTACAGCTTGAAGCAAACAAACAGTGGCAAAGTACACATGGTATGAGTACATTAGTTTGAATATCTTTGATTGATTCCTTACATGTTTTGTAAAATTAGAAACAAAGAATCCAAGATGGTCGGTTCGTCCTAACTGCAATTCATCTTGAACCAAATTGAAACAAGTAAAAATATCAACCTGCAATATCTCCAGCTCCTTTTGCTCAATCTCCTGACGCTGTTTAGACAGTGAATCCAATTCTTCATGCAATAACCTGGTAGCATTTGCACGCCGGAACTTATACTGTTTGAGGAGGCTCGTCAATTGGTGGGACCCAATGTCACTGTAGACAGTTAATTCGGCTAATCTCCTAAAATCGAGCTTGTTGTGCTTCTCTTCTTTAGATACAAAATCTTTTAGAAGGTTTTCTTCAGTGAGGCTTGGTTTTTCAATGTTGAAGTTGTTCGACTTCTCTTTAATATCTGGTGGCCACATGGAAGCCAATGGCTCTTCATCACAGAAATCTAAATCTTCCCCCATCTTTTATCTCAAATCTTCTTTGAGTGACTGTTTATGTATGTGTTGAAATTTTTGTAAAAATAAGTATGTATGTGTTGAAATTGGGGACTTTGTAGATAAGGCCTGGAAAAGGAGAAGAATTTAATTCATAAATGATTACAAAAATATTATTCCTGTAAATTCTCAATCTACATAATTAGACTTCAACCAAATACATCTCTCAGACGAGAAGCGAATCTAAAAAATGAGATTCCGGTGGAAGAAAAAAAAAAATGCTTTCACTGTTTGTAAAATGTTTCAAAAGACTAAATCATCACAAAATGGCACACTTGAAAGGAACAATAATGCACACAACCTGTTTGCAAAAATGCCTCAAAGACCAAAACCTCAAAAGACCAAAAATCACATATGTTTGCAATACACATCGACGTAATGCCTCGAAAGAATATGAAGAAACGAAGTTAATACCTGCTTCCTCGTCCAATCGATATATATTTCTCTCCTTTTTCCTTTTCCTTTTTGTGGGTTTTGTTCCCTTTTCTGACAAGGGAAAGCCTTGATCTAAGCTGGGGAGGAGAAATGAGACGACGACCATGTGAAGGAAAATAATATAAAAACGAAGCGGTAAAAGCGGATTATAATAGAGAAAATTAGAGGCAAAAAATATGTCGAGTAGGCAAGAAGGCCATGTGCAACGGGAAGTTGGGAGCATTATCTTTGGATTTGTTGTATGATTATAACTAATTGCGTATTAGTCGCAGCGTCTCTTCACTTGTCATTTGTCAGTTGTTGCCTCTTTACTGGTACTTAGCCTTTTTTTTAAAGAAAACTACTGGTACTACTCAGCTAGCGACGAGAGACATTCATAATAAAATAAACTGCGAAAAGAGAAGAAGAGGATTTCAGGTTTCTCTTATAAACATTTGAGTAACCCACAATGTGGCGATTCATAAAATTCTCATTGATTTATTTGTCCCAATGTATATTAATATTGTTTTTTATATATATTTTGTGTATAATTTTAATTTTTGTGATACTTTTTAAGCTAATTATTAGCACTCTTTCAGTTTGTTAATTGGGTTCAAAACGCAGAATCTTGGCGAATCGCTGCACATAATGTCATTTAGAAATTGCCACAGAGATCTCGAGTTGATGAAGTTGTCTCTAAATACCGGTACATTTCCCGCGCTTTTTTATTTCCTTCCATTGTTTTACTTCTAATTGTCCGTACAGAAATACAGCCTTTTTAAATGTTGAAAGAACATGGTGTATTTAGCGAATTCACATATCCTTTTTAACTGTCTTCCTCTCGCGCTCTTCACTAGAAGACAAAAGCAATTAATGTTTGCACTGTTCGCTCTGTTATGTTCGCTATGTCTGCTCTCATGTATGTCTTTATATTTAGGTCTGAAGTCTTTATATTTAAAATTTGCAACAAAAGTTTTATGTTCGCCATATCGCTCCCAAGTATTTATAATACTGTAAATCTTTATTTATTTTGTGCAAGTCTTTATATTAGAAATTTTACAGTTATTTTTCAGCAATTTAAATATAAAGACTTGCATGCAACAATATATAGATTTTATTATTCTAATATATATAAAGACTTGCAATTTTGCATTCGCTCCAGTTTTGCTCTGTTATGTTTGCTCTATTTGCTCTGTCTGTTTTGTCTGCTTTCCTGCATATCTTTATATTTAGTATTGAAGTCTTTATATTACTGTAAGTTTTGATTTTTTTTTTGCTGCAATTTTTTATATTAGAAAATGTTGCAGCAGTTTTTCAGCAAATTTAAATATAAACATTTGCAGATAACAATATATAGACTTTATTGTTCTAATATAAAGACTTGCAACAATTATATTGCGAGTCTTTATATTAGAAATTTTGCAGCTGTTTTGTTGTGAATTTAAATATAAAGACTTTAAAAAAAATATAAATACATGCAGTGGAGCAGACAAAACAGAGCATTAATTGTTTTTTTGTCTTTTAGTGAGGGACATGTAAGAGGGACGGTTAAGAGGGTGACATTATATTTACTCTTTTTAATAATAGAGTAATAATAGAATGATTCACATGACTTTGAGATATGGGTGTCAATGGGTAAGGTGGGGTAGATCCTGGGTGGAGGTATTTTCATATCCATACCCATTAAAATTTTCTTTATTCATACCTTACCCATACCCATTAAAATTTTCTTTACCCATACCCTACCCATACCCATCAAAAATTTCGGGTAACGAAACGAGTAACGGTAGATAATGGATAAAAAAGATAAAAATAAATAAAAAAATTGTAAGACTTTGACAAATTAATAGTATCAAATAAATATATACTGCTAAAATACAACAATAAATAACGTTCTAAATATTACAAAAATCACAAAATATTTTCTCACGTCACTTGTCACTAAAAAAAATACTACTTACTACTTGCTAATGAAACATTATCGAAGAAATATAATTTAAATCAATTTCTTTATCAATATACATAATGCATTATTTAATACTAAGACAAGACATGCATATTTCAATGATGTATAGTTTTTATAGAAATGCATATTTTACTACTTTTAATTTAGTTAATTATTTTCAAGTTATGAACTAAATTATAATATATATATATATATATATATGAGGGGGGATCCATGGCCTCCTCCTCGTGGCCTCCACTACGTAGCCTCCAACCCTATTTTCCACCAAAATCAATGAATATGGCCGATTCGGACCATTCAAAACATTACTCATACTAATATAGACTTGGAGACTAAATTTTAGATTTTTTTGATTTTTTTTTACTATTTTATCGGACGGGTTGAAAATTGGATGTCTATAAGTCGTTAGATAAATCCAATTTTCAACCCGCCCGATAAAATAGTAAAAAAATTCAAAAAAATCTAAAATTTGGTCTCCAAGTCTATATTAGTATGAAGAATATTTTCAACGGTCCGGATCGACCATTTTCATTGATTTTGATGGAGGAGGCTAGAGGAGGCTACGAAAATGGAGGCCAATGGATCCCATCCCCCCTATATATATATATATATATATATATATTTATATAATTTACCCAATGAGTAACGGGTACGATATAGCTCTTACCCATACTCTTACCCGATAAGTTAACGAAAATTTTTTCTTACCCATACACGTATCCGATAAGCTAACGGAAAAAATTCCTTACTCATATCTGCTTTAGCGGGTACGATACGGGTCGGATAAAAGGCCAAAAAAAATTTCATTGACAATTCTACTTTGAGATTGTGAGCACGAATCTCAAAGATGTTTGAATCATTCGACTACTACACCATTAAAAATATTTCAACAGACATTCACTCCTAAATAAGCATTAGATTTTTTAAGTATCTTTTAAAGTCTCCGGACAATTGAGAGTTATCTTATTATATGAAGGTTCTGAAACTCCAGCATTTATTATTAAATATTTTGAAAAAAATTGAATTCGTAATTTTATTAATCTTTCTAGTTAGTTATCACTAAGTTATTATGTCATTTGTGATAAGAGTTATATTTAATAAAAAGGATTACCAAATATTTTTCTTATAATTATATGAGAAGTCAACATAATTTGTTAGACAAAAAGAAAGCAAATAATAGTGCACCTCCTCTAATTCAAATGTAAGTTTGAATAATTATAAACAAAAGATGCCTTAGGTTAAACGAATGCACTGTATGAAGGAACTTTGCACCACTTTTTCTTTCCAAAGAACTGTCTTTTTATGATTAAATATTTGCTCCAAAAATTTGATGAATGGAAATTGAACTATAACATGAAAAGATAAATCATTATAATTTATTAGTATATACTAAACAACAATTAGTCACATTCAAAATGGTCTCAAAAGTTGTAATTTGATAAGAGAAAATTTGTCAAAACCTCTTAATAGAGCTCAAATAATTGTACAATTATTATATTGTCAACGGTGTATGAATAATTATTCTAACAAATTAGCAAGGCTTCTGCTCAATCAACTTGAACTTCACGGTCTCACACTAATGCAATTGGTTGTACTAATATATCCAAAAGGTCATGCATACATGCTGGCCTCAACTTAATATTAATAGCCAATAGGTATCTACTAAGTTTCACCAGCACTATTCCATTCATCATTAGCTGGTCAAAGTATAAAATTTGTAATTTATACCTAATGACACTATGACAGACCATAAAACAACAGTTATCGAAGAAATTGTTAAATACCGTTAACAGTTATTTTAAATAACTATTTGGATAAGTGGAGTTACGAGCTACGACAACGGTTATTTAAAATAACTTCTAGCCAAGAGTTAAAGCAAGCAAGTTGTAAAAGCAATAGAGCAAATCACAAATCAACAAATAGAGAGAGAGAGAGAGTGTGTGTGTGAAGATAGAGCAATCGAGAACAAAGAGAACACGCTATGTAACGTGGTTCGGCCTATCAATCAACTAGGCCTACGTCCACGGGTCTCCTGAAACCAAATCTTCCTTCCGGGCCGATTTCACTATAACGAGTGTTATTTACAAAGTGCGAAGCCGGTCTTTGACTTCTTCTAAGCAAGCAAATCAATCTTCGTCCTGAGTCATCCTACATTCAAAGAGTTCATTTACAACACGATAACGCCCACATCATGCTTGCTCTTGAAACATGTTCTTGAGCTCGAATATCATGTCGCATGTCTTCCAATCCTCAAGGCATCTTTGAAGATCATGTGTCATTGACACAAGCATAAGGCAACTCACTTCATTTGACTCGTCAAGCCTTTTCTCGTATCGATCTCGCTCGGCACGAGTGAAAGTATCAGTAGGTGGCTCAAGTAAACGTGTGTCAAGCAGATGCTTTTTCTTTTGGTGTTTTAAGACAATCTTTATATTACGATATCAATTGGCGAAATTGTCACCGTTCAGCTTGTTTTGTTCTAGGGCAGTTGCAAGTGGGTATGAATTCTGGTTTTTTGGTAGTCATGATCTACATCAATCAAATGTCCAAAGATTTAGTTTCAGTTTTGTGTTTTTGTGCTCAGTTCAATGTCTTTGGTACCGAACACTCCCACTACATTTGACATGTTCCTTTATGTAGTAGTCCCGAGATTCATATTTTACTAAACCAAGACAACATCGGCGTGAAACTTGGAATAATATTATTTAGATAACCATCCTGGTTAATCACGTGCCTCGGACATGACTTTCGGGTTGTTAACCACACTCCGTGTGAATCAACACCTTGCAATAGGGTCCGAACACGGTCCGGTAACCCTATTAGACAAACTACACTCTATATGGCCCGCATGACCCCAAATTCAAAAGGATAAAAGGAGATGTCTAATGAGTAGAAAACACGTCATCCTAATGCCAATAGTTTGAAGGGATAGAGTAGGAAGCGCAATACGTCCTATTTTTTTACAGGAACTTTATTATGTGTTTTTGCAATTCAAGGTTAAGCATACACCCATACTTTTAGACTCGCAACTAACAATCCAAATTCAAGTTTAGGGTTTAGGGGTTAGAGGTTAGGGGGTTAGGGGTTAGGGTTTAGAGTTTAGGGTTTTAGAGTTCATGGTTTAGGGTTTTAGGGTTTAGAGTTTAGGGTTTATTTAAAGTTTATGGTTTAATATTTTTTAGAAAAACAAATAATTCTGCCTGATTTCATTTTTTTTCTCGAATCACATAAATATCCATACAAATCATCTAAAAATAAAAAAGTGATAAAATACATAAAACTAACCCTCCTAAGTCTCTATAAATCTCAAACTCAAAATTCCAAAAACAAGTAAATAAATATACAAGTCATCCAAACAACCAATAATAATAACATCAACTAAACTAATTATCAACTTCCTGACACCAACGCTTGACTATAAGAATCACCGGTATCGCATGATGCGACACATCATCAAATACCACTCGTGAATGATGGCCAATGATTGAACACCAGTAGACATCGATGGCGGAACTAACGAGAGTTGAAGTGACTACTTCCCAAGACAATGCCTAGACTACGGTCACCACCGTTGTCGACCAAATCACCTACACCCACCCAGCTCTCCCACTCAAGCCAAACCTTAACTAGCCAGAACCTTCGTCCCGTACTCCCCAAAGCCATCCTACGCCCAAGCTTTGGTTAATTCATCTTCCCCAACTGCCAAAACCAACCCTGCAGCCAAGCCCACAACCGAATCAAGTACCCCCGAACATCATTTCTCCTCACCACTCAGCCCAATGAAACTCTGATACCTACCTAGCCCCCATTACCCGAAGTGGTGGGGCCGCTGTTTTAGGTGCGCGCGCAGAGGCCACATTGTTCCAGATTGCAAAAATCCCAGACACTGCTTAAGCTGTGGCAAAGATGGCCATTCTACCGGAGCCTGCGAGGGGAAGAAACTCAACCCTGCAGCGGCGCCTTTCACTCCGACGATGACGACTCGGAATTCAGCCTTCCAACTGGTAACACCATCCCAACAAAAGAAGCCAACCTTCGATGACATGCTTCTGGAACCATACACCAAAGAGACACCGCCGATGCCTTCTAACCGGCCAAGGAAAGCTAGATGCTACCTACACAGGGACACATCGTACTTCCAATGCTTTGAAAAACTGCAAAGGGGTCTGGTAATCCTGCCACCCTTGGATCGGATCATCTCCATGGACGAGGCAACCCATATGGTAGTAGAATCAGGATTGGTCGCCACCACTCAGTTGCAGGTGGCTGAAATGTCACACAACCGTCGTTTGGTTCTTTTCTCGCCATCCAGTTGCAGGGACTCAGTAGCAAGGGCGATGTCGTGCCAGTTCTGGGAAAAAGGATTCAAGTTGCAGTCATATTCCCATTTATCAGATGCAACAGTCTCCATTCCAGTTTTCAAAATCTGGATAGATCTAGTCGGCGTGTCGATCGAACTATGTCGGGAAATCACCATTGCCCAGGTAGTGAGTTCCTTCGATTTATTTCTTGGCACAATGGAACAGCCGAGTAGCGGGGCGTTACACACGTGGAGCGTATTCCTGGCCACAGACGACCTAGCTGAAATCCCACACTCTATCGAATTCAAAATTGGCGGGATGGCCTCCCAGGAGGAAGTCGTACCAAGAAGGTGGACAAAACACCCAGTATACAAGCACCAAGATCTTCCATGCTACCCGATAACCTTTGCCCCACCCCCGTGCTCACCCAAAATCGTGCCATACGACGAAAATTTTGATTTCGCAAACTCAATCTGGTTCCAGGGTGATGACATCGTCCCTATGAGTTTGAAAGTCCTAAGGGAGATATTCGAGGACAGAGACCACCAAGAACTTCCACCGAAGTTGGCCGCATGTCTCGTTGGGAATAAAAAAGTGATCAAGGCAAACAATGATGCATATAGGCTATGGGAGAAAGATCAGGAGGCGCAAAATAACCATCAAGGCCACCGACAGGAACAACAATCGACTCCGCCACCAGGACTGTCTCAGCCATGCATCACACCACTTCCAGCATCACCAGCGCCACACCCGATTCGCGATGCAAATATTTCCTCATGTGTGAAAAGTCTCAGTCCAAGCTCCAAAAGGCTGGCAGAACAAGACACAGTGTGTGGCCTTTCTGCTGATCAAGTACGTTCCCATTCTCGACCCTTTACAGTTGAGACAAACATGCATTGGGAACCAACAGTTCTATTTCCAGAAATAAAGCTTGGTAGCAACATCTCTCTGGTCCCTCTAGCATTAAATGACAAGGAAAAGGTACCACCACCAGTTAGGATAAGCCAAGATAGAAACCAGACCAAGGTTGCACCCCCTCAAAAGCTGCGACGCAGCACAAGGAATAGAAACAGAAGTCTGACAAATGAAAAAGGGGAAATGCATATAGACGTAGAGGGGTTTATAGACATCCCACTGCAATATGCAGAAGGCCAAAACCTTCTCTCATTAATAGGCGCGGCCCACATACCGATTCCTGCTAACATCTTGCAGCCCAAACATCAAGGCCCAACCGCAGGAGCTTCAAGCTTTAGCACTGTTAAGAGGAAAAAGCAGCATCAAGAGAATGCTACTAAGACTCACGCTCTGCAGGCCCAAAACTTGCTTAAGGATAATATCGTGCCAATAGGAGGACAACCAGCTGAGGCCCATCAATAGGAAGCAACCGAACACCAACCAGAAGTCGGCCTACAGGGATATGTGGGATTGGAAATTGAGGCCATGCACATCGAACATTTGGGCCTCATGGAAGACGACGATGATTCATACCTTGATAAGGTGGATTACGGGGATGACTGAAATGACGGCATCACGCCTGTTGGGCTGCTAGTGTTTCCTAAAGTCCATGATAGTTGTACTTTTTATTTTTTCTTGTATGGCTGCTTTGTTTTTTGGATTGTGCTTTAGAGAGTTGATGGTTGTATTTGAGTTCCTCACTAGTGCCCCAAATACCTACTGTGCTTGTGCTAACTATGCTTTATTAATGTACTTGCTTAAGATCTATATCGTGTGCTTGTGCTTGTGCTCGTGTGTTTGTGATGTTCTCATGTTAATATGTTATACAAGAAATTCAAATTATTGAGTTGGAATGTGAGAAGACTTGGCAATAATAACAAATGCAACGTCGTTAGAAACTGCATTCGAGCTGCACGTGCAGACATCGTTCTCTTGCAGGAAACAAAGAAGGCTGATTGGGATTTAGCACATTTCTACAAATCCTTCCCTTCTTACTTTCAGTTTTCGGGCACATACCTCTCGTCCAGAAACTCTGCAGGGGGATGCATTATTGCATGGAGAAGATGCTACGTCATTGAAAACATGTGGGCCACACAAAACACGTGCACATCTCTTCTAAGAGACACTCACACAGATCAAAAACTACAAATTACCATAGCATACGGTCCGCAAGGTGACCAAAACAAGAGGCGGTTCATTTCTGAACTAAGCGATTTGCCGATAAACCCGTCAACACCATGGATCCTAGGATGGGATTTTAACTTGGTAAGGTGAATGGCTGACAGGTCCATGATATGCACGGAGTGGAGTCTAATGGACAATTTCAATGACTTTATCAGAGACGGACAACTATACGACGTGCCGCTGCAGCAAAGACGCTTCACTTGGTCGAACAAGCAGCCGCAACCAATCTTATCCATAATAGACAGGGTGTTCCTAAGCCCTGAGTGGATGCTCCTATTTCCAAAAATAACTTTAATGCCGGCAGAAATGGTTGTGTCCGATCATTTTCCATTGATTTTATCTTACACCAACCGAGCACCATCGAAAAGGCTCCTTCGCATTGAGAGGTATTGGCTGCAATACAAGGAAGTTCGAGACATAACACAAGCGGTGTGGTCCTCAGACATAGGCCACCAAGACCCTCGTAAAAGGTACTCGGACAAAATGAAAGAGATGCACCGAAGGTTACAAGAATGACACAGATGTCGGTTTTCCAGAATGGACTTACACTTGTAAGGACGATATACACAACAAGCAACAATGGAACCCTCATCCTATCAACTCAAGGATCTTTTTTCTGGAAAAATCTCTGGACACTGAAACCAGTGTTCGGTAGCTTCACATCGTGGCAATATAAATTCTGGACAAAGGATCAGCTTCTGGTTTGACTCATGGTCAGGCTGCACGCTTCGCAATACAATAGCGGGAACGATACCACACAGGTACATCTCTCTGAGACAAGCAAAGGAATGCCTTCATGATCTGCTTCCCGGTCCACGATCATGGCCTCAGCAAGAAGCTTGCTGCTAGCTCCAGAACACTAATTTTAATCGACATGATGATACAATTTTTTGGAACCTCAATGCAACAGGAGACTTCATAGTCAAGTCGGTATATACGGTGCTAGCACAGGGGGGAATATACGCTCTCCCATCGCTGACATTTGGACAACCAAGGTGAGCCCATCGGTACGTTGCTTTGCATTCCTGCTACTTTATTGACACAACAGGTTATGCAACGACGATGCTTTTCCTTCCATCCAGGATGTGTAATGTGCACAACAGACACCCTATAAATCGACTTGCACCTATTTTTTCTTTGCACATTTGCAAATGATGTATGGGCAAGGCTAGCCATTGCCCTTCGAATGCCAAGACCGCAACCAAGGAGACTAAAACCTACATGTAATTTATATCCGCAAGGGCATTTCCAAAGAAGAAAGCTCAAGCGTGCATCATGATAGCGACCTGGCACCTGTGGAGAAAAAGAAATAGGAGAGTCTTCACACCGGAACGATCGAGTACACGCCAGATAGTGCACAACATCTTGCTTGACATATGCATGTGCCAACAACATTGCTAGTGTAGTACTGAGATGTCGGGTAATGCTTAGGGAATGCTTTTGTTTTGCTTAGCTTGTGTTTTGTTGTTTTGTTTTACTTTTACATCTGGTAGCTTCTACCAGTGATGATCGAAAAAAAAGAATGATGGCCAACATCCTGCTCATCATGCTCCACTGAAAAAATATCATACTTATGCATTCAAAACAATCTCTTCTATCACAGAATCACAAATTTCCACATTTGTAAACTCACAAAATACCCAATAAGTACATCCAAACTAGCATCATACGATTCATACCCCATAAAATGCAAATTAATCCTTGTCAGAATCAGTACCGTATCTATACCAGATTCATAAACCAGATTTAGAAAGAACAATAAAAACTAATAAAACATCTAAAGTTAAAACAACATGCAAAAGTTTTCCAATCACAATATAACAATCTATGCAATTCTTTTTTTCAAACAACGTCTAATGCTCAAATTTCAATCTCAAAACAAACCCAATGCTCAGACCTCAATCTCAAAACAAACATAGTTCTCAGTGTAATCCTCGTAAAGGGAGCTGATATATCGATTCCTTCATTGATCCATCCATCCATCTCAATAAAACAGGTCTAGTTTAGTTTAGTTTGCATGTTGTTTTTGTTATGATGCATGTTGTTTTTTGTATTATGCATGTTGTTTTTGTTATTATGCATATAATTGATCGGACGCTCCATTGAAAACGAATGTCGCTACGCTCATCGACGCGGATCGCTATGCTCATCGATGCGGGCTGGACAAATCCAGTTGCATTTATTTTGAAAATTATTCTAGTTATGATGCATGTTGTTTTTGTTATTATGCAAGTAATTAACATGCAAAATAATATAAATAACATGCATAATAACAAAAACAACATCCATAATAACGAAAACATAATAAATCATAAGTAGAACAAAAAAACATAATAAACATAACATATTAATCATAAGTATTTGGACTGTTATGCATGTTATTAGATGCACGATAACAAAAATAACATGCATAATAACGAAAACAACATGCATCATAAGTAAAATAAATTTTCGTCGGAACTCAACTGGACGCATCCAGTAGGGATCGATGATGGGATCGAAGTTGAGGTCGGCGGAACATTTTCCATAAAGAAACGCTCTCAAATTAGTAAAATTTACCTTACAAACTACCTTTACCGACTTCTCCTCGTCTAAGTGTCGGATGATAAGAAGAAACCACGAGCATATCCATTGAAGACGTCACACATATTGAATGGATCGCATGATCGCTAGAAACCCTAGAGATTCAGCCTACTTTTTCGCTTGTGACAACACCTCTCGTTCGTGGCATCTGACCCATAGTCATCGCACATTCCGCCGTCGTTACTCAACCATTGACTTCCACGTTTTCACGTTTTGCTGCTTACACAATCCAAGTGGGATTTTCTAAAAGAATATAAGAGAGGAGAGGAGAGGGAAAGAAGAGGGGGGAGATAAGGGTGGGCAAGGGAGGTAGAGTTCTTTGAATTAATTAATATATTCATTTTTTGAACTTTAAAAATACTGGTTTTACTCATATATGATCTTTTATATGTGAGAATCAAAATTTGCATTTTCTTCAACAATTTTTAGTTTTTTATATATAGAAAAATCACTACCAGGATGGCTAAAATAATTAGATTAATGGATCTTTTTACCTATCTAAAATGTTATAAAAATAACTCTACAAATAAAAATTTAACCTATATGGAAATTGTTATCTAAATATCATGTCAAGCGATTCAAATCAATTCTTTAAATTTAAAAATAAAATATAATTATGCACGAGACAATCAGTGTTCTATAATTAATGACCTAGCTCATTAAATAAGTTAGACACTTGTGAGTTATGATGCATTTTTTATTTATACGTGGTAGGGGCAATGAAAATTAGCTGATTGCCCAAAATCAGACCTTACCATCCATACATATAAAGTTTCACTAATAATAATTTGATCCTAAAAAATATTCACTGCCATGATTAGAAATATTTCTAAGGGAGCTGATAAGTAGATACCACATTTGATATCGACTATCGATACCGATATTATTATAAATATGAGTTATTATACATATTATTTGAGTTATTATGCATGTTATTTTTTTGTACTGAAATAGTTATGCATATTAACTTTTTGTACTAAAATAGTTATGTATGTTATTTGAATTATTATGCACATTATTTTGTTAGGGAAATTTGCCAAAATGCCACTCGATAACTCAACAATTGTTCAAATGCCACTCGATAACTCCAAATTGCTTAAATGCCATTATCAGTTTAACTTGCCTAAATGCCATTAGCTTTAAATTAATACAATTAAAAAATAAAAATAAATAAAAATACCTAAAATACCCTTGATGAGTTATCCATACGGGACTCGACAGAACCAAATCTGTTCGAGACTCAATTGAGTCGCACAACTCGCAGAGAGAAAAGAGAGGGAGACAAGGGACGAAACCCTAGCTCCGCCTCCGGCATCGTTCTGCCTCCGGCGTCGTTTCGCCTACGGCATCGTTCCGCCTCCGCCTTAAACAATCGTTCCGCCTCTTCCTTCCTTTGTTGCCTCTGGTCCGTCTGTCGTGTCTTCCTTCCGACTGGCTAACGATTCTCCGCCGTCTTCAAACATCGCATCATCCGACAGGTACTGTAAGCGGAAATGCTCAGTTTAATTGGATTGTTGTTCTGCTGAAGGAATTTAAGGAATTTAAGCCATTTAAGGCATTATTGCTATTCTATTTGTTTAACAAGTGAAGCGATGCATCGTGGGAAGTCAACAATCAACGTGCAATCGACGTGTTCCAGCATGGAAAGTAGAGGTTTGCCGATAATCAACTGTCCTTATTGCGGGATTAAAGTGAGAAAGCGACTGAGTCAAACTCCACAAAATCCAGACCGATGGTTCTACATATGCGACAATTACAAGGTGTTACCATATGAGATTTTTGTTTGTTTATGAAATTATGTTTGCAGAGAACCAATATGTAGAACATAAAGAATAGGTATTGTTATATTGATATGTATTGGTATGTACCATATTGATATGTATTGGTACTCATAATTTTACTAATACTTGCATCACACTTCATTGAGTCATAAAGAATAGGTACTGTGATAAATTACGTTTGTAGATACTGTGTACCAAAATCGCCACTTCCTATACTGAAAAAAAGAATAGGTACTGTGATTGATTACATGTTGTGTACAAAAATTAGGTCATTGTATTGATTGATGCACTCTTATTGTAATTTCAGAAGAATCCCAATTGTAGATTTTGGAAGTGGGAAAACGATTATGAGATATTTCTTGATGAAATTGGAGTATGAGGAATCCATATCAATATGGAAAATGAGCTGTTTGAAAATGCGATGTTGGAAATGAAGAAAGAGCACTCTCGTTTGATTGAAACATTCACGAAGGAAATGGGAGAATTGAAGAAGGAGATCGTAGAATTGAAGGAGGAGATCGTAGAATTGAAGATACAAAATGCACAACACATTGCAACGTTGAAGATGATACAATTTTCAATAGTCGTTGCTCTAGTTACTTTTTTAGTTGTAATTATTTGCAAGTAGTTAGTTATGAAAATAGTTGGTATTGGAACTGAGTTATGAAATTGAGATATGAATTGAAATTGAAATTGAAATTGAGTTATCGTGGGAAATTGTTTATATCTGAGTTGTGAATTGAAGGTAATTGTTTATATCTGAGTTATATTCATATTTATATCTGGATGTAATTATTATAGTCTAAACTTGTAATTGTTGAATTGTCAAGCAAAAAAATTCCCAGCCATGAGTGTCATCGGTCCAACCAAAACAGTTTATGACAACAACAAAAATCAAGACAGCAGACTATGTGATGTGAGGAAAAAGACATCAGTTTTTGATATTTGATTAGAAAAAAGAGTTCAGACTCGATTCTGTCATTTCAAACAATCGGACCAAAAAGAGATAAGAATAGTAGGAATTAGGAAAAAAATCTCTCTTCGATCAGCAGACTATGTCATCGGTAATGCCTTGAGTTCTCTCTCTATTTTGCCCATGCAACAGCATCAATCTCAGCCTGAGCACTTCTGTACAGCTCAAGTCTTTTTGCAGTTAATATTTCAGCACTCGGCAGTTAATCTGTTTTATACCAACTGGACCTTTCCCTCTTTGATAAACAAATCTAGTTCAGCACTTCGGCAGTTAATATTTCAGCATTGAGTAACAGCTCAAAACATTGATTAAAATTCAGATTCAGCAATGAGTAAAATTCAGTACAAAAACAAAAAAACATTGCTCAACATTGCATGTTCTTGCTCAACAGACTAACAGCTCATATAACAGAAACATTGCTCAAAACGAAAATTCAGTACATTGAGTAACAGACTAACATCTCAAAACATTGCTCAACAGAAACATTGCTCAACAAAAACATTGCTCAACAAAAACATTGCTCAACATTGAGTAACAGCTCCCCTACGCCCCTTCTTGTGATGCCTGTGTTCCCCTGCGTCGCTTCCTGCAATTGAAACCAGAAATTGCTCATACCAGAAACATATTGCTCATACAATTCAAGTCAGTTTTTTTCAGACCTTTTATCTGCAGCGGCATCCGGATCGTCTTCCTTGCATGTTCTTGCTTGATGTCCAAACCCCTTGCATCTCTTGCATTGCCTTCTTCTCTTATTCACCTCTAGGCATCCCGGAATTCTCTCCTTTCTAAGCCTGCCGGGAGGTCTTATGGAGTGTGGTGGCAACACTTCGAAGTCAGTTTCAGGCTTTTGCCACTTGGATTTGTCATTTAATGCCGGAATATTTCCCTCATATGCAACTCTGATTAAGAGCCTTTAGTCTACCTTTCCACGCTCTGCTGTAGGTGACCTTGACACGGTAATCGTCTTGCAACTTCTTTTTCACATCTATCGCTCCAGCCGATGGATTTTTTTTTAACCAATCAGTTACTCTATCCGATACCCAAGCTTTAGAGGCCATCTTTCCATCAACCATTGTAGTAGATGGACACGTATGCTCATGTGGCAACTTCTTGATCTACAATTACATATGTTTAGCACAAGTAATTGAATAATAAATCACACAAGTATGAACAATTATGCTTGCATACCTCGAAATATTTGTTTTCTTTGACAATAGAGGCATGAATTCTCCAGGGACAACTAGATTCTTTGCATCTTCCTATGAACCTTTGCTTATCAGTTTTCATGGTGACGTATTCAAACTCCTTCTTTATAGAAAAATGCCTCAATGCCTTCCTAAAGTCTTCGACACTCGGAAATGATGCTCCAACCTCTATATTGGGATTTTCCGGATCATATGTCATTATCGGTTCATGCCTAACTGGACCTTCTACAGTTGACTCCTCAAGAAAACTACTTAACAAGTTGGGATCTGAATCGATAGGAATCTCCTCAAAACCTTCCTCCTCGGAAATATATAAGTACTCATCATCTAAACCAACATATCCATAATGATCAAGTTCATCAGCTTGGGACATTTCTACGTTTGTGCTTCCTACTTGGCTCTGACTACCAATATCAAGTGCTGAACCAGAGTGCGTCCCACTTTCGTTTGTATCACACACCACCACATGAAGCAATACAATTCTTTCCTTCTCATACATCTTGAACATGTCTGGAATCTGTGACTCTGATACCAAATTAGCTTCTGTGCCATCTTTTTTGTCCATTATCCACAATTTCGGAGCTTGACACCTCTCCCAACTTAACACCTCTGCTAAATCATTATTGAAGTCACACAACGAAAAACGATCCGAATCAATGACCCATCTCAACATCCTTCCTTTCACATACACCTTTTTGCCATCATCTTGCTTGTTCCAAAATCCGTCGACCTTAGCTTCTATCTTAAAAGCAGTTTCTGCATCAACCTTACACAGAAAACATAATATAGAATAGAATATTATATTTGTTTAAGTAACAACGTAACTAAAATCAAATGACATGTGTAATGCATTTCTAATCTCTTACCCTTTAGGAGTGATGCACGATTTTACCACATTTGAAGATGATGCAACCATGAATTTGATATCACACCTGCACATAGGCTCTTGTTAGTAGTGATTGTTAAATGATTCTGTTTTTTGTTTTCTTTAATGTCAGAATATTGGTGCTGACCCGACACCTACAATAATACTGGTGCTGACCCGACAATGGTACCACACTTTACGGCATGCATGCATACATTATTTGTCTGATTATGTTTTCTCTAATGATTTTGATTTTTGCGAGTTACTGACCTGACACTGGTACCACACTTTACTGGTTCCACACCGACACAAGAGTTCTGGTGAATTTTATGTCTGAGCGACATACATGGAACATGCGACAGAAAAAACTTAAACTGAGCATTTCCACTTACAGTACCTGTCGGAGGATGCGCTGTTTAAAGATGGAGGAGAATCGTTTGCCAGTCGGAAGGAAGACACGACAGACGGACCAAACGATTGTTTAAGGCGGAGGCGGAACGATGCCGGAGGCGGAGCTAGGGTTTCGTCCCTTGTCTCCCTCTCTTTTCTCTCTGCGAGTTGTGCGACTCGACTGAGTCTCGAACAGATTTGGTTCTGTCGAGTCCCGTATGGATAACTCATCAAGGGTATTTTAGGTATTTTTAATTTTTTAATTTTTTAATTGTATTAATTTAAAGCTAATGGCATTTAGGCAAGTTAAACTGATATGTAATGGCATTTAAGCAATTTGGAGTTATCGAGTGGCATTTGAACAATTGATGAGTTATCGAGTGACATTTTGGCAAATTTTCCATTTTGTTAATATACATAATAATTTTTTCAGTAAAAAAATAACATGAAATAACATACATAATAACTCAAATAATATATATAGTAACTCAACAAAATGTGTATAATAACATTAGTATCAATAGTCAATATCAAATATGATATCTACGAAACATTATTCTATTTCTAAATTATAAAACCCCAAATATTTGAAAATAAAGATAAAAATATCCTTTTATTTATTTCCCTTAAATCACTATCTGACAGACCGATTTATTTATCTCTCGATGGTTCAAGAAATAGCTGATATGTAACTAGTGGGACCCAGAGTCGGTCAGAGTATCATTTCGAAAGTTATAAAACGTGTCTATTTTGTTATTTCATCACTTCTCTCCTTCTTCCAAAAGAAATCGTAAAGTGCTAAATTTAAAGAAGGAACTAAAAAAAGCACAGAAAGTGCTGAAAACCCCCATCTCTCCACCGCGTTTCTCGTTCTTTCTTTCTCTTTCTAGGGTTTTTATCTTTAAATCCAATCCATGGATTGAAACGAACCGACTTGATCTCCATCGCCGCCTCAGCCAATTAGATGCAAGCGGTGGACCCCACATCGTCGCCGCATCTTAAAAGCGTGGTCGCTCTGATCCTACTCGCTTTAGTGGTTTTACTCTGGGTTAGGAAGCTCGCGTCGCAGTACTTCTTGGTCGACACGGGCTTTAGTGGGGCCATGTCGATCGGAGCCGACGGAGATGGTGGGGCCCACGCCTCAAAAGTCGAAGAAGAAGTTTGCGCCACATGTGGCCATTCTGGCTCTAAAAAATGCTCCGGATGCAAGAGGGTTCGATACTGGTATGTAACTCTGAACTTGTTTGAGAGGTTATCTTGAAAAATTGAATCTAAGCTTGCTGTTGTTTGTAAAAACTATCGTAATTATGTCTATCTTAGCCATGATCCGTGATTTTAGACAGCAATTTCAAATAAACCAGAGCATTCTGTGAGAATCCGAAAACAAATACTTATGTATTGGAAAAAGACCATTATGGTTTTATTAAAATTACATCAGCAAGTGGGAGACTGGGAGGGAGCAAATTGATTTGAGGGATGAAAGGAGAGGAAACTTTTTCCTTATTTGTGCTGCATGTATGGAGCACTCTGTTTTATTTTATTTTCTAATTTAATGCCAGCTAGGAAAGAGTGGAGGTGATTCTCTTGATGATTAGTTTCTCTTTACACCTAAAATTCCAAATATTTAAAGTCCACTGTTGTAATTATCTCTTTGTGAACTTTAGGCATGTGCCTATTTGAAGTTTAGACTGTATTATTTTGCATGTTATCTAGAAGATTTAGCGTACTTGTCTATTTATGCATGCGAGCCTTGATGTTTTCTTAACAATGGTTTTCCATTTTAATTGGAAATTCAGTTCACAACAATGTCAGTCGAAGCATTGGCATGCTGATCATAGGTTCAAGTGCAAGCAGATGAGATTGATTCGAAATGGTGAAATTTCACCTTCTCGTAAAATTACAAATCAGGTATCACTGTTGCCTAATTCATCAACCCCTCTTTTTCTGGGTTTTCTTCCTCTATTTCTTAACCTGTCCCTGATTCCATAGAGTGCACTGATATGTACCTCTTTTGAATTATTGAACTCAGGAAGCAGGAAAATATACCCTGTATTGTCCTTTTATAGGTTAAATGCTGAGCCAATTTCACTCTTCAGAATATGGAGAATTTAATATTATACTGAGTACTGACTTTTTCATGGCAGGTTCTTTTCCCATATGATGAATTCTTGAAGCTTTTCAACTGGAACTATGATGAATTTACCCCTTGTGGCCTTCTCAACTGTGGAAACAGGTTTTTAACATAATCTTTTTTAGTTCCTTTTTTCCGAATGCATTGTGTTTGATGCATCTTATGTAATTAATTTTTGTATTTGCCTGCAGCTGCTTTGCTAATGTAGTTTTGCAATGCCTCACATTTACCCGACCACTTGTTGCTTGCTTATTGCGTAAAAACCACAGTAGAGGATGTGAGTTTATTTTCCTTTGTTATTACTTAATTTTATAGGTTGAAATTTGCTAGCTCCTTGTCAGATATTTGCCTTTGGTTGATTAACTTCCAATGTGCAATTAGGCCCCAATTTAAACCAAATTGCAATTGGTTCCATACATGTATTGCATTTTACAATATGCACCAGAAAACTTGGCTTCATTTTTTTAGGAGTGGGGGGAGGGGATCTGGAACTGCTAGTAAGTGGCATCGAAATGTTAATAGTGCAAAATTAAGCAATGATACCAGTCCTTAATTGCATGTAAACCCAAATCCAAATTGAATGAATATTAAGTAGCACCAATTTGCTGCAAGAATGCCAAAAAGGCTCCTCAATTATGCTACTGATAGGCCTTAAAATCAACCCTTAATTTATGTTGTATGAGACCTCATTTTAGCCCAGATTAGCCTCCATTGATTCTTCATCTTTTTTGGCTTCAAAGGTGTGAGGAAGATGGAGGATTGGTGCTTCTTATGTGAATTACAGAGGCATGTCCAAAAGGCAATGGAAAGTTCAAGCCCTTTCTCTCCAATGAGGATCCTCTCTCGCTTGCCTAACATTGGTGGAAATCTTGGGTATGGCCAGCAAGAGGATGCTCATGAATTCATGAGGTATATTCCTTTACTTCTTCTATAAATTGATATCGTCGTGTTTCTGGTTTCAGTTATAGGTTTTCTTGCCTGGAATGTCAACTTATACTATTGTTCGGTATAGAACCTCACTTTAATAATATGTATAACTAAAAGTAGCTTTGTCACGCACAAAAATGAAGTATATAATTTTTTTTTGGGTGTTCATCTCAGTATCAGGTTTAGTTTCTTTGGGGCATGGTTCCAGTTGGTATAATCTGGGATTATTGCATGTTTGGTGTAATGGAATATGGTTATTTACAGATTTGCCATTGATAAAATGCAATCCGCCTGCCTCGACGAGTTTGGGGGAGAGAAAAATGTAGATTTAAGCTCTCAGGAAACTACACTCATACAGCACATTTTTGGTGGGCATCTCCGTTCCCAGGTCCTTTAACGTTTTTACTTTTTGGCAAAATTGCTCCTGTTATATTGGATATTTTGCATTTTGTACTACAGTACTAATGTTGGATAAATAGACATGAGGATAATATATAATAATAACAACAACAACAACAACAACAACAACAAAAGTATTATTATTTATTAAATTTAATAAATGTGTTTGTTCTGTGATATGATTTTCTAATACTGGGATGGTTATGTAAATATGGCAGGTGATTTGTGAGAAGTGTGAGATGGTGTCAAACCGGTACGATAACATGATGGATCTGACCGTTGAGATTCATGGAGATGCCGATTCTCTGGAGCAATGCTTGGATCAGTTTACAGCTGGCGAGTGGCTTGATGGTGACAACAAGTACAAGTGTGATGGGTAATCATTGTCTTTTAATTGTTCTTGTCATCTGATTATTGTATCTTCTACTTTGTTTCCAATTTGATAATAGTCGGTATATATCTAATCAGATGCAAGGATTATGTGAAAGCATGGAAGAGGCTAACAGTACATCAGCCACCAAATATACTCACCGTTGCGCTTAAGAGATTCCAGGTCTTTCTTGTTACTCAGCTGTTGTTGCATGAATATTTTCAGTTTCTATTTCATAATATCCAAGTCTTGCTGTTTGAAAAGATGTCTAAAATGGCCTTATAAAGAGGAACTCTTTAAGTTTTTTAATGTATTGTTAAGAGGAGGGCAAAAGGAAAACGAATGTATGAGTTAACTGTGATAGATTCATATTAATGCATTCATTTTTCGTCCACTCGATAAAGTAAACAATGTGAAAAATCAGAAAATTTTGCATGGACGCATCTCTCATAAAAATACAGAAGATCAATGATTTGGATTTAATATTCAAATTTTAAAAATTTAAATAGAAAAGAAGAATTTTGTTGTGGCATCTCTCATGACAATAAAGAAGATCAATAGTTTGGATTTAATATTCACATTTTAAAATTTTAAATATAAAAGAAAGAATGTTGTTATGGCATTTTGTGGCACCAAAACCTTGTGGCACCAAAACCTTGTGGCATTGGAAGCCTCTATGGTTTATGTGCAATTGTGTGGCCTACTTGCTCTTGTAAAGGTTATTATTTGAGTGTAATTACAAATTTATCTTACAGTATGTTAGTTAACATGGATTATATTGGTTTCTTTATAATTCATAGACTGGTAGGTTTGGAAAGCTGAACAAGAGAATAACATTTCCGATGCAGTTGGATTTGACACCATACACAAGTGCTGGAATAGGGTTTGGAAGTGACTTATATGATCTATATGCAGTAGTGGTTCATGTGGACTTGCTCAATGCCTCCTACTTTGGCCATTATATTTGCTATATTAAGGATCATCAAGGCCGGTGGTATAGTGTTGATGATTGCAAGGTTATTTTTTTGTTTAATTTTCTGGGAGTACATTATGCAAGCTCATGTAGAAGCTCAATGTATAACCCAAATGGTTTCTGTAATAGTGTATATATGCTTTGTCCATCATTTTCTTAGAGCCAAAAGGCTGTGCTTATGGCACTGTACGGGTAGCTGGGGTTTGCAGGGTTTGCTGAGAATAGTCTTCCTTTTGGGTGCTCATTTTCTTTGCCTTTCAAATCAGTTCTTTTTTGGCTTCTCTTCTTATTTGGTTGGTAAAATAATTTAATCTGGACTAGTTTCTTTTGTAATGTTGTAGGTTCTCCTGGTGGAGCCAGAGGAAGTGCTTGCTCAAGGGGCTTATATGCTCTTGTACACACGGTAGTTAACCTTTGCCTGCAACATATGATAAGTGAATTTTTATTGTACTGCAGAAGCACACACAAAAAAGAAGAAAAAAAATAACAATTATCAAATAATATTAAGAACATGAATGTAAATGCCTAAATTGTCCCAAATTACAACCAAGGTTGGGGCATTAAGAGGTTCCAGATGGCCTTTTGAGGTTTCACAGGGGCAGAAGTTCATTGATTAAAATCTTTTGTAATTTTTTCTGAAATGGATTCTTCTCTGTTTTCTTTTTTTTTTTTCAAAAATGTAGAATCGATCCTTGTCCTGGCCCTCTTACTACCCCAAAAGACCCTCCTAAGGAACAAAGATTACACATGCCCATCCCCCCATTACCTATGAATTCTGTGGGTCACAACGAGAATGAGACATGCTCTTACTCGAATAGTGGGACCCACCAACATAATGTCCTTCCAGGAGTTAAAGGTCCAGTTGAAACCGAAATGGGTGCATCTGTCATTGGTAAGAACGAGAATAACGATCTTGCCTCTGCTTCCCCACCAAGAGAAGAGAGTCTCTACCCCGGCCCAATGCACTCAACTTCTTCTGGACTCGGCTACTGCACCAAGCCTACAGAAACAGAAAATGGCACCTCAAGGAGCATAAACCAATGTTTGAAGAATGGTCTTATAGTAAAACCTCCAAAGGAGGTGTTGACACGCGGTTTCCTAGATAGACCGTACCGCATGAAGCCACTAGAGAAGAATAGACGTGTTCATTTGCCCGGTATTGGCCAAAACCCTGCCCTTAACACTAATTGTATTTCCGACAGACTCTGCAATGGACACTTCCCTAATGATGCTTCGACCAATGGAAATCGCAATTTTGAGCTTGTTGTTATGCCATTCTCTAATGGAGAATCCTCTATTAAGGAGGCTAGCAGTAGCAGTACTAGTAATGGTACAGATCACAGTAGTTTCAGCATAAGCAATGGAAGCTTGAAGGAACGAGAAGTATCTTCATTAAATGATGGGATTGATAGAATGGATGTTTCAAATTCAGACCTGAATGGAGAAGTGTCCAAATCTAATGGTTACTCAGCTTTAGAAATTGATAACACGAATGAAGATGGGATTTATTGCGAGATGCATGAAATGATATCGTCTCAAGAGGATAAGCCAACTCAAAATGGGTTGAGACATAGGATGGTACACTCACAACCGGTATTCAAAGGCGCTGAACAAATTGGGGTTTCTGAGTTATCGAACTGATTGGTTTTATATTCAGTGGTAGTATTAAAATTGATTTTTAGAAAGTAGATTTCTGTGTTGGTACTTGGTACCACTTCCAGGAAGGGAGTGGAGGTGTCTCTGGGTTTCTACAGTTAATAGTTTGCAGGGTCTCAGATGCACTCCTTATGCCATATCAGCATATATCATTTGGTATATAGGCTAGTGTTTTAATCGCGTAACTGTTTTTCTTTTTTCATTTCTGTTTATAAGATCAATTGAATAAACCTCCACAGATGGATAAGTTTTTGTTTTCCTATTTGTCTCCCCTTTTCTTTTTACTTAAGTTCTCTGTGTTTGTGTGATGTTTGCATCTTGGTTAAACTCGATTTTTATTTTATCTTTCTTTTTTTGGTTGAATATGTACAGTAGAAGCCAAGTGATACGTTCATCAGGTGAAACTGCGTCTTTCATTAGTCTTATTTTCGAAGTGCTTGAAATACTTTTTGAGTGCAATGTATGCTAAAATGCATATAGAAGTAGTGTAGTTTAAGAATGATGCAGATTAAGTGGAAAATTGCAATAAGACTAACATCGCAATATGGTGTAATAGTAGTTCATTGACGAATGAAATTTGAGCAACAAATTTTGCCATTGAAAGGATAGGGACTAAATTGAACATTTTTTATGGTGTGATGTTGCAGATTTTGGTTAAACTGTTTCGGATCACTTTTAAAATGGTATTATATTGAACGACGTTCCAAGAGAAGCCGTTAAAATACTCGTTCAACTACACGCTCAAAATTCTTAACCAAATTATTGATGTATCTCTCAAGTCTCAAGTACACTTCTTATTGATAAGTTGAATTATATATACATTTAATACGGGTATTTATTATAAAACGGACTTAATTTATTTCAAATTAGATTAATTTAGTTTGTTTGGATATCAAATATGAGATGATGCTATTTTGTGCTTTTGTTTTAACAGATGTACGAGTTTTGGTCAAGTTCGAATCAATACACATATCCAGAGTTAGGTGTTGTCGCATTTGGCACATACCCAGCCGGCCTACCATTTGTAGGCAGTCAGGGTGCCGTTTAATAGATGCGGGATTTGAGTCCATGTCACTCCAAAACATTAAAATTATAAATTTGCCATCCTATAATTTCTCCTCTCAAAATTGCCATCCAATACTATTGTAATTCTTAATTATACCCCAAAACACATTTTTTTTCTAATTTCTTGATTTAAATATAATCACCAGTTTTTTTATCCCCAAACTGCCCCTGTCCAAAAAATACACTAAGGGGGTCACAGATAAAATTTGGTGTCGATGCCAGTGAGTCGAGTCGAAACCGACTCAACAGTGGAAGAACCCTAAACCCCCGTCGTCGGCACCTACAGTCTCTGCACCGCCATCGCCACCTTAATCGCCATCTCCTTCCTGCATCGCCAATCGCCATCTCCTCCATGTAGCAGCTTCGATCATGGATCTCTCGTGGATCCTCGTTGGGTTAGTCCTCTCTGCTACAATCACAGCCAAGCCTTCTTGTTTCTTTGTTAATCACTAATTTACCTGGTAATGATATTCTTTGTTAATCACAGCCAAGCCCGTTGGGTTAGTCCTCTCGTGGCATATATTTTGTTTCTTCCTGCATCGCCCGTTGGGTTCGACACCTTCCTTCATTGATGATATTTTGTTTCTTCCGTGATGATATTGTTGTTTCTCTGTTAGGGATTAATATAGTAAAGTTAAACTAGAATGATTAATTTGGCCCTTCTATTAGTGACAAAATACTCCAGGATTGATTCAGATTAATTCAACTAGTTCCAGATTAATTCAACTAGCTCATTGATGATACTGGAAACATTGAAATTTTTGTACTGAGTATTCTAGATTAATTCAACTAGTTCAATAACGAATTTATTCTATAAATTTGTACAGGATTGATTCGGAATAGAAGCTAAGATCGAGGGATTTTGGCACAAGCAGAATGATGGTTGAAAAGCATATGTCAAAGGTAGAACACATGAATGGGTGGTGGATTTGGATAAATTCTCTATTTGTGAGTTGAGAAGTGATTTATCCGAAAAGGTAGAATGGGGGAGTTCTCAGACACCTAAAATTTGGTTTTTTTGACAAAAATGAGGCTAGAGATGTGGAATTACTATCCGAGGTGCAAATACCGGATATGTTTGGAATGTACGAGGAAGAGAGAAAAATATCATTTATTGTAGTATTGTGTGATACAGATGGAAGTTCAACACCATTTTGCACACCAAATCACAGCCAAGCAGAGAGCTCTCAAGGTTGTAACATTCCTGATCAATCTGATCCATTTGAATGCAGTGACCCAAGTGTGAGATATAATGATGAGGCATTGTATGGTATTGGTAATACAAGTGAGTTCCAACCGGAGGCGGAGGTACAAGTTGGCCCAGCATCTAGTTCGAAAGCAACTACAGAATCTATTACAAAGGATATAATTGCTTGTGAAGATCCAAAAGTAGATGCACTTCAAGTGGAAACTACCATTTCGTATGACCCCCACAACTCGAGAATAGAGGTTAATGCATTATTTTCAGATGCAGCTACCTTCAGAAAGGCATTAAGGCATTTTGCAATTCAAAGAGAGTTCGAATTTATTACAGTGAAGTCGGATACAAAGAGGTTCATTGAAAAATGCAAGCACCCTGATTATCCTTGGAGGATTCGTGCTTCTAGATGTCAGGATAGAACTTTCATGGTAAATTTGAGTTTTGTTCCTATACTTTCAGTTGGTTCATTAAGATATTAAGGCATTTTGTTACTTTCAATGTTACTTTGGACTATACTTACAGTTGGTTTAATTGTTTGTAGGTGAAGTTATTGCCACATGAACATACGTGTCCATCCACTTGCATGGTTGCAGGAAAGATGACTTCTCAATCGTGGGTATCCGATAGGGTGGGAGACTGGTTGAGGAAAAATCCCAACGCTGGAGCAAAACAAGTGAAGGACAAGTTGGAGGATGAGTTCAATGTTAAGTTGACTTATAACAAGGCTTGGATGGGGCGAGAGGTTGCTCTTAAGCAGATCCAGGGGTCATGGGGTGATAACTTAGTATTGTACAACTTCAAAGCGGAGTTAGAAAATAAATGTCCCGGCAGTGTCGTTGAGATAGATTGTATTGGAGATGGACATAAGATGTGTTTCAGCAGAATGTTTGTAGCTCTCAAGCCGTGCATAGATGGGTTCTTAAATGGTTGCAGACCATACTTAGGAATTGATTCGACCGTTCTGCACGGTAAGTTCCAAAAATTTCCAGCATAGTTTCATATAAGCTTGAACGTCTTATCGTATACTTAACTTATTTTTCACTCAATTAATTTTGCAGGAAAGTGGAAGGGACAATTAGCAGCTGCATCGGGAGTTGATGGTCACAACTAGTTGTATCCAGTTGCATATGGAGTTTTCGACTTGGAAACAACTGACAATTGGACATGGTTTATGACCCAGTTGAGAGAGGCAATCGGAAATCCATCGGGTCTGACTTTCTCCTCAAATGCGTCCAAGGGATTAGAAAATGTCATTGGAAGCATATTTCCTGATGCCGAGCACAGAGAATGCATGCGACATATGATGGAGAATTTCAAAAAAAAGGTTTCATGGTCAAGTCTTTGATAATCACATGAAGCATGCAGCGTATGCCTACACAGTGGAGGAGTGTCAAGAGCATTTGGACGAGGTTAAGAAGGCATCGGCTGTAGCTTTTACATACCTCAAGAACAATCATCCGCATCTTTGGTGCAGAAGTAGGTTTTCTGAGGCGACAAAGTGTGATTAGACAACGAATTGTGGTGAAGTTTGAGCAAAGGAGGTTGGTAGGGGAGAAGATTACTGGAGTAATTCTTCCCAACATACTTCATCAATTGAGTGCAAAGAGTAGGCAATTAGGAAAGATTAGTGTCAACAAAGTTGGGCATCTTTGGGCAGAGATTAGTGGAAGAGGGTCAGATGGTACTGTTTGGAGGCATGCGGTTGAATTGGACAAGCAAGGATGTACATGTAGAGAGTGGCAACTTTGCGGCATACCATGTTTGCACGCCCTTGCATTCATTACCTCAATTAGAGGAGCCCGAATAGAAGATTATGGGCACAGATATTTTTCGGTTGAGAAATTTAGACTTGCTTACGCGGGAGGAATGAGACCCATGTCCGAAAAATCAAAGTAGGTAACTATTGATCCGGGCTTTAGTGTGCATCCACCAATTATGAAGAGACCACCTGGAAGACCTAGAAAAAAGAGAATTCCTGGATGTCTCGAATCGAGAACAAAAAGGCATCAATGCAAGAGATGTAAGCAATTTGGTCATCAGGCAAGAACTTGCAAGGAAGCTATATTTGAGGGTGTTGCACAAGCTGCCCCAAACCCTACGAATAAGTGGTATTTTCTATTTTTTGTAGTTTCTACTTCTGGTTTTCCCATCTGGTTTTCTCATGTCATATTGTTCATGTTTGCTTGTAGGAAAAGAGGAAGAAAACAATCTCAAGTGCCCATCGAGCAGTCCCAAGTGATCAATGAAGATGAGACATGAAGTAGGATCAGGATTGGACATTAGTTGATTTTAATTTAGCATCATTTGAACTCATTTGCTTTAATTTGGAAATCAGCACATTTTGTTTGTAGGATTGTTTGTACTCTGTCTGTTTATTGCCACACGATTTTTGTTGTTGTTGAATTTCTTTTAGCAAGCTTTATGTCTGTACTCTGGTTTTTGTGCACTGGTTATTGCCACACGATTTATCTCAAGGTTATGTTGAATTTTGTTTGATGAATTTTTCTATATGTTGTTCATTTTGTTTGATGTCTTTCTCTATATGTGATTTTTCGCAAGCAATCTCAAGGCTATGTATGTCTGTACTCTGTCTGTACTCGGAAAACAATCTGTCTGTGATAGAGATGTAATGTAACAGTAAACAACTCGAATAAGTTTGCAACATGGATATTGTGTGAAAAAGTTTACAACAACAACAATGATTCCAACAAGGGGTTAATTAACGAAAAAAAAACAACAACATGTCCAGCATCTAGTACATACAATTTCCCTAGCTTCAATCATCTCACTTGTGTATCAGCACAATCAATACAAATAACGTTACAATTACATTTATAACAATAACTTTACGATTGGAGCGATCTTTATGTTTTAATTGTTCCACAACATCATCTAATCGAGATTCCAATGTACGAAAACTCTTAGAAAGCTCAGCCCATAACGCATCATCCTGCATAGACGCAACTCCTATGTCACGAACGAAAGTCGCGTACTCGTTTTTCCACATGTAAAATTTGCAATTGGCTATTTAGCAAGTATTTCCCACAGCAAAACAAAATTATAAATTAGCAAGTATTGAAATTGGCTATTTAGCAAGCATTGAAATTGATCCCTTTAGCAAGTATTCCCACAGCAAGTATTAGCCCATAACACATGTATTTCCCACAACAAAACAAAATCAGAAATTGGCTATTGGCTATTTAGCAAGTATTCAAATCTAATGAAATCAGATGTTTCATACTACTAAATTTAACTGATATCCGCTGAATTAATTAAAACACAGCAAAAATTCATATTGCGATTCTGCAATTCAGATCAGACAGAAATTTCATACTGATTCATACTGCGATTCAGCAAAAATTCCAATGTGGTTACCAGTAAACAAAATCAGAAATTGGCTACTTACCAAGTATTGAAATCTAATGAAATCAGAAATTTCATTCTAAATTTCACAGGTAAAACAAAATCAATTAAAACCAGCAAAAATTCATACTGATTCAGCCGAACGATTAGTAAACGATGATTAAGCAAAAATTCATACCTTATAGTTTACACACTTGTAAAAAACCTTTCCCGGATTAGATAGAGTAGTGCTTATGAGTCTCATGACAAAGATACCACAGTTAGGACACCGAACGATCGGCAGGGAGACGTCGGAGACAGATTCAACCGAGCTGGAAGCCGATTTCGAAGGAAGATGCATAGAACGGAGGTGGGTCTCGTCTAGGGTTTCGTCGCTTGTTTCGTCGAGGCAGAACGAGTCGTCTAGGGTAATCGACGGAGGTGGAGTTTATCGAAGGGAATAAGGGGAAAAAGAGGGATTATTCTGACAGGTGGGGTTTATTAGAATGGAAACGGGACAGGGGCACTTTGGGGATAAAAAAACTGGTGATTATATTTAAATCAAGAAATTAGAAAAAAAAATGTGTTTTGGGGTATAATTAAGAATTACAACAGTATTGGATGACAATTTTGAGAGGAGGAATTATAGGGTGACAAATTTATAATTTTGATGTTTTGGGGTGGCATGGACCCAAATCCCCCTTAATAGATATATATGATATTTAAATATATTGATATGGACATGTATTCGAGTATATATTTGTTGTTTTAGAAACACATAATCTTTTGTGGGTGTGTGTTGTAAGCAGGAACGGATTCAGAATTTTCGTTAGGAGAGCAAAATCTACAATTTATTTCCAAGAGGCAAAATGGCACGGATTTTTAAAAATACATGATTATTTTGCAAAATAATTTGACAAATCGAACAAATATACATGAATATTTTGCAAAAAAAAAAATTCAGGGGAGGCACTTCCCCCCGATACAAACTGAGTCCACCCCTGATTATAAGCTTACGGATAATGAATAAAAAAACACATAATCGTTGTAAATATCTGATATGAAGACTTTTCAGTGTAGGACATTTTTTGTATGAAGTTTGCTTATAATTTTAAACAAGAAAAAAAATGATAGAATATATCAAACAAAACGACTATTAAGCTTGAGTGGTATAAAAACATTTTTCAAAACAAGTACCAGGCATTTTTGTGAGAAACTACTGAATTAGTCGTTTTTAAGAATGCACATATCTTGAATTTACATTTTTTTGTGCTCTTTTCGTTTTTGTGAATGGTATAAACACCTTTTACATTTAATAAAAAATAATCTTCTAATTATGTAAACATTTTGTAAGAAACACATTACACATGGCTTCACCTGCTTGTTGATGCTGTTTCTAGTTTTCAACTGATGAATTGTGCTTGGAATCATCCGACCTCGTTATAATGGATGGAAATTTTTCGGAAGAGTCGGTCTTTCATAATACGAAATGAACGGTGTACCGCGCGTAAATAGTAACATAGTAACGGTACCGCGCAGCGCGGTACGGTGCGTAGTTCTTTTACCACGCAGCGTGGTACCGCGCGTAGTCTCGACCGTTCAGATGACAATTTTTAAATCTGAAATACGAATTACGAGAAAATCAAACAATTTGCGCTTCGCATGCAGAGCGCGTGCCACGCGTCACCTGAGTTCGAATTCCATTATAACTGTATCCATGAAACCAAACTCATTAACTTTAGAAGTTTACTAGAACTAGCAATTCAAAATTAAGGAATTTTACAAGGGTTAAAGGGAAATTTTATTCCTTCATCTTTCTTAACCGCGCTTTCTGTGTTTTCTATGCTTTCTGTGAATAATCTCTCTTCTCACTTTTCTGAGACTGAGAATGGTGGCGGTCTCCGCCATTGCCTCCTTCTTCTTCTTCCCTTCTCCAAATCCGAAAAGACTCAATTGCTCCTCTCAAACCATCTCCACTCGCACCTCGAATCCCCGTCGCAGCATCTCTCTATCGGCGCAATCCAACGGCAGTAACGGTAACGGCGTCAACAATCGTTCCAACGAAGAACTCGACGAACGACGGCGATCGCCTCTGATTGAACTGAGGCGGTGGAGGGATCTCGTGAGCGCGGATCCTGAGAACATCGCGGCCGTCGGATTGACGGGGCTGCTCGTCTTGGCCTCCGTACAGGCACTGTTTCAGCTGCTCTTTATTTCCCTCGCTATTGTTTTGGCGGCGCTCAAGTACTCCTTCATCGCTGCTCTGCTCCTCTTCATACTGATCACGCTGTTATAGTGTAAGTCGAATTTTACAGTAGATTGAGAAAGGGAATGAATTTGTTTGGTGCAGTTGATCGTCTAGACAATAATTAAACCTCAATTTTACCTGAATTAGCCAAGACACTGTGTTGATGGATCAAAAGGTTATTCTCGTTTCACCCTGTACTTATGTAGTGTAAGCATTGTGTTTTCTTCTTTGTTTTCAGTTGGGAAACAGTCACTATATTAGCAGTATCAAGTCAAAAAGGTGAGTATGGCCTTTCTTACCATTTGTTACCTGTTAGCTTCAGTTAATCCATCTGTTTGATTGAAACAGAATAACAGATAGTTTATTACAAAATGATACACCTGAGAAAATAACTTAAATTTTTTATTAAATTCTTCTACCTCCTACTAGAAGCCCTAAGGAACAACAAACAAAGTTGTTTAAACTAATACAAAATCTAAGAACTACAACAACATTCAGCATAATTTTTTTTTCCACAAAACCAGTGCATCATAGAACATTTTTACAGCAAACCAGAACTAAGTTCATTTTTTTAACAAAACCATATGATTCAGGGGGGATTTTTTATATTATTAATCTGGACCGTTGATCTTCAATCTAACGATTTAAGACAAAAGTTATTACAGGGAGGATTTCGTTTCCCTACTTGACCACCTGCAACTGTACCTGTTAAGGAAGGCCCTCCACATCCTAAGATAGCACCAGGTTTTATTTGAAAAATAATGCATTTCCTTGTGCTTAAATATGAGTTTTGACTTGTCCCAAACTTCAGTAAGCACTATGTGTGAATAATTCTTTAAGTTGGAATTGTGTGGTTTTCTGTAAAAACCAATTGTGCATGTGCATCAATTGGACCTTGTTAAGCATTGGATTGGGTGACCCTTGTTTTAGCCTTCGTGTTGGAATCATAGTTGTTAGTATCGAACGATTCGCGCAACGAATCGTACGATACGGTACGAGTCAAACCCTTACCGATGCGAACCGTGCTTCTGTATCGAGGGCTGACTGTATCGTCTGAATTGGAGCGATACGGAGACGCATATCGCGTATCGTGACGAATTGTGTATCGCAAACGATTCTGAAACAAACCAATCGGGAGTCACGATTTACCTCGAAAATTGTAAATTGGGCCTTTTCCCTCCTTTACGATGCGTTCCCCTTTTCTATTCGTCATTTTCCTCTTTTTCCCAATCTGCAACCTTCTATTTCGTGCCTTTTCTCTCCTGTACGAGTGGAGACGACCTCCAATAGCACCACTACAACGAGTGGATCTCCATCACCAGCATCGATCTCGTCATTGCTGGAGCTCCATCGTCAGGTACGAATTTCTCTTTTTTTTTCACTATCATAAATTTGTGTATTTGAGAAGAAGAACAGTGCATGCGCATTTAATGGAGTTAGAGTTAGGAACAGATGAAACATTTAATAGAGATGGACATATGGTACAAATAAATTGAATCTGCTTTTTGTATTTGGTTATGCTTCTGGTCCCCACGAGAATTCACAAAGGACACATTATTAGTGTACTTGTATTTAATGTTGATAAATTTCTCTCTTCTGGACCTCCAGTAGCAATAACCAATAGTTGTTGTAAAGTTTCAATTTTCGTGGCATGCAGTGGTCATAGATTCATAGTTTTTACTTCTCTTTTGCTACTTATTACAACATATTACAACATGACACTATGTTCTTTTGTTGCTTATTAATATATTCAAAATTACGATTGTTTCTTTAGTCATTTAGATGTTTTTTTGTTAGATACTAATTAATATAACTTATTTTGTTATTTTAAAAATAGCTTAGCGTATCTTAACGATACGATACGATACTCGATACACGATACGATACAAAATTCACCGATACACGATACATTTTACGATTCAACAACTATGGTTGGAATTATTTGAATACTCATTTATGTTATGATTAGGCCATTAAGATTGAGTTGATAATAATTTGTTCAATAAGAAACTAAAATATGTAATTAACAAATCTAACTTGCTGTTTGAAGAACAGTTATGAATAATTAATGACCTTCTGCTGACCCAATTGAGAGCGTGAAGAAGTTTATTAGGCCCTGAAAGAGAGAAACCAAGTTTCGATACGACAGGTGTGCTTTGTGGCCTAGGAAAAAAAAAACAAAGCAGGATGAGTTAGTTTGCTTTAGTGTTTTAGTTATTTTGTTGTGGGGAAACATATAGACTTTAATGTCATCTGGCTTCTATACGTAGTGATGTGAGAGCAACATGTAATAAAGCGTCTCATTCTTGTGGGTTTGGTCTTTTCGATTACTCAAAACAAACCAACATATTACAAGGAAAAAATAACTTTGTTGAGGAAAAGTTTATTTTTGTTTGTCTCTCTAGCACTGTGCCGAACAAGTTTCTCCTGCCCTTCTAATTGGATGTACATGGCTGTACAATTTTTCTGTGGCCTTACTCATGCAAGTCTTCCAAACTATAAACTAGGTTCAATTATTTATACTTATTAAAAAGAAAAAGATATGGCTTCATTTAGCTTCAGTTCCCATCAAGCTAGACCAAATTACCCTCAATTTGTCTTTGATTTGTTCAGAATACCAAAATGTAGGAATAAAAAAGAAGAAAAATGGCAACCATCTAATGATTGATGCCAGAATCAGAATAGTTCATATTTAGACTAAAATCGCACTTATACTTGGTAATTGGATTTTGCATATGAAATAAAACCTAAGTATGTTATTTTAAGTGTTATTTTATCGGTCCCCATGAAATCTGATAACATATTACATGTGTTAATGGGTTTGACTACCACATAACTTGTCATTGAAAATAATTTTGCCTTGCTTGAGATGTAGCATAATTTACTTTTTCGTTTTTATTTGTCTAGAGCAGGAATGTATCCAAAGAGTTGATTGCGAATAGTAGCGCGTAAGTAGGTAGGTCGGTCGGTCCATCTGTACGAGTAGTAAGTGATCCATGTACTAGAATCATCATGATCTAGGAATTAGGTTTTAGGGGTAGTATTGTAGACTTTATGTTCTAAGGCTTTTAGTTCGGAGCTAAGGGTGTAGGACGTAAGTTTAAGTTCCTATGATTTATGTAGTCTATAGTTAAGTAATATTTTTGTTTCTCTTGTTATCAACTTGTTTGGACTACAGGTTTTGTTGTTTTTGTATTTATCTTAGAGCAGAGATCTTTTTGCTGGCATAATGAAGTTGAGGAATAAAAAAAATGCTCAAAACTGGCATGTAACTTTCTTGATATTGGCTGAAATAGATAAATAGTTGAAAAGCTAATTGCTCTAACTAAATGCTTTGAACTTCGTTGAGAACATATCTTGGGAATGTTTTGCAAATTGGGGAGAAAGTCTCTTACTAAGGATTGTTTTCCAAATTTGGAGTTTCTTATTGCTTGTAATTTCCTATTACTTAAATTCTAATCATTCCCAACCCCCTTGAATGGTGCTCGCGACTATCCCTGTTTGTGCATGACGTAGTGTTTTGAGAACTATATTACACATTAACATTGATCATGAGTCATGTAATGTATTGAGATACTACTACACATTTATAAACGTTGCCTAGAAATTTTATATAGACAACTTGTTGGCATGTGCTGATGTGCAGTTGAAGTCGATGTATTTGCCCAATCATAATATACTGAATCACCCAATACTGTGGGTCGGTTAAATTATTGATTGATTACACAAATGAATTGATAAATTGAATCACGCAGCACTGTGGGAGTGGGACAGTTAAATTTTTCATTGATAAAATAAAATAAATGAATATATTTAGGATATATAACAGTAGAGTTACTGAATAACTCATTACAGATTTGGATTGACGTGGCACACCTCATTCTCATTTCAAAATACAACTGGTATTCTAAGACTTTAAAATAATACACCAAACCATAAACTCAAATTCCAAATAATATCACTCACATTATAGATCTCATTATGTGTTTAGCACATAAAAGCCCTTGCTCTTGAGTTCAGAACAGCAACAATAACAACTATATGAAACAGAAAGCCCTAAAACGTAAAAAATCAACTCCAAACCTAAAACATGCCAGCACCACAGCGCCAAAAAAGAAGGCATCAATTGCACGACAAACAGTACAAATAAGGAAAAAAGGGAACAAACAGGCATCCACTAAACCTAGCAGTGACATTGCTAAAGATGGCGGCTCGAGATGCTAAAGGAGCTTACTTTCATAGGAGTGGCAACAACTAAAGGTGCTTCAGGAGAGTCTGAGACAGCAAATTTATCATGCATAAACCGGCTTGCTACAATTGATTCCTCTTTTGGAATGATCTTATAGCAGTAGCAGTTCTTTAAACCTTCTTGATTTAGGTAGCACTCATGGTTGCTCTTCTTCACTTGTTCAAAGTTCCAAATTACACTGAATTTGCCAACTGTTGCTACCAAGTGCCTCTCCTCCTTCCCATTCTCTGTCACCTATTTTATATATGAAATGCAATACATATAGAAGTGAGCAAACGTAAAGAAAATTTGCATAGAACTTCTAGGAAACAGATAAACATTATAAATTGACAAACTACTTAATTAGTACTGAGAGTTGAAAACAACACACTTTCCTTATTATTCTCAGCATGCTTGCTATTTTTTTTGTGTGCAACTGAGAGTGGTAGTGATGAACATATGCATTTAATTTAAGACACAATGAGGAAATATTTTAGCAGTTTCAAGCACCATCGCAATATCACTCGGCACCAGTGTAAAAAAAGTGCCATAAAAATAATGAAATGTCATCACCAATATGCATTTATAGTGCCAATCTGGCTTCTAAACAGTCAAATTGTTGGCTGATTAATCCAAAATGTAGAAAAGGAGGGCAAGGACCAAGATAATATAATCAGCGTTCTCTTAAAAATAAAATAATTCGTAAAAACAGCAAAAGAAAAGAGGTAAATGAGCCAAAAGTGATAAAAATGAAAAGAACATGTACCCATGAAAATTGACCATCACGAAATTTGTTTATTCCAGCCAGGTGTGAATCAAGAGGAGTAAGCTTCAACAGCCTTGGAGCTGCTATTCTGTTCCCCATTCTTCCACTGAAACCTGTTTTCTCTTTACCATCCTTGTCTATAAAAATTGTGCAGATCAAGACAAGGTATGTGTCTGTTGTACCAAGGATCCATTTCCCATCATAGGTCACATCAACATGTGTGATAGGAGAGCCTAGACCAGGAAATGCAGTTTTGGCCATTCTCATAGAGCTTTTGGAATACAACCTGTTTAACAAGTGTACAAAATTACATTGAGCATCAACGATCACCTTTTTTCAGTTTGATGATTGCCAAAAGAAAAGCTAATTGGAAAGGCTAAAAATAAAGTTTTAAGACACCACAAGATAATTAGTTGGCTTTTAGGATCATGATCAAATAACCTTAGTTAAAATAAATTTTCATATGCACCACCAATCACTTCAAAAGTATGTCACATTTATTTGTAACATGCCTCTCTAATATGTCAACAAGTAATGAGCATATTTTTTGCTAAGCCCGTGATGTCTTGTTTTTGCAACCTTTGAGTTAGTCCTTTAAAAAAATAGTTTCCAATTGGGTTAAGCTCTTACCTGATTTTACCATCTATGGACCCAACTACAATTGAGCCGTCCCCAGTTGAGGCGAAGCATTGGAAGTTAGTACCTCTTGCAAATTGATGACCTTGTGTCCAGTTCAAAACTGGTGCATCAGAGACAGAATTTGCCAAATCTTGCACAATTCCATGTCGATCCCTCATGTCCCACCGACACAACCTATTATCATCCAGACCCAAAAAGGTTGACTCTGATGGGTCAAGTTGTGCACCTTTACTATCATTGGTTATGTCTCTCATTGTGATGTCAGCACCATCTTTTTCGAACTTCCAATTGGTCACCACCTTGCCAGTCTCTATGTCGATCTGGTTGACACCAGTTGTATGTGGCTTCCCCTCATTGGCTGGGCTCATGAGCAACATGTTAGTCTCAGCACGCATGAGAAGTGCCTTTTTCGGAGTCGAAAATTGGTTTTGGGTCGACTGACTGGAACCCGAGAACTTAACTGCCACACCCTTACCATGCACCCCATGTGAGAAATTTTTCACCACTTGGATACCAGACTTCCCAACCAAGAAACTGTTATCCAACGCACCAAGTGCAAGAGACTGTATACCCAATTCAGCTGCAGCATCTTCTTCAAATTCTTCCAGTAGTTCACGACTTTGTATGCTTAATGCAGAGCGTGGGGTCTTCTTGACATCTTTGGGTCCGAAACTCTCCTTTGCATCCTCCCAAATAGAGTCATCAGCCGCATCAGGATTGGCCCAGCCTATGAAATCCTTGCCATAAACCTTGACCTTGTTTTCTTCAGTAGCTTCCACCCCGTATGTGTTCTCAAATAGGCAACCCTGGTATTGTTTGAAGAAAATGGAATAACCTTCGGGGTGTAGAAATTTGATGGCCCAAACCCCATCTGCTACAAAATCAACCCGTTTCTGACCAGGGAAGGATTTCAATTGCAGAGCAGGTCCAACCAGAGCTCGGATCTTCGACCCAACAAGCAAGTGCCATGGTGCATTAGGATTTGGCGACGAGTCAGAGTCATCCTCGTCTGACGAGCCACGGCGACTGAAGGAGAACGTAGCGAACTTCTCAGACGTGACCCAGCGGGCAGAGGGGGCACTCCCACCCACGTGAAGGTACAATTTCACAGCGTTTGGTACACTAGGGTTAGGGCTTGGTGAAGTAGGATTGGGAGAAGAGATGGGATTAGCGTACTTGAGATGGAGAGACTTGAGCTTACGATCGAGAGAATCGAGGCCTTGAGTTTGAGGCGTTGAGACTCCAGGGCTAGGGTTAGGATTTCGATTTGGTGTCGCGTATTCTTCGTCTGACTGAGACCGTTCGCCTTCTTCCTCCTCGTCAGTGTACTGGTCGGAGTCGGAGAGGTCGGGGCCATCGCGGCTGTGAGATCCTCCCATGGAGAAACGAGATCTAAGAGAAGCACAATCTAGGGTTAGGGCTAGGGTTTGAATGTTTGAACGAAAGAGTGAGCAGGAATGGGGGGAAGAAGTGAAGAAGAGAGCTATTGAAATTTGAAAAAGATGAAGCCAGTTGGTAGGTTACAAGTTGCAACAGATACGGAGAGGAGAGGAGAGTTCGAATGAGTATCATGGACCCGAACCTTCGAGTCCATTAACAATGAGTTATGTACTAGACGTATAAACACGCTTCGTGCATATACATGCGATCGAAAAAATCATTATAATGTGTCGAGTAGCGGAGAGAGCACGGAGGCAGCAGGAAGAATCAACGAAAAAATGATACTGTTGCGAATGAGAAACGGAGAAGCGATGACATTGTTACATTAATATATATATTTTTAATATATTTTTACGAATCAAAATGTCTTTTTTTACGTATAAATATATTATATTAAAAATTGTGTTTGAAATATATAAATAATATATATTAAAATGCTATGACATAGGTTTAAAAAACATTGAGATATATAAATATTATTATAAAATAAATAATATATATTAAAATTTCACTAAATATTATACGAATATTTTAATATATATTATATGTCGGGAAGCCCTCGACCAAGTTGATGGGGCCGCAACATGCATAGTTCTGAACCATGCATGCATGTATCTTCTATCTATCTTATATATTTTAATATTCACAAATCACAATCACTGCTGCATGCATAGTTCTGAATCATGCATGCTTCTATCTTCTATCTATCTTCTATGCATGTAGCCATGCAGGGGTATCTATTATTCACGATCCATAATCCATCCCTTTACTGTCTTGTTTGTTGGGTCGAGACGGGCCGGGATTTGTTCTAGGCAGTGGTGTGGTGTGGTGTGTTACGTGTGTACCCTGAACTCTTGCTTCGTTCACTGTAAAACTGCACAGCACAACTCTAACAGCACGTGGCGTGGCGGAAGTAAAAAACTCCTTACTGCACAGCACTTATCAATACGTGGCAGCATGGAAAAAAAAGTTACTATAGAAGCTATGAACAGTAACTTAAGTGCAATGAACAGTAATTTATGTTGCACAATGATATAGTTAGATAGATGACAATAATAAATGAAAATTAAGTTATATTTTCAAAATTGTAAAATATAATCTATATTGTGAAATATGCATTTTTACAGTATGATTTAAAATGGATGATTTTATTTTATTCCAACTAGTGATTATTGTTTTCTAGAGTTCAGAAACTGCTCCGAACCTTCGCCGAAATTTTTTTATTAACAAAAATAAATTAAAAAGACACGGAACTGGCAAAATTCGGACCAAAATCACCAAAATAGTTATTCCGGAATCACAGACTCCGGAGTAACTCCGGAATCACAAATTCAAATGAATTCTGTGCCTCTGAGTTTTTTATTAATAAAAATATTAATATTTTAATTGATGAGTTGGATTGTATTTAGGTAAGTTTTGTAACGAATTCGACTGCATTTATCGGGATTATAAATAACTTTTTTTAACGTCGCAAATCATCGAGCTGTAAATATCCGAGTCTACTTCCACCACGTTGAGTCCGATTTGAGATCGAAGAAACGTGCATCTCAAATTTAGCTCCATCTTGAACTTATATCTTAATTAGTCTTTTTTAGCATGAGTTTGCGCCGGATTCAATTTTGAATTGCTCATTTCTCCGATCATAAAACATACTCGATGCAATGAAAGTAGACTCGAATATCTACAGCTTAATGGTTTGCAACGATAAAAAATGCTAATTATGATGCCGACGAGCTTAGCTGAAGTTGTTACAAAAAATATTAAGAATGATTAGCATTTTTTTCTACAAACTTCAACTACGCTCTCCGGAATCATAATTAATTCTTTTTTATGGTCGCAAGCCATCGAATTGTAGATATTCGAGTCTACTTCCACCATGTTGAGTCTGATTTGCGATCGGAGAAACGCGCATCTAAAATTTGGCTCCACTATCAACTTATATCTTAATTTGTAATTTTTTATCATGTGTTTGTGTCAGAATCAATTTTGAATCGCTCGTTTCTCCGATCGCAAATCAGACTTGACGCGGTGGAAGTAGACTCGGATATTTACAGCTTGATGACTTGAGACGATACAAAAAAAACTAATTACAGTCTCGACGAGTACAGTCAAAGTCGTTACAAAAACTTACATAAATAGAATCCAAGAGTTGTATTAAATTATTAATATTTTAATAAATAAAGTTTTCAACGTTCAAAAGTTGATTTTTTTTCATGATTGACCTTAGGAAAATAAAAATAGTATTTATGACTTTTATTTCAAATCTTTTGTAGCAATGACCGTATTTTATAACATTCAGGTTCACATGTCTTTTCTAAACGTCCACATGTTTTGCGAGCAGAATATTTTTTTAGTTTAGAATTTGTATTTCTAATCGTATTCGTCTAAAAAACACATTTGAACCTGAAAGTTATGAAATATGGTCATTGCTACAAAAGATTTTAATTAAAAGTCATAAATACTATTTTTATTTTCCTAAGGTCAATCATGAAAAAAAAATTCAACTTTTGAACGTTAAAGCTTTATTTATTAAAATATTAATAATTTAATACAACTCTTGGATTCTATTTAGGTAAATTTTTGTAACGACTTTGACTGTGATCGTCGAGACTGTAATTAGTTTTTTTTATCGTATCAAGTCATCAAGCTGTAAATGTCCGAGTCTACTTCCATCGCATCAAGTCTGATTTGCGATCGGAGAAACGAGCGATTCAAAATTGATTCTGACACAAACACATGATAAAAAATTACAAATTAAGATATAAGTTGATAGTGGAGCCAAATTTTAGATGCGCGTTTCTCCGATCGCAAATCAGACTCAACTTGGTGGAAGTAGACTCGAATATCTACAATTCGATGGGTTGCGACCATAAAAAAGAATTAATTATGATTCTGGAGAGCGTAGTCGAAGTTTGTAGAAAAAAAATGCTAATCATACTTAATATTTTCTGTAACAACTTCAGCTAAGCTCGTCGGCATCATAATTAGCATTTTTATCGTCGCAAACCATTAAGCTGTAGATATTCGAGTCTACTTTCATTGCGTCGAGTATGTTTTGTGATCGGAGAAATGAGCAATTCAAAATTGAATCTGGCGCAAACTCATGCTAAAAAAGACTAATTAAGATATAAGTTCAAGATGGAGCTAAATTTGAGATGCACGTTTCTCCGATCTCAAATCGGACTCAACGTGGTGGAAGTAGACTCGGATATCTACAGCTCGATGATTTGTGATGTTAAAAAAGTTATTTATAATCTCGATAAATGCAGTCGAATTCGTTACAAAAACTTACCTAAATATAACCCAACTCATCAATTAAAATATTAATATTTTTATTAATAAAAAACTCAGAGGCGCAAAATTCATTTGAATTTGTATAAACTAAACTCCGGAGTCAGTGATTCCGGAATGGCTACTTTGGTGATTTTGGTCCGAATTTTGCCAGTTTCTTGTCTTTTTAATTTATTTTGGTTAATAAAAAAAATCCGGGACCCTTGCGAGTATACATGGTGATTTTGTTGAGAAAGACTAGCTAGATTTTTTTATACAAGTTTCACACATAATTTTAGGATAAAGATCCATTAACAATAAGTTATGTATGATAATAATAAATGAAAATTAAGTTATATTTTCAAAATTGTAAAATATAATCTATATTGTGAAATATGCATTTTTACAGTATGTCATATACATTAAAAACGATAACATTATATGCGAGTTTTATTGTTCATTATAATAATAAAATTAAAAGTTCACATTTTATTGTATTTGATAGAATATTAAATAATTTTTAACTAGCACAATTTTTCTTTTTTAAATAAATTTGTCTCATAGTTGGGTCTCCGGCTATATATATAATTCTAATATAAGAATACGGTTATATATATATAATTCTAATTAAAAAATTTTAATACATAAAAATAATATACAAATGAATATGTATAATAAAAATAATTATTATACACAAGTGAGAATATTACGTAGTGATAAGATATTTTGATGGAAAGTTGTTTCAACGTTACAGCAAAATAATAAATCAGAAATATATTTTGATTGTCACGTGGAGTATGAACGCAAATTTTATCAAATATGAATGCTACGTGTAATTAAATACATATGCGGTAAAATATTTGAAATATCCGACTAACATAGAATCTCATTATCTCATTTCTTCTACTTACAATTACTTCTCCTTATCGTACAATATCATGCACCATAAGTAGGTGTAGAATGTAACAAAATAGCAAAATGTATCCCTAACAACTCTGTCTGCTCCAAATAAAACTAATTTCCCCACCTTCAAATTATCACTACTGACAAAATCAGGCACCATCAATGCCATCAAATTTATGACCAAAATACTCCCCATTAGAAAGAGAACCTTCCTCTTTCTCTTCCCAACAAATGCACATGCCTTTGCAATAGCTGAGAAGCCATTGCCTTCTTCTTCAACTAACACAACCACAAGGCTCCATTGCTCAATTACTCGTAACAACATCATCCATGTAACCTTCAATAATAGCACCAAGACCAGCATTTTATCTCTGTGAATAAACTGTACAATTATTGTATTTCTGTCAAGAAAGGTTATTATCAGTACCGGTAAAATGTAGAAGAGCTTGGCATATGACAAGGCAACCACCGATCCGCACCATACTTTTTGTAGCCCTTTGATGTAGTAATCTAGTGAAGCCTTATAACCCGATCGAGCCATGCATGAGAATTGTGCAATTAGGATAGTAGACAGTATCGAGATTAAGAGATCTCTTACTCTAATCTCAGCCTTGGTCTTGGAGACGACAAATGGAAAATCGGGTGATTTGAGGTTAATTAGAGGAGTTAAATCTATGACAAATTGCTGAGAGTCCTTAATCAAGAAGGAAAATATCTTCAATGGTACTAAAATTACAAACATTGGTAAGGCCATCTGCCGGCTGTTGCGACAAGACATGTTGATTGCCTCGGTGAAAGATGCGAGCACGGTGCTGACTGCCATCAAAGGTGTGCTTTCTCAGATGCATGGAGCATTTAGGAGTAATGTGCTTGTTTGAGAATTGTATTGTTCAACCTTAGCAAGTTGAAATTTATATGGAACTAGTGGAATCATGCCAAACTGTCATCTTCATCCAAAACTAAGAGGTTGGTGTTGGGATAGTCTTTAGTTGTCTACTCAATTGAATCCAAATCTATGACCACAAACCTAGATAAGGAACCATTGATAGGAGGGTTCTCTTCTTGGATAAACAGAGTAACTTATGGAGTCAATACTATATCTTAGCTAGGAAAAAGGATTGGATACATTACCTAAAATAAATTTAAAAGAGAAAAGAAAAGTTAAACGAATTCAAGGCAAGGGGAAAAGTGGCATTGAATTCAAAGCAAGCGTGTGGCAAGGGGAATAAGGGATCCTACTTTCATGGTTGTAAAGTCAAATTCGATGCACTAACTAAAACCAATGATATATTAAAGAATATGTGCATGGGGACCACATTTTATGGCCAATGGATCATTTGTTATCAAAGAGAAATAAATTAGTCACTCTTGACAATGACTTATCGGTAATGATACTGTGATACTCAATACATCTACAAGATGCGCATTTCATTAGATCAAAATGAAATAATAATAAATTAATAAGGTTGCAAAAAGTGAATAAAAAAGGCACATGGATACACCCATGAGTGGATAGGGTTGGGTATATCTAGTGAATTGAAAATGGGTTGGATCGAGCTTGGTCGGTTCAAACTCGTTTGGAATAATGAGTTGTCGAATTAGATTTTGACGGATTAATTTTTTAAATCGGTCGCAATTCATCTAAGATTCACGAGTTGACGGACTAGCGAGTCTGGATCGAGCTAGACAGGGTACGGTCTGAGTCGAGGAGGTCATGGGGCCGACCTCCCCTCTACCCTCTCTCCTTCCCCTTCTCTCCACCTTCTCTTCGTCTTTTTCTGTCACCATCAAAGTCGAGAGAGAGTCGTCGTCGAAAGAGAGAGAGAGAGACAGCAATCGCATAGTAGGTTCTCCAGGTGGTTGTCTCTCGCTCCAAATGTAAAACCCTCCATTTCTGACATTTAGATTAGTAAATAATCATCTTGATGATCATAAAATTTATTTTTATTAAAATATTAACTCTAATCTAACTTGAGAAAAATATCTAAAACTTAAATCTTGTTTTTTCGAGTAACAACAAAAATTTTACGAATTTATCAAGCAACCTTTAGTTTCAATTTCAATAAGACGAATTTAAAGCATGCAAGACGATTTAAATTTAAATTATTGAACAAAAGTTGCATATAAATTAATCTGGCATAAAATTGACCCTTGTAGATAAATTAAAACTAAAACCCGAACGGGGCCTTAAAGAGTTGATAAAATTATTATGGCATTGAAATTTGAAGATTGCTAAACCAGATCAACTATTTCCTTATTAATTATTCCCCAACTTAGCTAAAATCATTAGAATCCTATAACATAGAACTATAATCTAAATCACTCGATGAAGAAATGTGGGGAATCATAAATGCTGAAGAAAATAACTGTTCAGATAAAAAAAACGAACGACGTTATTATAATTTGGGCCCGGCCCGGCCCGGCCCAGCAAGCTCGAAAGCAAAGTTAAAATGCGTACGGCATAAAGGTGTTCCCACACTAAAATATACATGGTTTAATAATGATCTAAAAAATATATAATTATTTAAATTAATTATTAAAATAAATATTTATATGCTGATTTATTCAAGATTTTAATGATATGTCCATAATTCAAAATTAATCCCACAATGCAAAGTTGGGAAAGACTACTTTGCAGATTGACAATGAATTTTTATTGAAAAATGTTTCGTAGATATCAATATTGATACCGACTATCGATACCGATGTTATTATGCACATTTAGTCGAGTACTATATACATTGTTTGAGTTATTATGCATGTTATTTTTGTATGAAAAATTATTATGCATGTTAACAAAATAACATGCATATAGCTTGTATCCATTTTATCTGTGGAAGTTACTACAGCCCATGTCCATTTTTATATCGACGTATTTATGGTATTACGAAAATAATGCGTATGTGTTCGGTATTCCGTATTTGTACTTGCATATAGAATTTCTAAACGATATATATTTTTGGCGTAGTATTTATAAAATGTGTAAATATATGTTGTGTTAATGGAACCATGTAGCCATGTACCTTTAGGATCTTTCCCTAATTAACATAAGCTATGTAAGTTGGTTTGTCTCTGTCTTCTTGGGTCTTAATTAAAGAGAGAAGCTCAAAGCAATGTGGGCTAGGTTGAATCTCAGAAGAAACAAGCAAAAAACTTTAAAAAAAAAAGTGTAAGCATTTAAATCTCATTATTGATATCTTTTAGTTAAATTGAGATGGTCTGTTGCTAAGCCCTAAATTTATGAAAATTCATTCTTTGTAGTTTTCACTGAAAATAGCAAACTTGAAATTTCATTGATGGAGGCAATTTTTTTCTGAGAAACATTTGGAGTTTCGATAGCTTAGTGTCTTTGTCATAAAATAGACATTAGCAAGGGAGTTAGAAAAGAAAATTCCATTTCTTGTTTTATATAAAATAATTTTATTCTGATCAAGGAATATAGCTCTTTAAAAGTGACTAATAAGATTTGGTTTCAAGGCTGAAAATATGGTGCATACACAATTTGTAACAGTTAGGTTCCTTTTTAGATTAATATGATGAATTAATAAATCAAATATGTTGTATTTTACAAATTATAATACCGGTGGATTAATAATCAATACCCCCTTAGTGTACCATTTCTTTTGTGGAATGACAAAACCATTCCAGAGAATTTGCTTAAGAGTTTCAGTGACGTAAATGAGTTTCTTATTTAAAATTTTTCTTCAGAATTTCTTATTTAACAACCATCTTAACCCATTGGGATATATTTGTATCAAATATAATCAGTTAAGAGTTTTATGTTAGATTTTGTTTTATTTAGTATTATTTTGTGCTAATATAGAATTTTAGAAGTGAACATGATACCGAGTAAAAAATAATAATCCACACTCTTTAGTATTATATATTTTGGCGGTCAAATAAAAATTTTCTGATTGTAATGGGATTTCATGGGAATATTTTAGGAACCCACAACAAAACAATATTGAAAGAATCCATACTCTGAAATCCAGTTCTCATACAAAAAATAATTGCTCCGCCGTTTGGAGCCTGAATTGTATTCCAAATTTTTCTTGAGATGAGAAATTCATACATCAAAATAAATTAGAGCAATGAAAAATGGTACACCTTGGGATTAATTTGGGAACAGAAACAGAATGAATGCATGTAATGTAATTATGTAACCAAATCACTCAGGCTCAATTCCAGATAAATTCATTATAAGAAGCACACATTTAATTTGCACAAAATAATCGCGCAGTAAGAATTTTATTTACATTCATCATCGTGGGTTTACACTTACAGACTTACAGTGGGCTCAAAATTGTTAAACCTGTCAGAAGTAAAAAAAAAAGAATAAACTTGACTTCACTAAACTACTAAAAGTCAAGTGATTTAAAACATTCTTCATTAGACACGCTGTCTTTGAGGAATTCATATCCGCTGTTATTTCTATTCCAGATAACAGAGTCCTGTTTTTTCTATTCGGGTCGTCGAATCAGAACTAGACGATAGGATGAAAGAGAGACCGCTGAGAGAGAGACCGAGGAGAGAGAAACCGAGGAGAGAGAGCGTCTGATCCGAATCGTTCGATGCGAATCGGACGATGCCGAGAGAAGTAACAGAATCCTATTATCTCTTGAAATAACAGCAGATTCGGACGCGTTTTTGAGTTCCATGAATCAACTACAGCCCGTACATAACACAAAGTCTCAGTTAGGAGTTAGCAGTTTGGAGGTGAAATTAATGTGAAGAGCTTTTCTCATGTAATTTATCGTGTCATGACTTTCTTTTTAAAAAATGAAGGGGCCAGAGTACAAAGCAATAAAGGCTCGTGGAGAGGGATCCAGATCTTGGACTCGTATTCTATGTGGATTTTTTTCTCCACTCTCTGAATAGATTGATCTAGATCGTTAAATTAAAGATTAACACTTGACTGTCAATCGTTTGATTCAGAAACGTTTTGATATTATTAATTAGAATCGTTGATTTGTAATCTGACGATTCAAATCAAAGCTCTGTAAGCGGATAAAAAAAGTTCGTCGAGAATTTTGGTTCTGTATCCGCTGCCATAATCAATTATCATGCTTCGATCAAATATGAACGGATGAGCTTGATTGTGGGTTGAATCACCTATCATACATAACGACAACGACATAATACTAACATTGCATACTTTCGCCGAGGGCGGAGCGACTAAGATTCAGGATGAGTCAGTTGACCCACCTGAATCTTTTTTAAATATGATTATAATTTAAATTTTTTTAAAATATTCATAATTTTTAACAACCTTAAAAGTAACCCGAAATATTGAACCGTCCTGAAAATTTTCGTGATCCGCCCCTTACTATGGAAGCGTATATATATATAACATTCTATGTATTTTTGAGCTCTTGATTTTCATTGAAACATTGCACAAATTTGAATAGATCGAAGAGCTTGTAATATGTGTCATGTGTCAGATGCATATATGACATAAGCATTATTATGTTGTATTTACTAATTAATGCACTGTATATCATACATATCACATAACTTATGAACATAATGTGTTATACAATTATATATTAATTATATGTCATAATATATTCATATAAGTTATCATCAAAGTATAAATTATATAAATATAAAATATTATAAAAATGAATTCTTAAATGTGCAAAAATAAAATTTTGATAATTATCAGTTTGTTGATGTATTGAACTTTAAAATTGCCATGCAATCTTTTTAAAAGACTTGTGATTTCCAAAAGACATGAACTGAACTATCTCTCTAACAACAAAAAAAATAGAAAGAGAAAAAAAGAGGAAATATGAAAGTACGTTGTAGGCCTCTTCATCAGACACTACACCGACGTTGTCACGTAAAGAAAAAAGAAAACCGACAACAAAAATCATTCTTTTGGAAGATCTCGCATCAATTATGCAGAGCAATTTAGAGACAAAGGAGAAGAACTAGAAGAGAATGCTTGCACAACAATCAGATCAAGTTCAAGTGAAAATTTCGATAAAATATGAAACAAGATATTGATTTCGCTTAAGTTTATGACTTTATCAACTGATTCTTGTTTTATTAAACTAAATTTATCACATTACTCATTATACTTATGTAGAAATATTATTAATTTTCTATTTAATTTGATTTGACCTAAATGATTTGTTTTATCCACCAAACTTATTATCCGATAATTTTGGGAAAAACTTAGGTACATCTAGTTAGATAAGTGCTCCATAGATACTTCATTCAATTTGTACCGTTTGATTGTATTGATATTCGCATTATATATTTCAATCAAATAATACATATTGAGTACAGTATCTAGAAAGAAGATATTTAGATGTACCTATGTTTTTGTCGATAATTTTTTATACATATTGAGTAAAGTATTTAGAAAGCACATATTTAGATTTACCTAAATTTTTGTCGATAATTTTTGAAATCAAATTAACTCTCTGATTCTTTGTCTGATTGTCACCTCAAACATCAGACCGCTACAAACATTTTTATGGCATGGGTGTGAATTAATTCGTCCATCCATACTCTATAAAATGAAAAAGAAGAAGTTCATGTTAGAATTGAGAAGTCAAGTTTAATAAATAAAATTGAGAAGTCAAGTTCATGTTAGAATTGAGAAGTCAAGTTTAATAAATAAAATTTATGAACTACGTGTAGTGTTCTAAATTCGTGTCGTTCCGTTCCAAACACGGCTTGGCACGGCACGAAACAACACGACAAAGTTAGTATTTTATTATTTTTACCGTGTTGTTCCGTGCCGTGCCAAAAATTGGAAGGGATCGGAACGAAACGGTTAAGACACGACACGTTTAGGCACGCCGTGTCTAAATGTGTCGTGTCTTAACCGTTCCGTGCCTAATCGTGTCGTGTCTTAACGTGTCGTGTCTAAACGTGCGTCTCTAAACGTGTCTTGTCTAAACGTGTCGTGTCTAAATGTGTCGTGTCTAAACGTGTCGTCTCTAAACGTGTCGTGTCTAAACATGTTGTATCTTAACTGTGTCTTAACTATGTCTTAACTATGTCGTGACTCGTGTCTAAACGTTTATTTTTTTAAATTTGTAAAGTTTAAAATAGAATAATTAATAAAATGCAAAAGATTTCAAAATAATTTGAACTTCCGTGTCTAGACGTGTTCTCGTGTCGTTCCGTGCCGTGCTTTCGTGCTGTGTCGTGTCGTGTCTCTCCTCGTAAACGTTTTGTGCCGTGCTGTGTCCTACAGTAGGAAACCTAAGCACGACAAGCTTAAGACACGTCACGTGAACAGTACCATGCCGTGTCTTAATCATGTCGTGTCCTTATCGTGCCGTGTTGTTCCGTGACGTTTTCAGACACGCAGACACGGTTTTGAGAACTCTAACTACGTGGTATATGATTAATATATCAAGTACTGTCACTAATACTACATTAAGTAATATGAGATACAACATATAACTGTGATTAATTAAAAATGACATAATATGTATTTTGCTAAGTTTTGGATACAAATACATATAAAATTAAGATGAATTAATTATAATTGTTGATGGATCAATTATAATTAATTTAATTAATGCTAGTGTGAAGATCTCATGAATCATGACATAATTTTTTTATAGATTACGAGATTGTAATAAGATCTCGAGAATGATGTCATGATCTTTAAAGATGACAATATTTTGCTAAGATCTCAAAGAGATACGAAATCTTGCTAATATCTGAAGAAGATATGATATCTTATTAAGATGTCAAGAAGATACATGGTCTTATCATAATTACGGAATCTTTTCAAGATACTAAAGACACTAGTATTTAAGCGTCGAGTCTTTAAGAAATACAAGTGTGTTAGGGGTGCATGTATTGCACTTAGGCTCGATTTTGTTCTCTTCATTAAAGACAAATACCTCAGCTTTCCATTCATGAGTTGAAGGAAAAGAAAAGAGTACCCATGTGTCGTTGGAAGGACTTGTGAGCGGTCAATCATGAAGAAGAAGATGCTCAAGACAAAAATTCTATATATATTGTTATGAATTCAGATACAATTAGAGAATATCAAATACACATATCTTGGATAATTTCGGATGCAATTTGATAATAGCTAAACGATCATATTCGTATAAATGATAGTCAAATCGTATCCTTATCCATTAATATTTATCGATGCGATTACGAATACAAATATCTTCATAAACAAATAAAAATTCAATAACTTTTGTCATTTTTCGAATACAGAAATAAAATTAAATATTATCTTATCCATTTACACACCTACTAGTAACCCATACCATAGGGATCAATCTATTTCATGTCTTCAACTAAAACTTTGTGATTCAACAAGAGATTAGTTGGGACAGTTCATGTATGTATGTAGGTCCAAACACCTAATACACAGCCTATACATAGGAGGATAAATTAGTTGAGGAGCCAGAGGTTGGATCACAAGAAAAAAAATTAATTGCATTTCCATGAGTATGATTTAGATTTAAATATTCATAAAATAAGTGCGAGTTTAAGAATGTCAATTAATTAAAATCTTTTTTAATTTCAGTATTCAAAAGGCAGTCAATTTACTCCAATCTATATTATAATTGATGCATTTAAATGTTAAAATGATATATATTTTTAATTTTTTTTTATGTAGCTCAAAACAATTTCTTTACAAAATTATGATGAAATATGAATGGAAATCTGACAAAATTTGACGTAAAAAAAATTAATTTATAATTTCAACCTTAAATTGTATTCTGTATTAATAAAATACATATTGATTATTAAACAGTATTTTTTCTAACAACATAGTAAAACTACATGCAAGTTTTACCATCCGTCAAACGATCTAGAACTTGAAACGGTTTATATTTAAAGGTGAAATCGTGAAATATCAAATAATTAATATTAAAATTACATAAAACATTGACATCTACTAATTTATAAGTCTAACAACAAGTTAATTTAAAATTATAATATAAATTAATGTATTTTCAAAATCAATAAAATAATTATTATCAAGGGATCCAAAGTCCAAACACAACTTCGCAACCTTCAATATTGTTTTTGATATATGAGCGTAGGTAAGCAATCGCATATGAACACTCCCATTCCAAGAAAATGCATTCTAGCATTGTATTTCTATGGTTTTATCAGAAAAAATTACAAATTTAGATTGGCAATTAATTGAAAATAATTGTATAAATTTGTCTCGTACTAATGTTTTCCATTGTTTCTATATTTTTATTATATGTGGCCATAATTTAGTATCAAATGAATTCAAAGGTTTTAAAAGTTTTGTATGGGTACATGATCAATCGCAAAGTAAATTGTTTTTTTTTTTCTTTTTTTGCATAAAATTAAATTGGTTTTGATACCTGAATTCCTTAATACCAATCCATAGATTTGAATCAAAGTAAAAGTTGACCATACGAGCTTAATCTAATTTAATATGTGTACATCACTGTTAACATGTCATCAAATTGTGCCAAATATATATATATATATATATATATATATAGGTAAGCGATAAATTACTACCACACCAGAAAATTTGTAATCGACCATGTTTTTTTACATGTGTTTGTTGTACCACACTTTGCCTAACAACATTTTTATAAAGAAGAGTAACTTGATGTTATACTAATTTTTTTTTGCAATTACAAAGATATTATAATTTTAATTTTCTAATTCATTAACTTCAAAACGGGAAATTTAAACCGTTAAAATCGAGCTATTTTCACGATAAATCTACTTACATCCGAAATCTATAATTTTTATTTAATTAATATAGTATCAAGTCCAAGTGTTAAAAGCAATTGTTTCCCTGGTTATTCTTTATTTTAAAAATATTTAATTTAAATATAACATTCAAATGCAACACACATGAAATATATTGGTCATAAAATTTTGAACTTATCAATTTTTTTTTTAAGATAGAGATGTGAGTCCTACTCAAATCTAATTCAAATTGAGCTGAAGTTTTCTATAACATATTTGTGTTAATCTAATTTTGAATCTACATCTTTTTTTTTTTTTGTATAGAAATTTCCGAAACCCCTAGTTTTTATTACTAAAGGGAACATACGTCTCCTTATTATTTAAAGTTTTACTAATTATTTTATGAGCTTAAATTTGTCGATGTTAATTACTGTGTAAAAATAAAGAATGAAAAAAAAAATCTGTAACCAAGGTTCAATTGTTGATTTTTTTTTTTTTTTTGGTTGAATTAATTACTGAATTACAGGTCGTCTTGGTACCACTAAAATCAGAATGAAATCTGCTCAGTGACAGAGCTATTAAGGTGATAGGGGAGTCAAATGACACCACTCAGTTATAAATTTATCTTAAATATATATTGAAAATTTTATATATTTATATAATTATGTGCCACTTATTTATCAATTTGATCCCACAATTATTTTTATCAACTTTTACACTATTGACATCATTGATTTATCTGATTGAATAGATGAGTTATGAACACATATTTAAGTAAATGTTATCAGTGTGACATATTTCTATCTCCACCACTGAATCCACTGTATTTTTTCCCCTTTTTTTTAAAAGAAGGGGAACGCCTCTCCTCTTTATTTTTCATTAAGAAAAAATGAAGAAGGTACAACTTCTCTCACACTACACAACTTATCATATATTGATGCACACTCTTTATTCTCTGTCTATATCAGTATCTCTGATACTGATGCACCATACACAAAGGAAACAAATACCAAGCCCCAACACTAACATAGCTCAATTGTAATGAAACAATCAATGCTTCAAATACTTAAAAGAGAAACAAAATATATTAATCTCTCTCTAATCATGCAAACATTTTAATTCCCGACAAAATCAAGTCTTTGTTTACTTCTTCCATGCATCTGTGATTCTCTCAGATCGATGCTCCCTTCCTTGGTTCTCCTCTACCAACATCAACATGCCTTGATTGCCTGTATCAGCTGAAATATTCACCCATTGCATCATGGCTTCCTGCAACCCTGCATTTCAAGCTCCTGACCAGTATACAATAATAGCTTTAATCTTTGAGCTAAATTTAACACTAGTAGATTTCTGAAAATGAACTACACAGTTTACATTGATCTCTTATGGCTATATTGACCTTTCATTACATTTTACATATGGGTCCCTAATAATCTCTAAATTCCTTTCTTACCAAAAAGTTCCTACAATGTCTATAAATGCGTAAACATAAAATGCATCTCAACACTCCTCCTCAAGATGGACGAAAGACCATGAATATCGTTGGAGAATAATGACAAGCAATTGCTCCGAATATTTAAATCAAGTCTCTAAAGTTGTTCGTATGTTGTCGGTTGTGGCCATCGTCGACGACACTTGGTACAAATGTGTAAGTTGGTTTGATGAACGAAGAAACAAATCTAATAAAATCGTAAACGAGGGATTTCAATGGTCTAGAAAGGTCACAACAAAAATAACTAAAAGAGGCGATAAGTCACAACAACACCAAGTAGATCCTTATCGATCGGAGCAAGGAAGCTTCAAAGTGATGCATCATGATGAGGACTTATTGAACGTGTATGGGAGGATTTCAAATATAATTTCATGATTCAAGAGGGACACAACATGCGATTCAGCTATTTGAAATAGAATCTGTCCAGAATATTATGTTCGCATGCATTAGCCGTGATAAGGACGAGGAAGTTGGAATTAGCTCAATTTATCTCACCTTATTACACTGCCAATGCTCTTCTTAATACTTGAAACGAAAGATCCAATCATTTTTCAAACGAATCCCAATGACCCGAATACAACCGATCAATCATCATTCTAGATAGAAGATTGTTTCACCGCGGTCGTAGGAAGTGCATCCGTATTCCAATGGTCATTGATGCAATGGAGGGATGACGTGGCAAATAAAGAGGTCGACCTTTAGAGAGGAGACCAGTTGCCAGTACAATATTTTTATTATAAATTTCTTTGTTAGCAATATTTTTTTTTAATTACTAATGTTTCAATATTTACAACAAATGGGTCAACTGCTAGGAGGTCAATCTGATGTATCTACAGACACAACATTAAGTTGATTAGGATTACAACTTGGAAATCAATCTGCTCAACACTTAGTTAGTGCACAACCAAATCTAAATGCGTCACTGTCGCAACTGGCACGACACTCAATTAATATCCCCTACTCCATAGGACTCCAGTTCGAATCGGAAACTACGGTAACAGACATACCGTCTATCAACAATCCCATCAAATAACTCATGTTTTGCAGTGTAATCGTCACCTCTCCTATACACATGCAAGGTATGCATATCAGACCTCCAACGCTCTATAAGAGCTCTTATTAATGCCTTATCTCGGTGTGTATGACTCATCTTACATAAGTTGTACAATTCCAATCTTTTGAATGCATCTCCACACCTCTCGTCAAATCTTATCCGAAATTTCTGACATATACACCTAATCTCAGGATTCCCTTGCAATATTTCAAAAATATCCAAATGTTAGTTATCAAAATTTTAATGAATATTTTTTAATTTCGCACTAATCTTTTCTTAAATACTTTTTCTAACCGTCAAAATCTTGTGTTGGACGAGATATATTTTTTTAAAAGTCCATGAAGGATCGTTGATCAAATGGGAGGGAATCAGGCAGAGCCTCAGAGATACTGGACCGAGAAGTACTTTTTCGAAATCTCACCACTGTGATAACACTACATACAAATTTATTATTAACAAGTTATAAAAAAAATCAAGCATGCAAATTATCTAATTTAATCTAACAATCAAAATATAAGTATCTTTTTAACTTGATAATATTTTAACACTTGAATAAATTATAAACTAATTTTTAACTAGCAAATGTATAAACTAATTAAGTTAAATAAATAATTTAAATAACTAATTTAACTAACTAATTTAACAATTTTATTATTTATCTACCAAAATTTGTGTGTGCGTGGGAGATGATGAGGGGAGCTTATTTGGTGGTGTCGTGCGGAATCAACGCTGTAGATTTGATTTAAAAAGGTCTGTATTTTTAAATTTTAGTTTGCACGAATTTTGATGCAATTGAAGAATTCAGAATTCCTGCGCGACACATACCGTGCATCACAAGATTGCACAAGATCTGATTCCGATGATGAGTCGTTGAGTTTCTGCAGAGGTGGTGTACATTGTACTTGCAATTAATTTGGACCATTAAATTCGGATCATGTCATGGCAATATCTACTCACGATCAAATCATTGTCGGTTATTATTAATGATGAGGTACAAACTACAGGCACAAGTGCAGTGTCGGTTATTATTCATGAGGTACAAACACAAGATATTGTAAATTTGTAACAGACTCGCATGGTGCACGGTCACGGTGTTTCTCAAATCTCAATCGATTTTTTAGTATCAGAAATTTAATAAATAAATTCTAAATTAAAGGATGATTGTTTTAGAAGTTAATCGATTATTAATACATCCAATTAAAACCTGCCACAACGTGAGGCGCCCCCCGAAATGAAACCGGATGATGCAACAGCCAATGACAACTTGCCTTAATTTCCTGATTTGGAAAGTACAACTCAAATCCGATACTCGATCTACAAATATATATGAATCTGAGGATCTAGCGAGCATTTAATTGAACAATCATAACTTAGGTGGGAGTCCATCTCGAAGCTGTTAAAGCCATGTTTATTGAAAATAAAAATCAGATCTCAAGTAATTAATTATGTTTTGTATAATCAATAATTGCTTAGAACAAAATTAGCAGGAGTTTGAGCTCATCAAGAAAAAATATGCAGAGTGGACTCTGGATTGAAATATAGAGAAGTCGAGAATACATTAGAGCGATTATACTTCGGAAAAAGGCAAAAAAAAGAGACAACAGGCACAATTTGATTTGTACATACCAATTTGCAATTAGGAATCACAACTTTAATTATGGCCCTCCGGTTTTAATTTTTCCTCATGCGCCAGTTAGGATAGACCTGTAACATGTGTATATATGGCATGTACCAGCAATCACTAAATCATGATTATGTATTGGCATCGCTTAATAGAAATACTATTGTTTATTTGAACATTGATATTTTCTGTTATCTGTTGGCCACTTAATTGTATCATATGATTCATGGCCAGTTGGTCACATGACATTAATTAAGCTAGTATAAGCCAATATTAATTTTCTTTGTGATTATATTTTAAGAGTAAATATAATGTTATTCTTACACGTATTCTTACATGTCATTTACTATAAGATAAAAATAATTAAAATTCTGCTCTGTCCGCTTCAATTTTGCGCTGCTTTATCCGCTTCAATTTTGCGATGCTCTGCCCATTATGTCCGCTTTGTTTGCTCTCATACATGTCTTTATATTTAAATTTGCAACACGATTGATGCAAAAATTGCAAGTCTTTATATTAGAACAATAAAGTTTATATATTGTTGCATGCAAGTCTTTATATTAAAATTTACTGAAAAAATTACTGCAAAATTTCTAATATAATTTGCTGCAAAAAGATAAAGACTTACAATAATATAAAAACTTGAGAGCGACATGACGGACAAAACAATTTTGTTGCAATTTAACTGCAAAAGACTTTAAATCTAAATATAAAGACATGCATGAGAGCGGACAGAGCTAACAAACATAACGAATTTGGCGGAGCATTAATTATTTTTGTGCGCGAGAGAGGGACGCGAGAAGGAGGCTATTAGCATCACCCTATATTTTATTTGTTAAATTGATGTCGTATTGTATACTTAATAAGAATCTGTTCCGATTCAGTTAGTAATTTTTTTATTTGTGTATTTTGGTGATTCGCTTAGGACTACAGATGCTGTATAAGCCATGATCACTTAAGTCAATTATATTATAGTATGCATGGGTTTCCTGTGCTCTAATTGATTTCGTTCGGTACTCATGAATAATGGATTTGTGAATAAGAAAAATCTAATTTGTCATCAATAACTACTCTTGATCATTATTTTTTTGGCATTATTTTTTTATTTCATTTTCCGTAAAGTTACAACACACATTTACAAACAAATCAAAAAATAAATTTGAAAAAATTCTCTAAAAGCAGCCCCTAGCGGAGTTTGAACTCCAAATCTTTCCCATGGAGACCTTGTGCCTCACCACTATGCCAGATAGGACTTGACATTTTTGGGCATTATTACTTGGAGCATCTCCAATCCAACAATTGAAATTAATTGCTATATATTATAAATATTTTAGAACTTAAGCCATCAATTCCTACATCGATACAATCAAGCAAACAATTGAAAATTAAACACTTGACCAATAAGAATTAAATATTTGACGACTCATATTTAGAAAACAATTTATTATTAAGCAACTATTTCTCGCAAATACAAATAAGCACTAGCCATACAATTCAACAGTTACAAAAACAATTGACACATCACATAAACAATTAATGTTGGAGATGCTCTTAGTTTGGTCATATGAAGTATTTGGTCGATTCAAGTTAAGCATCTAATTTTAGAATAATACTAACGTAATTATTTTCGAATTTATGCACAAAATATATACATATGATATATAATTTTATTATTGAACTAGTTCAACAAAAACACAATAATTATATATTACATGTGTATAATTTTTGTAATTGATGTGGATTTCGTTTCTCGCAACACCCGATCCTCCCAACGCACTCTCATTCGGCTTTTTGTCGCCTCATTAATTAATGCAATCTCTTACTAGATTTAATTTTGCAACTGAGGCCTCTTTATGACGGGTCCGAATCTGCTGCTTGTTTTCTGTTTGTCTCGATCTGATCGTTACAAATTGATCGATCGTCACGAACGACTGTAATTTGATTCAGAAAGTAGATGCTTTAACCGTTAAATAAATTTTAAACGATCAGATCGAAACAAACATAAAACAAACACAAATTTTACGAGCAGCAGATCCGGTTCTTTTGTGACGGGATGAATCAGTGGCGAAAGTGAAAGCTAAAAACAGTGATTGAACTGCACCGTAACCGAGTCGATCTTTTTTCATTAAGTCCTGATTCCTGAATAACGAATAAAGAAAAGCTCAAATGCACGAGCCTGAGACCAATCCATTGCTTTACAGTATTTGGTCGATTGTGACAAAATCAATCGATAAAATAGTCAAGGATGATGCAAATTTCGATCCGGCGTTCACGTCTGAAGCTCGCGTCTGAATGTTGCATTCAAACAACGTTGTCAATGTGGCGCTTGGACATACGTTGAGATGTTGCATTCTGACGTGAACGCTAATTTCAAATTACTTGATAATTTTTTTACTTTGTCATACTCGAGTGACTTCGATATCTGAACGTATTTGTCTAAATAATACATGTAAACGTAAATGCTGATTGCCGAATTTTTTAAACTAAGATCATATATGTAATTCTCATGCTATTCGGAATCAAATAAAAAATTCCGTAATCCCACAGTAGATACGGAGCTGACAGAAAGAAATATATTTTTAATCAACAAAATACCCATTTTTTCCTCATGTACCTCATCTCTTGATTATATATAGAGAGACATGCTCAAAGTCATAAGTGTCCTAGTTGCATTGGTTCTTCAATAGAGCCTGCACCTAGCCCAATCTCTCTCTCTCTCCCTCTCTCTTTCTCGCTCTACTCTGTGGCGCAGAGAAATGGCTGGAACCTTCCTGTCCACTTGGCCATGGGAGCACTTGGGTTCATTCAAAGTCTCTCTCTCTCTCTCTATCTATCTATCTATCTATCTATCTATCTATCTATCTATCTATCTATCTATCTATCTATCTATCTATCTATCTATCTATCTATCTATCTATCTATCTCTCTTTATTTTATTTTACAATAAATGGTCAATGAGATCGAAGTATTTATTTTGGGTCATTTTGCAAAAAATGCAGTATGCACTGTACGCGCCAATGGTGGCGAAGGCAGTAGAGGCGATGAGAGCAGGGAGGATAATGGATTCATGGTGGATCCACCTTTGTGTGTTATTTGTGCTGAGAGGTTTGGTTCACCAGCTCTGGTTCTCTTACAGTAACATGCTTTTCTTCACCAGACGACGCCGTGTGATCAAAGATGGTGTTGAGTTCAAACAAATTGATGATGAATGGGACTGGTATGTAAAATTTTACTCAATACTGTTTTTGGTTTCAAAAAAAAATTAACATAATTAGACATTTGCACAACCAGTCAAGCATCTCATTTCCAAAAAGTATGCAGCCGTGCCTTTTTGTTCTCAACTTCTTATATTATTTTCCTTCGATTTCCTTTTGCAAAATCTAGTGTACGCGTTTTCTGTAAAGACCAATATAAATTTGTGTGTTGATTTGGTCTGTTGGGTATAGAAAATATGTCTGCCTTTTATAGTGTGCTGTGTACCTTTGTCAACTTATAAAGTTTCATTTGAGAAGAAAGGCAGCTATGCAAGGTCATGCTATTTAGCTAGAATATTTGTTTATCAAAAAATATGGATTGAAATGTTACTCAAATATCCGTGAGAGAAAGATGGATGACATCTCTTTCATAGGCGGATGCAAATAATTCTTAATTGGGATCATTATTAACTAATTACAGATTGTATGACTACTAATTTTAATATTATTTATCAAGAAAAATGGAGGTCTGAATCAGGGGCGAAGCTAGGATCTACTAGTGTGGCAAAATTTGAGGCATAATTTCACAATTATTTTAAATTAATCTCAAGTATATTTTTAATATAAAGAAGTTTCATAGAATAATAAGGAAGGTCAATTAAAGATGTATAGCAAAAAGTCTCAAATTACAACAAGAAAGCAATACAATTAATTATGAAATTTTGGAAAAAAAAAACAAATATGGTGGTCTCTCTTACTAGAGTGAGGAAACGTATACAATTAAATTTAAAATTGAGAATATTAAACAGAAATATAGTTGAAAAATCGCAATCAGGTTAATTCCCATGAAATACCAATAAAATGTTTGAAATAACTATTGAAAACGCACCTTCCATCCAATGTCAGTAACAGCAGTACTTCAATTAAGTTGGAAAGTTGGCATTCTCCTACTACAAAAAAAAAATATTTAGTTGGATGATTAAAATGTGCTATAGAGTATAGACGGATATCCATCTGTATTTGGATAATTATAATCTTGGATGACTATGCTGTTAGGATTGAATAATGAACTTGTCGTTGAAGTATGTACTTCCTGTAGATATTCATTGTTCCATATAACTATTTTACACAATTGGGGCTAAAAATGAAAACCAGTCTATTTTATTCTACAAGTCTACAACATTCCCCGTAAGCATTTATCCGAAGCATCTTGCTTCTTATGGATAGATTTTTGTTTCTGTCTTTTCACCACATATATTTTCTCAGGGACAATTTCTTGATAATGCAAGCTCTGATAGCGACGGCAATCATAAGCACCTCGGAATCACTAATGGAGGCACCGATGCTACTTTTGAACTGGAGAGGGTTCATGATTGCATTGATGATCCATGTAAGCTTCTCAGAGTCATTTTTTTATTGTGCCCACAGATGGCTTCACAAACCCAGTCTATTTTCTCTGTACCATTCCCTACATCACTCCTCTCCGGTGCCGCAGCCTTATACTGGTATGCAAACTATTTTTACGGAGTGCCTGAATGTGTTATTTTTTTATTTTTCAATGTGCACTTTCATGAACATTTTGATGTATCTAGTTTATGTGAATGTTTTGTGAGTCAATCAAATACAAGTCTCACAAAATATGCTTCACAAGCCAACCAAAGTATTATTAATTGACATTAGTCTCATTTAATTTGTACTGTTATTACATTTATGTTAAAACAATTTTGACACAGCTTCACTTAATTTGCTACATACAAACAGCCTGTGTATAGATCACATATTACACACCCTCATGACAGATCAGGCATTAATTGGATAAAGGTTTATTTTAAAACATAGTTAGGTTTCAGTCATTATAAACGAAGTAAAATTACAAAGTTAATTGTGTCTTTTTCACAGATACATTCCCTAAGTAGCTCTGTGGCAAAAAAAATATTAATTTTAGGCTCAAATTAAAGCAGTTATATTTATTTGAAGTCAGAGTTCTGCTTTGTGCTGCATGTTTTCTTCTTTCGTACAACTCAACATTAATGAAATATCTATTTAATGTCTTTCTTCTTCTACGCATTGTTACAACATCCACGTTGTACCCTTAATGTCCTCAATTCATTGCATGCTGCATAAAATAGAATTGGAGTATACTATATACTTCTCAAATCGAACATTCGAAGCCACATTTGCATGTAATACATTGTATTGCTTATTTGAATTTTTTAATCTAAATACATCAGTATGTTTAACTTGGCACTTTCGTATAATATCTTTTTATCAAATGTACTATTCGTATACCTTTTTTGTTACATACCTTTTGTGAGAGTGTGTTATTCTTTTGATTGTCGTTAAAAAGGCCCGAAGAGAATATAACAGCGATATCAATTACAACATGTATCTTTTGACAGTACATATATATTGTAAAACATATCTTATTAAGTTGTTACCTTTCAGCTGGATTTGCCACCCCATTGGAGCACCTGGTCCAAGCTGTGGCAATGGGAGTGCCTGTTGTTGGTGCATTTGTAATGGGCTTCGGGTCCATAGGATTGGTCTACAGTTACATCCTCCTCTTTGACTATATACGATGCATGGGGTATAGCAACGTAGAAGTGCTTGATCATCAACTCTTTGAGACCTATCCCCTTCTTAGATACCTCATTTATACACCATCGTAACTATTTTTTCTTTTTATCTTCACTGCTGCTTAGATTTACATTCTGTTATGATTTATGACAAAAATTGATAATCACGAACATGTAATCAAATATACACTTGTGGAAATGCTTTGTACATTTGGAGCACCTTGGTATTGGAAAGAACCTGCCAAAGGAATACTTTCAAACCAATTAAATAGCAGGCTAGACCTAATTTTGAACTACAAATTATTTTAGAAAAAGCCATAGGATCACAACTTTCCAGTTTCTCTAGTATAGTGATAGATAAATGTTGCAATTAATGATCCAGCACCTATTTTGTATGTGCAGATATTATAGCTTACATCACACAGAGAAAAATTCAAATTTCTGCCTTTTCATGCCACTTTTTGATGCAATTGGACGAACAATCAATCCCAAGTCATGGCAGCTGCAAAGGGAAATTAGCTCTGGTACAGTTTGCAGCTAATAGTAGACTTATTAATATGGACTACTACATGAATATAACATTGTTCATGAACAGGTCGAAGTTTGTCATTAGAGAGGAAGGTTGTTAAAGTAAAATAACAAAGGAACAGAAAAAAAAATTGAATGACATTCAAAGTAATAGTTGTTGATCTATAGTTTTCAAAAAAAAAAAAGGAGAAACAAAAACACAATGAAGCGTTAAGTTGCAATTTAAATGGTGTCCAATTAAATTGCAATTTTGCCACAACAACATCACATAGACGTGGTACTGTGCTTCTATTAGCACCAGTACTTCATTATGCAACTCTCACTATCAAGTTGTACATGAAGTCAGAGGCAGATTTATCTGTTGATTATGGGGGTCAATTGACTCCCCTTTTTTCCCCAAAATTTTGCTATATAATGTAACACTATTTCACTTTTATCAATACAAATTATAACATATATTCAGTACAAAAAATTTATATGTTCATGGCCAAATTTTTATGTTCTAAGACTTCTGAATACATATATTCCTAGCTGATGGATATTTTTATAGGGCAGAAGAAATATCAGTAGGGTTAAATTTCACATTGTTGGTCCTTAATTTACTCCTTTCGCGACTTCTCTTGCTTTGCAAGAAGCCAAGAACCTGGCACATGTATTATCTTGTTCTTCATCTTTTTTTACAATAAAGGACAAGAACTAAGCATGTAAATTGTTTCAGTCCTCTCACTTTGATTGAACCGTTATACCCTGCTGTCCTTTTGGTTCCTAATTTTTTTCCCTAAATCAAAACACTAATTTTGTTGCCTTTTTGTGTGTATACACTATACAGGGAAGAACGATCAAATACCAGATTTTGTATTTCTTGCTCATGTAGTTGACCTGATGCAATCAATGCATGTGGCATTTGCATTTCGTTCCGTCAGCTCAGTACCATGGACGACTCATTTTATCTTGCTTCCTCTTTTGCCACTCGCATTTTTCTTCATGGTTATCATGTGGTGTTTGTCTAAGACTTTCACAGTTAGCTTTTACTACCTACGAGGCCGACTCCACCAAACTTGGGCCGTCCCAAGATATGGTTTTCATGTTTGTATCTGAGTTTTTATATTATAGTACTTCCACTTTTTTATATCTGAACTTATGACTTCACGTGCGCACACACACACACACATATTGGGAAAGTTAGTATTTGTGTCATAAATTCTATGTTTCAAAAATGTGTAGAAATTGATACCAGGATATAATCTAATCATAATATCCTTCTTTGCAGTACTTCTTGCCATTTGCAAAAGATGGAATCAACCATCAAATTGAACTTGCCATACTTCGGGCAGATAAGATTGGAGTTAAGGTTATTAGCCTAGCTGCACTAAACAAGGTTAGTTCTCTAGAGGTTATAATGTTTTCTTTTCTTACAGGTCACTTATTTCAGTTTGTTTTTGAAGCACAACAGATTCTGCAAAACTTAATTACAAAGTGGCTTTTGCTCACGGGAGGACACTACAATATGTTATGTATGGTTTATTTGTGTATACATTAGGAGAAACAAATCATTTAGCCCTCTGATATAGCTAAGATGGTATTAATTGGTGACATGTCCATGATGTTTCTACTTGGTTGCAGTATGGCAGATAGAGGGGTTGGTATGCTCAATATCAAATTTACTTTAGTTTTGTATTGGAGACTTAAAATTACACACTCATTTATTAAAAAAACATCTAGAAGGTGCACATGCGAAATTAATATACTGTTGGAATTAATGTATGCATATTCTGAGAACTTAATATTGCATTCATTTATTTTAAGTTAGTAGAGAAACAGAGTACCAATTCCTCTGTTCTGACTTTTTATTACCTTAATTACAATATATTTTACTCATAAATCTTGTGATTTGTTGGCTTTATGACAGTATGAATAGATAATGTTTGACAGAAAAAGGTTTTCAATTGGTTAGTAACTTAGTAACCAAAGGTACAGTGCAGTAGCAAAGGAGAAGCTCGTAAGAATAGGATAATTACTAACCATAGTTGTCTGGGTTCATTTATTTTGAATACTATTTCCAGCAAGAGGAGCTAGATAATATAGTTATGGCAGATTCCAGGGTAATCAGATTATTTCATTTATTTACGCTACAAATGTACAAATTACTATCCTAGATTAATTGCCAAAATTAGTGTTGAGGTGACCTACCATTAATTCTCTTTTTTGTGGGGTGATTCTTTTTCTTAATAGTATTTCTTGTGTATACTTGGATAGTTATTTAGGGTGAATCTACAAATAAGTTGAACATTGAAATCTATTATCATCTAAGAACACATTATTTTACCCATCTGCTGATCTGCACCTGCTCTCCAATCTTAAAAAAAAAAAGAGGATACCAAAAAGAACAATGTGGATATTAGTCTTTGTCAGAAATAAAACATGCATAAAGTATACATTGTCTTGTTTCTGTAGTTTCATACAAAATGCCCAGCATATGGAAAGGTCTCATTCTTATTTCATGTGCCAATAAGCACAGTCCATTTATGATATTCTTTATACTGATTAACATGCCTCCTGTATATGTACTTGTGTAGGCATAAATACACAATGTTAAGAGTAGTGTGTTTTTACTACATATAATAAATTTCAGCTTTTGTTGGGTACTCTCCATACAGTAATTAGACTTGTATGTTTAGATTTTAAAAAGACAACAGATTCCATCAACAACCACCACAAGGCCTTTAGTCTCTAAAAAAGGACAACAAATTACAAAAGAAATTTCTACAAACTTCGAATATCTATATAAATAATATTTTGTTATGCAGAACGAGGCTTTAAATGGAGGTGGAATGCTCTTTGTATGCAAACACCCTAAGTTGAGAGTAAGAGTAGTGCATGGAAACACACTAACTGCTGCAGTTATTATCAATGAAATTCAAAGCAATGTGAATGAGGTGTTTCTTACCGGTGCCACATCTAAACTTGGACGTGTTATTGCACTGTACCTTTGTAGGAAAAGAACTAGAGTCTTGGTAAGCTAAAAAGGGAAGATTTTACAAAAACACAGCTCATTTAAGCTTTACTCTAATGGTTAGTCTCGTGGTATTGTTATAACCATACTTTTGTTTTGCATGCAGATGTTAACACAGTCGACCGATAGATTTAGAAAGATACAAATGGAAGCACCTCAGGAGTTCCAAAACTATCTTGTACAGGTGACCAAGTACCAAGCAGGCCAAAATTGTAAGGTAAGATATCTCATATGAACCCCTAATTCTTTACGATCGAGGACCAAACCCTAATAGAATTTGTACCACTGCCATGTTGTCCTGATATTTGAAACTCAGATGTAACATGCCAGAAATTATGTTATCGATAACTCTTAATAAAAACATTAATGACTAAAATTTGTTAATGTGATTATCTCTCAAAGACGTGGATAGTAGGGAAGTGGCTAACACCGAGAGAGCAACGATGGGCCCCACGTGGGACACATTTTCATCAGTTTGTTGTACCTCCAATTATTGCATTTAGACGAGACTGCACATATGGTAATTTAGCCGCCATGAGGCTACCCAAAGATGTACAAGGGCTAGGTGCCTGCGAGGTAAATGCATCTTCTAACTTGTTTATTTCATGCATCAATGAAATCAGACAATTAAGGTACACATCAGGAATTTCAATTTCAGACCTTAAAATGGTTGTTAATTCTTGAACAGTCATAAAACAAACATTCTGGTCCTTGAATGCATCATGCTCTTGGATTCTTGGATTCTGATGTTGCTCTAAAATTGGAGCATTGGTTCTTTAAACTTTCCAACGTACTTCCTAGGAATAGCATGCTGTCATTGGAAATGCCGAGTTCCCAACAATCTTACACTATATTTAAAAAGGTCAAAAGGGAGAACTTCAAGAAAGCCTGTTTTTCCCCTAATTTTGTTTAATACCGCAAGTTGAGTAAATGGTTTTCTGTCTTTAATTAAAACATTTCAGTACACATTGGAGAGAGGTGTAATTCATGCATGTCATGCTGGAGGTATTGTACATTTCTTAGAAGGATGGACACATCATGAAGTTGGTGCAATTGATGTAGATAAAATTGATGTTGTTTGGAAAGCTGCACTAAAGCATGGACTTACACCAGTTTAGTTATGGGAGAGGCAAGAGACCAATTGCATATCAAATTCATTGCAAAGTTCTTTCCAGTGTACCGAAGAAGGATTAGACTGGATCTTGAGAAGCCACACTCAAAGTGAGCTTCCATTGTATATTCAAGGATTAATGTCTTCAAATGTGAAAGGGTTCTTGAAAATTCACGGTTTATATATATATAATTATATATAGTTGTGTACAAGTAATATGGAGCAGTTATATTTGTAGTTACTATTTTGTGCCTCCAGCTTAATTCTATCTATAGGCACTAAGATCTAATATCATTATTAACAAGAAGATATACTTAATGTGGATCCTCACGTTGATTTTTAATCATGCTTCAAGCTAAGAAGGAAAAAAGAAAAATGGAAATAGGAAGTTGATTGAAAAGAGTTCAGAGCTCAATTATAGGAAGATAAGGCTCAAGTTAGATAAAGACTTGCATTTTTTAAAATAAAGAGACATCATCAATGCGAAATGGGATTGATCAATGACCTCATGGCCATTTCAAGTTTTTCCAAACAAATATTAAGTCCCCACCAGGCACCATTTGATGATTTGATAGTTCAAATGTCAAGATCAAACTTTAAGGTCTTATTTTGTTTGAATTTTTTGAAAATGTTATTAATAAACTTCCAATTTCCCAGATGATTTGGATTTTTTTAAATGAAATGAATGACAAAACTTTATTGGAGTTGTCAATTGCAAATTATCAATAAACTCCGATAGAAATAATTAAGACTGGAAATAATAATATTTGTTGGGTTAACGATTGTAACACGTCAAGAGATTTACACATTACGAGGTCAAGTAAATAAGAAAAAAAATGTAAGAATAAAAATCGAAACCTTAAAACAAAGCAAGCATATAAAAGTAAAACTGATTCCTCACTTGACCATCCAATCTCTTTCATCTAAAACACTGGATTTGGCCTTCAAACTAAAGACATATGAGCCCCAGGTTTGAAGGAAAGAAATTGCCTAATTCATTAAAATATGCAAAATATAACTTTTTCCATCCCTTAGGCTTTCAGAGCACCAAAAGTAAGTGGACTTATAATTAATGTCTTTACTTTGTGATTTTGAAACAACACAGCATTTACTTGTGTTACCAAAACCTTACAAGATACTCTTTTATCCTAAGCTTACACCAGATCAAGCTCAAGCTAGAGAAGTATATACGTGGGGAAATTAAAAACCAAAGGAAATCTTAAAAAAAAAAATAATTTAACCTGCCTTAAAGCAATATTATAAAAAAAGAAGTCTAATTCATCAATTTACATAAAGCCATGACTAATGAGACATGAAGCTTTTTTCACAAATACTAACTTTTCAAGGGTGTGAGAACACATCCTCTATCATTTCCAGGTAGGATAGGAATTATCACGCCTGTTGTTCCTAAATGCACAACAGCTGACGGAATAAACCACAATTAGAAAAGTTAGGAAAACAATATTTACCACGGCCACCTTCTTCCAATCAGATTTTATGTTGGCAAGCACACCAGCCTTGCATGACATACAATCATAGCAGAGGGTAACTTGGTCATTCGACCAGGTGTTGCAGTCAGGATCGGTTGAGTTGTAGACAGCAGGGTCGATCCATACTGTCTCACTCTCGTATAAGAAGTTACAGTCGCTCGGTGGCTTGCAACAGCCTGACTGTTATTTGAGAAAAGAAAAAAAAACCTCAATTGTCAGTTGACAGTAGATATGCATGCCATGATTAATTCACTATGGTTATTTCAAAAATAATTAATCCACCAATGTTATAATTTACATTGTGAAAATGTGATCTGACTTGATAACCATTTTTTTCTTTTCTAAAGACGAATTGTGCACGAATAGAAAAAGTATGATATTATGAATTCATGTAATGTACCCAGTTGCCAAAATAAGGCAACGTTTAGCAACAGACCCTGCAAGACCAATGATAGCACAATCATTTCCAAAACAGAAAATTGTCACTAGCCATTGGTCAATGTATTGTATGGTTAATGTCTATATCTACCAATGACAATAGCAAAGAGAGTTCATTTTCACTCCACATTACCATCTTTTCCAAAAAGTTACAAGCCACCTAATCCGGTACTACTCTTTTTTGTTTATCTGACCGAGTGATGCCTAAATGTACTTAGAATATTTTATAAAAGCAATTGGTATGGCAAGGTTAAGGGTGAATTTTTTATTTGAACATGTATTTTGGGAAATATATCATGAGTACCCACTCATGATATATTTTTTTTCTTTCTTACTTTCAAAGTCAGACATGAATTTCTTAACAAAAAAGACACTGATAGCTGGAAGTTATGGTGAACATGTTCTCTAATAGAATTGAACAGCTAAAAGACCTAGGCATGCTCATGAAATGATTAAATAACCACATATTTGAAGGAATTCAACAATGCTTGAATATGATACGGATATTGTGATCGAGTAAGATGGCCAAACTACTACAATAGAAACAAAACTGAAAACTGTAGTGGAGGCAGGTCAACTATGTTTTGAAAAAGCCTAGAGTTAAAGAAATCATTCATAAATTATAAACTATACTTTAAGCAAGTACCGGTAGAAGTCAAACCAATGTTTTGATGCCTATTTTATATCATTCCAGAAATTAATATTGAAAATCACAAAGAGAAAGTCTTCGTTAATTAAGAAATAGCACAATACCGTATATTGAAGAAAGATGACCATTAATACAGTTTGAGAAAACCTATAATTTTCTACATTGGTAAAATGTTATAAATAGATTTCAGTAAATCCAATGAACTGATGTCATGTTGAGGCATTTAATACAGGAACAATTCATATCACAAAATTTAATAAAACTTACCAAGCACTAGCAATAAACGAAGAAAGATTGCAGAAAAAGCCAAAGTATTTGGTACAAAGGACTGGAATTTCTGATAGAAGTTATAATTAAAATGCAATAACAGAATAAAATTCAACCAAGAATTGTACCTTATTCTCTTTCTGTATTTAATTTCTAAATTGAAGCAACAAATCAAAAGTTTATGATTATTCAACACTTTTTTATTTGTCCAAAAATGGGAATGAAGTACCTGAAGTGACTCTCAAACAAGCTTTTTCTGAAACTGAGAAGATCGGATCCACTGTCTGGAACCAGTAATTTTGTTTGCAGACAATACTTGCGAACTCATTTTGCTGTATTAATTGTTCTCAAACTCAGTTTTGTTATTATGTATATAGAGTTTGCAAATATTGCTAGCTAACTGAATTTCATTCTCATCTTGCTTTTCCATATTATTAAATAAATTAGAAGTGCTTATTAAAGGCTATAACAACAACCTAAAAGCCTAAAACTAAATACAAAATTACCAATTAAAGAAGTACCTGAATTGGTGAAAGGTTTGTTTTGATATATTGACTAAATGTCTCATCGTTGTCTTGTAAGCTTTTACAAACCTTCCCATCTTGCAAGCAGCTCTTAATTTTTCTCCAGTTGTTGTTGCTCTTGACCCTCTTTTGCAACCAATTTGAATAATCTCCAAGTTTATACTCCTTATATCTATCACACGTAAGACCAAACAATTGAGAAAAATCAAATATTATCAGAAGTATAGAATTGGAGAAGCATCTAATTCAATACTCCGCAAGTGTTAGTACTTAATATGCATGCAATTTCCACATTAGTTCTGAACCAAATAAATTTCTACATTGTACAAAAGAAAAAAAGAACCAAACCAAGAAAGAATTCTCCTAAAATAACCCCAATCAGGAAAATTCAAAAGGCAAAAACAAAAAATCAGACCCAGAACTCCAAAAATCTGAAAATCAAAGAGCCCCAATTCCAAATATGCATGCAACTATTGAACCATTCAAACCGGAACCAAATAATGTCATAAACCGTACCAAACTACCAATGCAGATTCAAATAATGTCATAAAATCCCTCTTTACTTCAACATTTAAAAAAAAATCAAACAAAACAAGGTAGAACAAACACTAACCCGCGGCCAGAGACGACTTGTCCAACACCTTTATTAGTAACGACAAAGGTAAAGATGGTAAAGCAAAAGAGGAGAACAATGAGGTTGAACATGACAAGGAGGTAAACCCAAAGGAGGCACGAATGGCGACAGCACGCGCCGACGATACCCGCAAGGGAAAATAAGATGAGGAGTACACCGAGAGCAATCACTGGTTTCTGAAGGAACTTCTCGCAGTCGGTGGAGGCACGGTGGTTCAGCCAGATCCCTCCGGCCAGGATGGGAATAGAGAGGAGAAGGATTACGAAGTTTAGGATACCAACTAGACCGTTGCTGAATTTCGCCATTGTAGGAAATGGAGAGGGAGAGGGGATTAGAGAGGTTTGGATGTTGCAGTGGAGATTTAATTGCGAATCCGAACCTGTTACGGTATTTTATATTTTTATATTAAATTATGGTAAATTGATCGGATTAAATATGAACCGTCCATTTGTTATATATAGGACGGTTTAGATGAACCCTGTAATTTCCGAAATCACTGTTAAACTTAACATAGTATTTCAACGGAAGGGTAAAATAGTCATTTCCAAATTGTCCCCTTCGCTTAGAAATTTCTCCACCTGAGAAACTTTGCCTCCTATCTTCTCACTGTTGGAATTTATTCCAACGTATGGGCAAATATGTGATATAATATAATTATATATTAAATTATGGACTGTCAAATTAATTTAACACTTGATTTAAAAGTGATCGTAATATTATCAAGTGGTATGTGTCATGTAGAAGTGGCCCTTAGATGTGTAGAATGCATATTGGTAATTTATTATTTAGTGATGGTCTAAATTGCAATAAATTACGGAACAATATTTATATCGCTATTGGTTCCCGGAGAACACGATTTATTAGTACATGACTTCATCCAAATAAAACCGTTATAGGATGTTGGGAGATATTATATAGTTGTGGTGCATTATTACTCATATAATTATTTAATTAGAATTTTAATTAAATAATCAATAATGGAAAGGATTTGTAGGGATGCGCATATCTGGACAGCTAGTGCGTTTTCCTTCTTCCATTTAATGGGTAATAATGCATATTGATACAGGGCATAATTGAGCCTTTAATTAGGCAATCAATTTCTCTGTTATAAGGTGAATGTAAATCTAAATAATTCCATCTCTCCAACATATTCTATTCTTTATCTCCTCAACAACAGCACTATTGTGAGATATAGCAATTGATTCGTATTTTCGGGTTTTACTTGTTGAGAAGTTGTTGCTACCGTTCCTCTTGGTTTCTCCATCGAACTCTGAGGAAGAACGTTGCGCATTATTTAAGGAGCCGACGTTTAAGCGGGGTCGTGTCTCTCCGGAAAACCAACTAGCAACACGTTTTGTGCAATACATCGGCTACTACCTTCTTCCATTGAAATGGAGCAAGGTAACGCTTCCGCATTTTATATTTCTCTAGAGTGATTCTGTGGTTTAATATCCGGATAAATTTCTTTCAATTGGTACTAGAGCCTTACTCTAGATGAATCATTTAAGTTGAATATGGTGATTTTTTATTTATGCGCCAGAGCATTTAATTCAATTGCTGAAACAATTCTTCTTCATAAAATTTGTTGAATCTGTTGACGCATCAATTGACGCATAAATAAAAGCTCCAACCAGAATTCTGTGCAATTTTTGAATCTGTTACTATTGGATAAATATGACAAGTGCTGGCCCAATATATATATATATATATATATAATTTTTTTTTGCGCGCAAAGTTTCAGATCTGATGGTATTTTTGCGCATATTGATAAAAAAAAAAATTGTGTTTGGTTAATTATTCAAGTAATATACTTTGGTTTAATTAAAATCTGGTTATGAAACTCATTGATTGCCTGTATGGTATTGACCAACTGAATTCTGGGCAAAATCAAGATCTGTGATCTGTCTATGATCATTATTTAAATAAAACTTTTGGGTTAATTTATCTACTTGATAAAACCGGCTTTGGTCTTACCGGCTTTAGGAATAAGTAGAATTTTATATTGATTGTTTGTATGTAGAAACAAAAGCTAACTTGTTTAATATATAAAGAATAGTGGTCATGTATTCCTCTGTGAGTTTGGTACTGACAGTCATACGCACAAGTTAGATTAAATTGTGATATTAGTAAATTAATCACGTGTTTCATATTTATATGTACTGACCCGTACTGATATCATCCATATTTGTTTTATGCAAATTTTATTACACAATTAAAGCATTAAATGGCTTTTCTGATTACAACCGTAAAGCAACCATCTTTGAGATAATTTTTTTTTAAAATTAGAATAGCAATACAGTATTACTTTATATGTAAATATTTGGTAGTCATATTATGTATCAGTTCGGTGTGCACATAAAAAGGCCATATATGTTTGAGTTTTGGAAATTATGACTAACGAGAATCCATCAAGAAAATTGAAAATCAAATTTGGATACATTGAAATTGATTTTCAAATTAAGTTTTGAATGAATTTGAAATTATTGAGTCATAAATTTGGATAATATTATTTTTATTAAAAGGCTATTAAAGTAGATATATTTTAGTAAATAATTAATTAAGATATCACCTTACCAAAGTAAGCTCTCATATCTATATAATTAATTATTTATTAATTTATACAAAGTTATGTACATGTAATAAAATAATTAATGGCACCGGCCCAAAGGAAGGACATTAATTATTAGATTACATGTTTCATGTACGTGGTAATAAGTGGGTGATGGCTATTAAGTTTGTGTATGATTAGTTAATCGGCCCAAAGGAAGGTTGGCTAATTGATACATTATAAGTCGTTACACTTATTTACTACACCTAAACACCTAATGACAACAACTGACTCCAAAGAGCACTTGGCTGTTAAAGAGTATTTAGTTGATGGATCGAGCCTTTATATAAATTTAATATTATTTTTTACATTTTGGAGTATGTAAGCTAATGCAATCTTTATGTGCATTTTTTTTATATAGCAAAAACAACTGATATTATGGCCAGCATCAATAGCATTCCAATGCTATCAGGTTCAAATTATAAGGATTGGAAAGACAATCTTGAGATTGTCCTTGGATATGCTGATCTGGACTATGCGTTACATAACGATCGTCCTGCTGCTATCACTGAGGAAAGTTCCGACAAGGAACAAACAGTGTATGCAAAATGGATGCGTTCAAATCGCTTGTGTCTGAGGATCATGCAGAAAACCATTCCTGAGGCAATAAGGGGACCAGTTTCCGACTCCATAACTGCTAAGGATTTTTTGGCAGAAGTTGAGCAGAGGTTCATTAAGAATGAGAAGGCCGAGATTGGAATTCTCTTGAACAAGCTCTGCTCAATGAAGTACCATGGAAAAGACAACGTGAGGGAGCACATTCTTGAAATGTTCCACACGACTTCTAAGTTAAAGGCACACAAGTTAGACATATCGGATGATTTGTTGGTACACTTGGCCTTGAACTCTCTTCCAAGTTCATTCGGGCAGTTCAAAGTGAGCTATAATTGTCAGAAAGAAAAATGGACATTGAATGAGCTCATTTCGCACTGTGTTCAAGAGGAGGAGAGACAGAAGTTGGACCGCACGGAAAGTGCGTATGTTGCATCAAGTTCCAAGGGAAAAGGGAAAAGGAAGCGCAAACCTGATTCAGGCGCTGCAAATACAAGTTTACAGAAGAACATCAAGGATAAGGGCAAGAAACCAGCTACCGGCTCGGAACTGGATAAAGCCAAAAAGAAAGGGAGTTGTTTCTTCTGTGGAGCTGAAGGGCATGTGAAGAAGAATTGTTCCAACTATCACGCATGGCGTGTCAAGAAAGGTATTAATTCTTCTTTTGTTTGTACAGAAGTTAATGCAGTTTCAGTTTCTATAGACACATGGTGGATAGATTCTGGTGCTACTACTCACATTTCTGTGTCTATGCAGGGTTGCCAAAGTTACCGGAAGCCAAATGATGGTGAAAGATACATCTATGTGGGCGATGGAAACAAGGCAGAAGTTGAAGCAATATGGCATTTTAGATTACTTATGAAAACTGGCTTATATTTAAATTTGTTTGATACTTTTGTAGTGCCGTCTTTTAGACGAAATTTAATTTCTATTTCTTCTTTGGACAAATTAGGTTTTACTTGTTCATTTGGAGATGGAAAATTTGGTTTGTATCAAAACTCAAATTTAGTTGCTTCTGGTTTTCTATCTATTTTAGATAATCTTTATGCTTTGAATAATGTTGCTTCCTATAATGAGATCTTGCATAATGAAACTAGAAATGTTAGGCAAAAATTAACTAATCAGGATTCAGCTGCACTTTGGCATAAACGGTTGGGACATATTTCTCAAAACCGAATTACACGACTTGTTCAAAGTGATATTCTGCAACCACTAGACATGTCGGATCTAGGTCCGTGTGTTGAATGTGCTAAGGGAAAACAAACGAGCATGCGAAAATATACAACCAATCGAATGACTGACGTCCTTGAGCTGATACATACCGACATATGTGGACCATTCCCTACAGCTGATAGGAATGGGCATGTTTATTTTATCAGTTTCATTGACGATTATTCTAGACTTGGCTATATATATTTAATTAAAGAAAAGGCTCAATCTTTGGATATGTTTAAATCCTTCAAGACTGAAGTTGAGTTACAACTCAACAAAAGGATTAAAAGTGTCAGATCGGATCGTGGTGGTGAATACTACGGTCGATATGACGGTTCAGGAGAACAACGTCCAGGGCCTTTTGCTAAATTTCTAGAGGAAAATGGGATTGTGCCACAATATACAATGCCAGGTTCGCCTGCAATGAATGGAGTGGCTGAAAGACGCAATCGGACATTAATGGAGATGGTACGAAGTATGATTTCTCATACCTCGCTTCCATTGAACCTCTGGGGAGAAGCACTTAAAACAGCAGCATATATTTTGAATCGGGTACCAACTAAGGCAGCAAAGAAAACACCATATGAGTTGTGGACTGGACGAAAGCCGAGTCTACAACACTTTAGGATTTGGGGTTGTCCGGCTGAAGCTCGGCCTTATAGGCCACACGAGAAGAAGCTAGACGAAAGAACAATTAGCTGCTATTTTGTTGGATATGCGGAAAGGTCCCGGGGGTATAAGTTTTATGATCCCACTAATAGGACAATTTTCGAGACAAATACAGTTAAGTTCTTTGAGAATGTTATGGTTCAGAGGGGAAATACAAATCAAATTGTCTTTGAAGAGACAGAGGATTCTCATATACAAAAGGCGTCGAAAATGGTACCAATTGTAATAAGAGTACCTGGAGACTCATTAGTTCAGGATCAAATAGAAATTGAACCTCCAGTACTAGAAGAAAATCCCACAGAATTAGTACAAGACAATATTGATGTTGAAGATGAACCTATACTATCTCAAGAACTTCCAGAACAAGTGCCTTTGAGGCGATCCACTAGAGAAAGAAAAAGTGCAATATCTAATGATTATGTTGTATTTCTTCAAGAGCATGAATTTGACATTGGCATGACAGAGAATGATCCTGAAAATCTCCGTCAAGCATTACAAAGTGCAAATTCACAAAAGTGGATTGAAGCCATGAATGAAGAAATTAAGTCAATGTATGACAATAAAGTTTGGGATATCGTTCAGTTGCCTGAAGGTGCAAAACCTGTTGGTTGTAAATGGATTTTTAAAACCAAGAGGGATTCGAAAGGTAATGTTGAAAGATATAAAGCCCGACTTGTTGCTAAGGACTTTACGCAGAAGGAAGGCATTGACTTTACAGAAACTTTCTCGCCTGTGTCGACGAAAGATTCTTTCAGAATTATCATGGCTTTAGTGGCACATTTTGATCTTGAGTTACACCAGATGAATGTAAAGACATCATTTCTCAATGGTGAAATTGATGAGACAATTTATATGGTGCAACCACCAAATTTTGAGAAAGACGACTGAAAGAAAATGGTATGCAAATTAAATAAATCTATCTATGGACTCAAGCAGGCGTCTCGACAGTGGTATTTTAAGTTTCATCAAGTGATTGTCTCATTTGGTTTTGAGCCTAACTTGGTTGATGAATGTATATACCACAAATTCAGTGGGAGTAAATTCATTTTTTTGGTATTGTATGTTGATGACATACTGCTTGCAACAAATGATATAAACATGCTGCAAGAGACTAAGAGATTTCTATTTAGGTATTTTGATATGAAAGATCTTGGTGCAGCGTCATATGTGTTGGGTCTAGAAATACATAGAGACAACTCTAAGGGTATTTTAGGTCTTTCACAACAAGCTTATATCAATAAAGTTCTCAAGCGATATAGTATGGAAAACTGCAAACCAGGAAACACCCCAGTTGCGAAAGGAGACAAATTTAGTCTCTAGCAATGCCCAAAGTCAGAATTTGAAAAGACAGAAATACAGAAAATTCCCTATGCTTCAGTAGTTGGGAGTTTGATGTATGCTCAAGTATGTACGCGTCCGGATATTGCGTATATTACGGGTATGCTTGGTCGTTATCTCAGTAATCCTGGAATGGATCACTGGATAGCAGCCAAAAGAGTCTTGCGACATTTACAGAAGACTAAAGGTTACATGCTCACATATCGAAGATCAGATCAGCTTGAGATCATAGGATATACTGACTCCGATTTTGCGGGTTGTCAAGATAGCTTGAAATCTACATCTGGTTACATTTATATGTTGGCCGGAGGAGCTATTTCTTGGAAGAGTGCTAAGCAGACACTTATTGCCTCTTCCACAATGGCAGCAGAATTCATCGCATGTTTTGAGGCATCAAACCATGGCATTTGGTTAAGGAATTTTGTCACTGGGCTGCGAGTAGTGGAAACTATCAAGTTACCACTAAAATTATATTGTGACAACAATTCGGCGGTGTTGTATTCAAACAACAACAGAAGTTCATCAAAGTCGAAGCATATCGACATTAAGTTTCTTGCGGTGAAGGAAAGGTTCCAGAGTGGTTTGATTAGTATTGAGCACATTGGGACAGCTTCTATGGTGGCAGATCCACTTACCAAAGGACTAATACCTAAGCAGTTTCATGAGCATGTTGCTCATATGGGTATATGTTCAGCAGAGGATTTACTATTTTAGTGGGAGCATGTATTGTGGTGTTCATTGTTTATGTTATTATATGATATACTTTTATGTATGCATCATATAGATTTCAGTTATTCAGTTTATATTTATTTACTCTGGATATTTGTTTTGTTGATCTCAAAATTAAGTGGGAAACCAAGTTGGAAGTAGACACGTAGGATCACATTTCGTGTAATTTTCATGCTACACATCCACTTCATGATTCATGTCATTCAGTTATGTTAGTACTGTGATTTATGTTGGTTTAGTCACGATATATATGTGGCGACTACTGCTTAAGTCCTTTGTTAATGTAGTTGATGGACGAAATTGGTTGATGACACATTAGCTTATGACAGCAAAGTTGAGTACTCAATTCGGTTAAGATTAATATATAATGATCAAGTTACACATATAGCCCAAGTGGGAGATTGTTGGAATTTATTCCAACGTATGGGCAAATATGTGATATAATATAATTATATATTAAATTATGGACTGTCAAATTAATTTAACACTTGATTTAAAAGTGATCGTAATATTATCAAGTTGTATGTGTCATGTAGAAGTGGCCCTTAGATGTGTAGAATGCATATTGGTAATTTATTATTTAGTGATGGTCTAAATTGCAATAAATTACGGAACAATATTTATATCGCTATTGGTTCCCGGAGAACACGATTTATTAGTACATGACTTCATCCAAATAAAACCGTTATAGGATGTTGGGAGATATTATATAGTTGTGGTGCATTATTACTCATATAATTATTTAATTAGAATTTTAATTAAATAATCAATAATGGAAAGGATTTGTAGGGATGCGCATATCTGGACAGCTAGTGCGTTTTCCTTCTTCCATTTAATGGGTAATAATGCATATTGATACAGGGCATAATTGAACCTTTAATTAGGCAATCAATTTCTCTGTTATAAGGTGAATGTAAATCTAAATAATTCCATCTCTCCAACATATTCTATTCTTTATCTCCTCAACAACAACACTATTGTGAGATATAGCAATTGATTCGTATTTTCGGGTTTTACTTGTTGAGAAGTTGTTGCTACCGTTCCTCTTGGTTTCTCCATCGAACTCTGAGGAAGAACGTTGCGCATTATTTAAGGAGCCGACGTTTAAGCGGGGTCGTGTCTCTCCGGAAAACCAACTAGCAACACGTTTTGTGCAATACATCGGCTACTACCTTCTTCCATTGAAATGGAGCAAGGTAACGCTTCCACATTTTATATTTCTCTAGAGTGATTCTGTGGTTTAATATCCGGATAAATTTCTTTCACTCACCATTTGAGAGAGTCTCCACCGCCCCTTCCTTTGTTGAAAATTTGAATCAAGAAAACCTCTGCTCCTTCACAACTCCCGCTCTACACATTCAGAGAAAAACCGTCGATTCTTACGCGCCTCCCGCACTCTCTCTCTGTCCTTCCTATTAACGCTTCATTTATTAGTCTCTCTCTCAAAATCCAGAGCTGTCTTCTCGAGGTGTCCCTTCGATCTCGTCTCTCAAGCCTTGTAATGCCCGAATGAGTTCAATTTCGTTACATAATCTGAAATTTCATCCGATGAATGATTTTCCTTGACAAATTTGGGTTTTGACAACCAGATTTTCTGGCAAGATTCGAAAGATGCACCAAGGTGGAAGCGTTAGATCTCGAAGCGGAGAAAGAGGTATATGAGATTTCAATTTCAATTTTGAAAATTTTGTCGCACTGATTTTCCCTTTTTTGGATGATATATGTGAAATAGAACGAGATTCTTCCGAGTTTGCTCCTTCATTTTTCTTATTTATAGCAGCTTGCAAAATTTGTCGTTTTTAAAGTTTCTTTTGAAATAAATTTGAAACAAAAAGAAAACTCTTTTTCTTTTACTGTGAGCTCATAAAGTTATGCGAGCGATTCTTGCAAGTGGAGATCTATTCATTCGCTGGAGAAAGATGTTTGTCTTTAGTTTCAATTAGTATCTACAAGTAAAATTAATGTATAAAAGCTTGTGTCTCTTGGATTCACTGATAGGGTTGTCTTTAGGTATATTAATTGTGTTTATATATCTTTCTTTCTTTGTTCATTTGCTTTAAGTCGAAAGCCTTCTGTTTCAAATTTGCTTTCTATGACAAAAAGATTCACAAGCCCCCATTGCCAGTTTGGTAACATGTTAAATTTTCGACTAAAAATACTGAATCCGTGGAACAAATTTGACAAGTTTTAAATGAAACAAAGTAAAATAATGAAAACTTTAGTTCTCAGGCTTGTCTTATGTCATCTATCGGACTCCTCATTTATTAACCTTCATTAATTTAATTTCAGGTTCAACTCACCTCAAGAAGCATATGCTGGCTTCATCCGACATATCGCAAAATTATTATTCGGTAAGTTCTTAAAATAAGTCAATGAGATGTGCCACATAAATAGCACTTTAGCATTAACTGAATATACCAGAAAAATGAAAAATAAAATCATTCTTGGTGCAAGATGCTATTAAAAACATATACTAGGGCACGAGTTTGAGTCACCAGAAATTGCATCAATTTTATTCTCATCTTTGTCCCAATTGGCTGATATTTACTTTGAACTTTCTTCTGCTACCAGATTTCTCCAGAGCTGTCGAGAAGTTCTGCTAAGAAATCAGTTGGTGTGCCTATGAGATGTCTAATTGTCGAGAAGTTCTGCTACTAGATTTCTCTCCTCTGACAGGCTATCTGCTGACATGTCAAAAGCAGACAAGGTCCTCGTGGTGGAGAGGGTTATTGAGTCATTGGGTCTACAAGCTGTACGTGACTCGTTGGTTGGTACAGTGGAGAAGTGCGGTATATCAGGCGGTCAAAGGAAGAGGGTGAATGTTGGGCTGGAGATGGTGATGGAGCCTTCTCTTCTGATATTGGATGAGCCAACATCAGGTCTGGACAGCTCATCCTCCCAGTTGCTGCTCCGTGCACTCAGACGCGAGGCTATGGAAGGGGTTAACATTTCCCTGGTCATCCACCAACCCAGGTTGGTTTTTCTTTCAGTTCATACATGTAACACGTATTATTTAATGTAATTTTGGTGAATCATAACCAATCATGAAGCCTCACACGATTCTGCTTTAATTTAAAAAAAAAACGTTAAGTTGCTTGTGATTCGTCTTGGTTTTGTCACCAGTTGTTGATGTTATTTTTTTTTCTTTTCAAACTAGTCGCCCTTTTGCAAATTTTTTATAATTAATGATGGGCTGAGATATATGCAAAAAACTCTTCCTTAAAAAGTATATACTCGATCAAAGCACATACTAAGACTCCATCACCTTTCCAGCTATGATTTGTTCCAAAAGTTTGACGACCTTATCCTCCTTGCTAAGGGAGGCATGCTGGTTTACCTTGGTCCGGTGAAGAAGGTCGAAGAGTATTTCTCTACTCTTGGGATTGTTGTACCAGACCGCATAAATCCACCAGATTATTTCATTGACATTCTAGAAGGGATCATAAAGCCTAGCGCAAGCAGCGGCATCACTGCTAAGGAACTTCCACTCCGTTGGATGCTCCACAATGGGTAATCATTATTATCCAGCAGATTTGGTTTCATTGCTTGCTATTAAGAAAGGACAGACTGTACATATAGGGGCAGCTAATCCATTTTTATTTGACTTGGATAGTGCAATTTTAAATGGACCACTCAGGTTTATCCGGGTCTCTTGAATGATTAGCATATAGTTGGATTGAGCAGAACCTGCCACAATCTTACTTGGTACCTACTTGGTGGATTTGAATCGTGTTTTGAATCTGAATCTCTTGTTACAACACTGTCTGGTATCATATCATGTTATCAGTGCCAATTACCAGTCTGGTAAGATGTCGGTGATATGAATCAGTTGGCACCTCCTAAGTGCAGCTGGATGGATGGCCTTGGAAATGTTGCCAGAACTTGACATCACTTTTACATTTATAAACATTTTCATGGTTATGGTTGTTGCTGTCTTTATACAGGGTTGGGAAGATATATTTCATTTAAAAACTGTGATTAATCTCTTCATTGTGTTGAATTGAATGCAATGATATATTTCATTTAACCTTAGTACTGGTATTAAAGATGAAACTGGCATGTGTCTTTTAACATTTGATAAAAAGTATATTAGGAGCAGTTTTTTCTTCAACCAATCACAAGGCTTAGCTGTAAATAAGATCAATTATCTACAGTATTCTTTGTTGAAAATTTTCATTTCTGCTAGATAATCTTTAGTTTGATACAATTTGAGATCTGTACAAATATGAACCCGTATGACTTTCTTAATTTTTCAGAGATGGCTACAGGCTTTCCAGTTTTAAAACAAATATGGAAAGATGAATCAAGTAGAGAGGCGGGGTACTTCGGAATTTTGTATGGCAAGATGACTACAGAACATGATGTGTATATTAATTTGCGAATTACTTAGATGTCTCTGTGTTAGAGTAAATTTTAGCACATAAGATGCATTTTTTTGTTTTTTCTATTGATTTTATTACAATTGATTGAAATGTCCTGTTTGTTTTGCAGATATCTTTTAAGTTTTATTTTACAATCATTTTTATTTAATTGATAAATAATGTAACTTTTGCTATGTATAAATGTGATTCCAATTTACTAGTCTAGTATGTCCTGTATTCAGTATATTTCAGAACATGTATATATTTTCTGACTCACAAATTTTGATAGACAGTTAACAATCGTCAATTGCTGGATGTACCTTCCTGGTTGGCTTGTGATAATATTAAAAGATGCATACATACGCTGTCACAACTAGAAAGTATCAAGCTGAAGTATGCAAACATGAAGGCACTGGAGGAGGCGCATAAATTGGCAAATGTTGCAAGACAGAAGGGGACAAGTGTGTCAGTGCATCTAGAAAATATACAGAGGGTTTTGTATTTTGTTTAAATAGATCTAACTCTGATATTACTGATCGATTTGATTTTTAATTTCTCGATACTCTCATCAAACAATCCTGCCAAAAAAAAGAAAAAAAATCCATCAGATAATATATTAGCATGATTTGCAAAGAAATAAGTTAATCATATATATTGCCTATAAAGAAAAATAAATTACAAATAAATTGGAGAAGTTTAAAGTATACTGCAAAACTTTGCCATCACAGGCGCATAGTATTTTAAGTTAGGAAGAAAATCTTTTGACAAGAGGAAGGACAAGATATCAATAAAGTTATTAAAAGAGAAGTTTTACTATTTAAAAGACAGAGAAACTAATGAGTTAATTAGTTATATGTAAAAAAATTACTGAACAAGTCTTAGATCATCAGAGTTGGTCGAAACACCAGATGAGCCACAAGAGGAAACATGAAGTGATGACTTATGCAAAGTGTCACATGAAGAATTGTTAATGCGTGAGATCCATACTCTAAACAAATTGCTTAGGAAAATCAACGAAGTCTTGATACAAAGGGGTGACACAATTAGAGGGTTAAATGGAAAAATTATTGAGTTTTGAGTCCCAAACAAAAAATTACGTGTCTAAAATCGAAAAACTTGAGTGTGTAGTGAAAGAGTTTTAGGTAAAGAGTGAACAACATATTAAACAAATAAGCATGTTGAAAAACGAAAATGATGCTCTAAAATTCAAGAAAAGTCCCATGGATAATGTCAAGTCTGATTTGAGTAAATTATATGAGGGCCAAAAGCCACACGATAAATCGAGTTTGGGGTATAAAAAGAATTTGAATCCATCAACCTCTAATGATTCCCAAAGAATGAAAGAAAATGGGAAACAAGTACCAATTCAAAGAGGCAAGAACACAAAATTTCAAAATGGTAAAATATGTATCTAATTATGCCTTTCGATATCGTTTTAATAATAAAGATTATGCAAAATCCAAGCCAATATCTAAATACTTTAATCCGTCTTGGTCAAATAATGTTTACCGTAAGGAATTAATCGTTTTGGAGGTATGAACCAAAATGTAATAATTTTGCAAATTCAAGTACTCAACTCAATGAGAAACCTAAAGTTATTCATCAACAATCAAATGATTCAAATATGCATAATCAAAACTTCAATTACACTTATCAATCAAAGAGCCAAATTAAAGACTTAAGAGTAGATTTCCAATTGGACATTTTGTGAAGAAACATGAAGACAAACCGACACGCGAGTAACTTATTTTTGGCGGAATAGACACTTAAAATATATTCCTTTTACAGAGTGGATAACTTATTTTCGGCGGAAGGGATACACGTGAGTAAGCTGTATCCAGCTGGTTTGTGAGAGGTGCGTTAGAGCTTTGAATTATAAGAGGTCTGGGGTTCGAATCCCCTTAGACCCAATCTTTTTTAAAAAACTAACTAACTAAGAATTACTGATTCTAATTTTATTATTCTGTATTGTGCATATTTTGTGAAATGTCTTGATTTATTCAATGATTCTAATTAAATCAAATGAAATGTACAATAAATTATAAAAAAAGAATAAAGAGGGAGAACGCGAAAAGACTTCGATCCACTGATCAACTATTAAACATTCAAGTCAAATACATGTTATGTTTTTGAATGAGAAATAGAAAATATCAGAAAGTCCTCGATACATAATTAAAAAAGAAAAACAAGATAAAAGATAAAATTCACTATTGATAGTCGGTCTACATCAGGGCTTTTATGGTGCCTCAAAATTACATTGATTCGTCTTTATGTTTTTTTCCCCTGAATTCATGTACAAAAGAAGTATGAGAATGATAATTTAATTCAAATCCATATGAAGCACTTTTTTAAATAAAAAAATGGTACAACATGTATATAATAAAGCAACCAAATTATACTTACCCCGAGATGCAGAGACAATTTCTTAACGTTGTCTTGGACCAGTTTTAGTGAATTCTCCTCGGAAAAAATTAATTTGTAGACTAATTGTTCTCGAAACAAATCAGCATTTATCTGTAAATCATTATAGATTTATTTAAATAACAGTGGAAAACAAAAAATTAATTTCTAATAAAATACAACATTAAGTAGTTAAAGAATTACTTCCAAAGACTTGCTATTAAAACCATCCCAAGTTTCAATAAAGTTCATGGCATAAAGGCCACATGAGTGGCCATCGACTTGCTGTGGAGTCTCGATCACAATCACAGGCCATTCGGTGACATCGTAGTGCTTGTATTTTCGTCGAAGTTCTAGATTGCGGATGAGCGCAAGCGAGATAACAAATTGAATGCCTATGCGCTGCATACTTTTATTAATGTTAATAATTGCAAACAAAAAACTTATGAAATGTATAACTCACAAACACATACCAGGTTTCTGGTCGACTCAACATAGAATTTGGAACCATTAGCTTTAGAGTCCAATATTTGAATACTTCTAGCCATCATGTTTAGAACAGCTACATACCAATGCATGTTATTGTGATTGATAGGAAAGAAGACCTACAAATAGATATCAATTCATAAAATTAAGCTAGACACTGTGGAATGTCGTACCCCTTTTAAATTGGCTACTGTTCTTCAAAATAAATATATAAGTTTTGAGGTGAAAATGTTTCATGTGTTGTACCAAATCATTGTCAAAGAACTCCAATCCAACATGTGTCCACCTATTTAAATTGGCGTCATTTTCGCTATTCACTATGTCTGTACTAGCATAGATACGAGTGTTGAAAGTGTCCACTGCCATAACTCGAAGTAGACCATGCCGATCAGGGTCCAACGTATTAATGAAACAATCAATGACCTATTTCAAAGAGAATGAGAATGAAAGCCATTTAGGTTCTATCAAGACCAATGTGGAAGTTCATTGTTGATGTAAGAATGAATAGCACACAAAAATAAACAAGATATGCGAATTTTAAAAGTCAGATATGTCCCTATTTTTTGTACAGACTATTAGAGAATTGGACATTGTCTAGTATACCTCGTCATTGATCCATTTTGAAGTACCGGACTCGCCACGAGGCCGAACGAGGCAGTTCATGTGACGTCCTTGTAATATCAAGTCGCCATATGAGCATGTCATTTTTACAACTTCAGCATCGGGCTTTACATTTCTTACATAATGTATTGCTGCCATCTCATCAATCGTTAGCATGCCTTCATTCGATACATCTACTTTAAATAAAAAGAAATGAAATCAGCTTTTTAAATTTAAAATACTATATAAAAATGCATGAGATTGTTAAAAACTACCTTCATAGCTTGATTGCTCTTTTATCTTTTTTTGTTTATGAGACAATTTGTGAGTACTCTTCTCTTCACTTTCATCTTCGCTGTCATCGGAAATCACAATATACGACTTGTTCCATCTTTTCTCTGTCATTTTCTCAGGTGTTTTATTTGGTGGTCGTTCCCCTGATTTTAGATGCAACAAAATATGACCATGGAATCGTCCATGTCGACGCTCATAATTTTCCCTCGATGTCATTTTTTCACGAGTCCATTTTGACATCAAGGGATAGCAATGCTCTATACTTTTGCTTGATGAGAACTCTTGTACATGCTCATAGTACCATAACTACATTTCAAATACATATATTTATATATTTATAATGCGTGTAAAATAATATAAAATTAAATTGAAGTTTTTGGTAAACAAAATTACCTGTAGCAATATCAGATTACCGTGAAGGTGCATTTTTTGTAATTTGTGACGTCTGAGACTACAATGCAAAAATGAAACTGTGAATTCCGCCCAATTGAAAAATGAAACTTGTGACATGTCTTCCACAATGTTGAGATAATTCTCAAGTATACGGTCGTCCATTGGTTGTGCTAGAAGTCCAGCCATCATCAACACCACAAAGAACCGAGCAAAGTTCTTATCTGATGCATCCATATTTAAAATGCGTGACTTAAGATCATTAAAAAAGATGCTTCGGGTTATGGTATTCTCAAATATATCAACTAGATCTTCGTCAGGAGCCTTGCTTTGAACATCAATACGAGTCCCCTCATTTCTCAATCCCATTATGAAATGGGCATCCCAATTGGTTAGTTCTAGATTATGGTCATGGATTTGAAATGTACGTGTATCAGGATGATAAGCTTTGGTCAAAGTGTGAATCAAAGAATGGTTTACCAATATGGGTTGTAATTTAAATAGACAATCAAATCCTAGATCTGATATCTTTTGTCTCTGTTCGGTGCCTAATGCATCTAGCATAAGAACAAATTGGGATGCACGATCTATTGCCTGCGATTTTAATTAAGACAAAAAATATTAGAATGCTACAAGTTTGTATTATAAAAGATCTTCTATCATGAGGTTAAAAACGAATGTCGATATAAAGCACTTTTATATTAAGCATTTCTTTTTTTATAAATATCACTCGGTTAAAGAATAACAAATTCTCAAAAAAATCTGAAACAGACTTAAGTATGGCACATAAAAAATTGTATAGTAACTCATACTTAGTAATTAGACAAATTTTTTAAATATCTATCATTTTCTATATAAAGTATTTTTATATTATAATAAGCATTTCTATATATATTACAGGGCTAAAATGGGCTAAATATCTATCATTTTCTACATAAAGTATTTTTATATTATAATAAGCATTTCTATATATATTACAGGGCTAAAATGGGCAGGATGTTGTTCCTATTTTAAAGTGTGCAGGACCTATCTATCAATTTATGTGATATTTCAATTATAAATAAACAAAAAAATATCAGGATGCTAAAAAAATTTGTTTCAGAAGAGCTACTGATCTATGGGTTAAATTAATAGTTAACCTAGTAAGAATTAAAAAAGAAAGTCCTATTTTACACAAAATCCCTTTGAACTTCGTCGGATTCGAATGAACCAACCAGATTGACCAAGTGGATAAATTAGGAATACAGAAACAAAAACAACGATAAAAGTTTGAGGGCAAGCATTATAAAATCTCCAAGATCTTTTTATTTTTTTTAAGGAAATAAATTACTTTTTCTTACAAAAAGGAATGAAGACAAGAAATCATGGATTTTCACCTTTCCTTATTTAATTGAATAGAGGATATGCATTTTTTGGTTGAAATTTTTTAGTATAGGAATACCAAAAGTATATTTTCGCCGTCCTGGAACTGAAAAGCTTGGCTTGATTCAGTGTTTTATTTATACCATCGACCCTCGTCATACTTTTTTTTTTACTGTTCTTGATCAATGAAATTTTGGTATTTAAATAATTCAGTTCTAGGCCAAAGATTGTAGTTCTCGAATGAGTACTCAGAAAAGTTTCTGGAAAATCATCCTCATGCTTTTTCCTCTTCGTTATATAAATAAAAAATACCAAAATATTTTTTTACTCATAACTCAAGTTAAATTAAATAATTTTAAGAAAGTTTGAAGGAAAATCCGCAGGATAACCCCAAGGAGTTGCGGGTTTTTTCTACTAATTGGGGCTCTTCCTTCACCGCCCCCGTGTGTAAAAAAAAATTTAGTTTTTAAGTTGTATTAAAATAGTGACATGGCTAAAGAAAAATTATGACATGGCTAACTAATTTAATTTTTAATTTTTATATATATGACATGGCTAAAGAAAAATTCTATAATTTTTAATTTTTAAGTTTCATACAGGAAAAGAAAGTCCTATAATTTTTAATTTTTAAGTTGTATTAAAATAGTGACATGGCTAAAGAAAAATTATGACATGGCTAACTAATTTAATTTCTAATTTTTATATATACTAACGTGGCTAAAAACAAATTGTATAGTAACTAAAAACTTAATTAATTCATCAATTTAGAATAACTAATTTATGTGATATCTCAATTACAAATAAACATAAAATATCAAGATGCTAAAATGTTGTACCAAAAAAGAATTGCTATCATGTGATTAAAGTTATTGACAAGAATTACAAATATCAAAGTATCTAACAAATTATAAAACATTCTCTTACCAAACAATTATTTTTTTCTGTAAGTACCATTTTATGAGATTCTACCCTTTATGATTAGCAAACCTTTAATAATTCGAAGTACGATACAGGATCTATTAGTACCTTTGTTTTCTTCCATAAAATTTTCTTATTTGTTATTGGAAACATTTATTTTTTAAAATTATGTTGGGTCCCACTATTTAACTATTTGGAATTCACAGTAAATCCGTAATACTAAACACAAATCTCGAGTTTCCTTCCACACAAATTTGTTTGTGTAGGTGTGTTAACTAAGACATCATGAAATCAAAGGAAAGAAAAGAAGAAAAAAATTCATCAATTATCATGCCATAGTAAAATTACTCACCATATTATGTAGGGCCATGATTATACTTTCACCAAAAGATGAAGAAATAAAGAACAAAGAAAATAAAGAAGAATCTATGAATCAATGCAGATTGAAATGTTAAATGATTGATGACCATTTTATATATGTATGAAGTTCTATATAAAGCACTTTTATATTGTAATTAGTATGCACTTTTATATTAAGACTCCTATTTTTATAAATAGTACACGATTAAAAAAACAAATTCTGGAATCATCCTACTCGTTTTAAAAAAAGAATTCTAAAAAAAAGTGTGAAACAAATTCATGCGCTCTCTTATATTTTTCATCCAATTCTCGAATAGGCACAGAGTTTTCCTCAAATAGGAGACCGTGTATAGTTCTGGTTGTTGGTCCCCACATCCAGCATTACTTGAAGCGTCAGTTTCAACCTGTTTAGAAGCAAAGGACAATATCGAAACATTATTTTTCTTCCATGACAATTTCTTACAGCCAATGAACTGTAAAGCCATTTTAAAAGCTAAGGAACCAAAACTTCTCCAGTAGTAAATATGTATGTTCTGAAACCAAAAACAAATTGTTTTCCTTAAATAATGTAGGTACAAATGAAAATATCTTCCCAAAAAGCACTAGTACATATGCAAAAAACCATATATAGAAATATTTTTATATTATTTTTCAGTTTTGAAACAGGTGGCATATCTTGTAACTTCTCGCACAAAAGAAAACCAATTGGATGATTTATCCCAACCTTCAAAAGGAAGATACATTTTAGAAAAGACATGATGCACTAAAGAAAAAAACACCTACACCATTTATAAGCATAGCATAGCATAACATAGGTTAATCCTAAAGATCAAATCTATCCTGCACCAAAATTTCTCCAAGGACTGTTGTATGTAAGAATAGAACTAACTTATTTCCGATAGGATATGTAACAGAAATGTAGGAAAATCTTAACAGAAAGCTCTTATGTAAACACACCTGATCAGCTTCAAGCATAGCCATAACGCATTCGCTATTCAGGTAGCGATCTGCCAGATCCATCGACCTAGCTTCATCTGCCAAAGCAGATGCGGCCACCGGATTACCCGCATGTGTCACAACCCTCGCCTACAATAGAAGTAATTATGATAGCATTCAGTCAGATTTAAATATTCTATAAAATAATAGGCCCTGGCGCCCTGCGAAATAAACAAAACTACTGTGCCTTGTGTTTCGCTCAGTCTGGGTTATCAATTTAAGAAAATCTTCACTAGCCTGGGTTATTTTTCAGTTTTCAAACAGGTGGCATATCTTGTTACTTTTCGCACAAAAGAAAACCAATTGGGTGATTTATCCCAACCTTCAAAAGGATAGTTTTTTTTTACTGGCAACATACAATAGAAAAATGGCACATGAAATAACTCACAACCTGGAATTTCTTTAGTTAGGAAGGTGAATTGAAGAAACTTTGGTTAGGAAGGTGAATTGGACAAGGATTTTGGTTAGGAAGGTGAATTGAAGAAACTTTAGTTAGGAAGGTGAATTGAAGATTCTTTAGTTAGGAAGGTGAATTGGACAAGGATTTTTTTTTCATGGCAGGTTAGTTTCTTCATGCAAACGAATTATGCTCATGTTCTAGTCTAGAATTCCAATAAACTAAACCATAGTCCAATTTAAATGTGATACCATATTGCTTCACTTCTGTTTCCATGCTCTTCTTTCCGGCCAAAATTTCAAAGTAGGCACTCTGAATTCATTGGTGATGGTCCCCACCTTGTTTACTATTGTTTGTATTCTTGGTTGATTTTTCTGAAGAAGAAAAGAAAATAGTTTGTAACAGATGCAGGAAACTTTTAGTTACAACATGTTGGACACTTTTTTAGTTAGGAAAAGAAGTATTCAAATAAGAAGCATACATCATAGATGACCCGCGCTATAACATTTTTATATAGAAGTAACTCTTTGCATATGTTTAGATGAGCAATATGACCTGAGTAGTTCCATAAGGTATTAGCTATGAGTATGAAGCGACAAATATTATTGTAAACAAAATAAAAAACTATTACGCATACCTATTGTTTCAAAAGATGAAGGTACTTCAACTCCAGGAGGCAGAATTTGCTTCAAGATGTGATATGCATATAAGGAACATAAATATGGAAATAAACACACACAAAAACACATGGGGGTGGAAGTACCAACAACCGCTTGCATTCACATTTTCCACCAAAAATTCCCTGCTCTGGAATGATATCTGAACTATTTGTCAAAATTTAACGAGAACAGGCCATGGAGTCTATTGTTTAAGATCGCATTTGTAAAATTTGCTCAAAAAGTAACAAAGATAAGAGAAACTACTAAACATACCTGCACCCCAGTAAGAGTATCCAAGAGTCACTGAATAAGGCATTACTTTTTCACAGAGCTTCTTTACTGAGTCCAAAATATGCTCAGGAATTTGAGATAAGTCTGCACAATTCGTATATATTAATAACCAGAAGAAATGAAGTTAGATGTAGCAAATGTTACTCTCCAATCAGAATTTTTTGAAATTACAAGTTCAAGTAACATACATGGGTTTTGAATCCTTTCAGATAATACGGCAAGGCGATTTTGCGTTATTGTTCCTATAAAAAATGAGAATATAAATTTTATTTCGGTAAGGTTATGAAATCCAATTTAATAGTGCATAATCTATTTATTTACCTGACTAAAAAGTGGACATCTTTGTCTATTATGCCCTGACATACCGCAATGCCCACATTTGTTTTTCCTTCCACCTTCAATTGCAGACTTGATCCTCTCATACTTTTTCTTTTTTGGTGCACCCTTGGTCACGACAATTTCCGGGTTCCCAATCTTTTGAAGTGATTCAGTATCTTTTGATACCTCATCCTTTTCGACCTTGCATTTCTTGGTACTTCTGCCATTATCCTTGTGCCGCCTTAACTCTTCTTTTAATAACTCACTTGTTCTCACATACTCACTGCTCGACTTAGATGCTTCATAGCATACTTTGTTGGCTAGCTTTGTCAGCTCATGATACCTTTGCTGTTGCTCGGTAACTTTGAAAACACCACCCTTCCTGTCCGAAGGAAACACCGACTTAGCAGCTATGGTCCATCTATCACTGATACAACAATGCGGAATGAACATGATGTCCAAGTGCATCAAGACAGCAAACATGTGACTACACGGTATTTTCTCACATTCGAATTTGGAACATGTACACGGAAACTTCTCAATATTTCCTTCGAAACATACGCACTCCACAACTGTTGAAATCTCTGTTTTTCCTTTCAGACAGACAATGTACTCTGAACATGTGATGCTCTCGGAATTCTGGACAACTAGAAATTCAGTTGCCTTTTCAATTTCCTTACGAACAATAGCAAAGATACGTGGTGTGTAGTTGCATGCGGCTGATTTCTCAAGATTCGGGAAAGATGTCGTTAAAACCGGTTCTGTTTGAGATGCCTTGCAATCTAACTCAGCCTCCTTTGTGCGCATGCGTGTAAGACACCGCTCCAGCTGTTGGACAGCCTTACACAAAGACATCTTACTATTCATATACCTGTGGAGCTTAGAATTGAGACTCTCACTTCTCTGACTAGTTGACATCCCTAAAAACACCTTTTTGTTCACAAAAGCCCTGGCCCATAAATGTTTTGAAGCATAAATATTACTCAGCCACCGCCTGGTACTTGGTCTTTTACTCGCTTTATCCTCAAACTCATCCCACTTGTGCTCAAATTCTTCGGGACTGTATGCCCCGCTCATCAACTTGTGGAACATACGCATGACACTTGCACCACGAAGATATTTCTTTGCATTTTCTCCCATATGCCATGAGCATAACCTGTGTGTTGTGCCCCTTAAAACAATTTTAATGGCCTCGCGCATTGCAAGGTCACCATCTGTAATTACAGATTCTGGTCGTACCTGGTACATGGCCTCCATTAACGCTTCAAGCAGCCACTTGTATGATTTTTTATCCTCGCGAGAAACGATGCCGCATGCAAAGATAATTGTGCTCCGATGATGATTGCTGCCTAGAAAAGGGACCACTACCATGTTATACCGGTTCAGTTGGTATGTGCTGTAAAAAATAACCACATCTCCGAAGTTTGCATAGTCGAGTACAGATTGACCGTCCGCCCAAAAAAGTCTAGTTAGATTCCCGTCTTTTGTATCACATTTGAAATAGAAATCTGGATCTACTTTCTTCCTCTCCTTGAAATACTTTAGTACTGAATCTGCATCATCCGCAAGCATTGCGGACCGCTCGTGATCAAAGCTGAAGTTGTACAAATTCTTTGACTGAAAACCGCGATCTTCATAGCCACCACTCCTTCGTTCTGTAAAATCTAATATCTGACAATTATGGACACCAGAGTCTTGAAAAGTGACTATCTCACACTTCTGAGCTTCATCAAGTTTACAATGGGATCGGAGGAAAGGAACGGTATCTCGAGGCTCTAAACTATGGTTGTGGTCATCTGTATAGTCAGTCACCCACCACCTACCGAGTTTTGTATCAAGTTGGATGCATAGCTCAACAGGACAACCACAACGAGACAGTCGCGGAGCTGGTCTCTTTCGATTTGGCTTATCTAAGTACTTCTTCTCTCGATAACCAGATCTGCTGCAGTAAAACCGACGAAATATAATGATCTCACTCGTCGGATCTTTTCTGATTATGCTCTTCCTTATGCTGAACCCCTTCTTCTTTGCATAATCGTTGTAGAAATCGTAAGCTTCTTCTTCGCTTGAGAAAGTCATATTAACGATGTCTTTATACTCTCTCAGTGACGCCATGTTGACTTTATTAGCCTATAAAAGTTTATCGAACAAAGCAAAATTTAGTAGAATGTTTTTAATAGAAGTGATAAAACATTCAACCAGCTAAGGTTTTTAATATAGTAATTGCTACACTTCAGGTGAGATCAGTGCAATGTCAGCAAAACATGAGAAGTCAGCATCAGGGGTATAGAGGAGATACATAAGGCTTAAGCGTTTACTTTCAGTATCTAAGCATGGCCGTAAGCGTCTACTTTTCAGGCTCTCGTTTCAATTCCTCACAATCGCAAAAAGTAGAGATACATAAGGCTTTAAGAGCGTTACCAGTAACACGGTTGATCTAACAACCAGGGCAACACCATTTACAACGCCAGTTAAACGACATGTGGTTAAGCTAAGGTTTGGCAAGGGTTCATGGAGCCAGGATTAGAGTTTAGGCAATAAACTTGTTTATCAGTATGGAAGAGTTGAGATTGTGTGCCATTCATGAGAAACAACACCATATGCCATTAGAAAATGAAATCATTCAACTTAATAATTAAAAATATCAACAAAATGTAATTGAAGATTTTTTTGAAATAAGTGCACAAACCCTACAGTAATGGTATCATATATTCAGACTAGTTATGCACTAACTACAGAAAATGCTTTAGAGAAACAAAACAAATTTATACTTCAAAGAAGAATGATGAAAGATGTCATATGGAGAAGAGATTCTTGTAGAGAAACAGCAATTGCTACACTTAACTAGAGAAGAGAGCCTTGTCCCTCGATATAGTAATTGCTACACTTCAGGTGAGATCAATGCAATGTCAGCAAAACATGAGAAGTCAGCATCAGGGGTATAAAGGAGATACATAATGCCTAAGCGTCTACTTTCAGTACCTAAGCATGGCCTTAAGCGTCTACTTTTCAGGCCCTCGTTTCAATTCCTAAAAATCGCAAAAAGTAGAGATACATAAGGCTTTAAGTGCGTTACCAGTAACACGGTTGATCTAACAAATTTCGAGGGTACTCTGTTACAGCCCATACCAGTTTCGGGCTTCTCTAACATAGATTCGAACAAGGAGGAGGGAAATATCAATGATGAAACAGTGCACAGGATTGAAGTACACGCAGTGGAGACACAGAGGGCGAACGTGTGGGAACAGTGTGTGCAAACCGACGCACATGAGCGTGCACCAGTGCTGAGCACAAAGTAGTAGTCTCTGATCTTGCTCTTGTACCAGTGAGCGACACTAAGTCACTGAAAACAACAAAAATAGCAAATTAGTTCAAGACATCCTATCCAGACAACTCACTCACCAAAGCAGCTAAACTCAGTTGAATAATGTAAATTCTAATTATGACTCCCTGAGTACATCAAATCAAGGAGCCAATTGATGTCAGATTGACATAGCACATCAAATCAATCACAAAACTCAAACTTATACTTTTGCACTGATGTTACTTCAACTAACAACAATCCATGATTCTCATATACATCTATATTTGGCATCTATTATAGGGCAAAATAACTAAATGAGATAACAAAATAAAAAGATTTTTCGATGCCCAAACAAAGGAAAATATGTAGCCTCATCATGCAGATTTCAAATTAATCTGTATTACCCCTCTTGATAACAAATGTTACCTTGAAAATTTTAAACATTCAATTGGAAGAAAAGGTGATTAAGAACATGTTGTTTAACCTTTATTTGAAAGATATAAATGAACAATTCTGTAAGTTTTGCAGGATATGTGCTATTAAGGCTATCTAGGTGGCAAAAGAATTTCATACTAAAAAAGAGGAAAACACAGGGACATCTATTGGAAAGATTCATTACATACAACGCTACGACAACACCAGCTTGTAATCTGAGGGAAGCTTAATTGATGTCCTGAAAACCCCGTGGAGGTAACTATCTTGTGACCGGAATCCAGAACCTGAAAGCAATTGAAAATTATTATTAAGTAAAAAAAGGCTCAATAAATATTATAAAGTAGTAATTACAAACAATATATGCTCAACTAGTAGGCTACATTAGCATATGGATCTGTTAGTAACAATAATAAGAATGGTAGTCAATGTCATTTTTATCTCCAGTAACAAACAATCATCTAAACATAATACTGATTTTGCCCCAGTTACAAATTTCCAAAGTATTCTCACCAATTGCCCGTCTTTTGTATCTATTGATTGAGATTGATGATCACTCTCTCAAGTGAAAAGATGAAATATGTCAACTGCAAGGTCAATCTTGAGAAAACCATAGCAAATTTATTAACAATTACACATTTCGTTTGGAGTCTTAACACCTACATGGAATCTGGTAACAAGAGATGACATTGGACTGACATGCTTTTTAGTCCAAAATCAAGTTGTTCAGGTCAGCCTGACAAGTGCCAGAGAAACTAATTAAGAGAGAAGACTGAAGAAAGACATGACGACAAGGATGCTTCAATTATTTAATGTCGGCATCAATTCAAAGAAAAACATGACTTTGGTATCGATAGGTGCAACCAGTAATTTCAAACAATCAATCCTACCGAATAATTTCAACAGAATTGTACAATAATGCTGAAAAATGATGGCGGAATTAGCATCGTGAATTAGAAATCATTGAATTTTATGCTCCGAAAAATGAAGTTAAAAGTTAAAAATGAGGTTAAAAATCGCATTAAAATTGAAACCTCAATGAGGAAAATTCTACTATGAATTCTAATCTATTTTAATAACTAATTCATTGAGACAAATTCTACTATGAATTCTAATCTATTTTAATAACTAAAACACGATGCTAATTAAAACATCAGAGAATTTTTAATGCTCCAAAAAATGAAGTTAAAAATCGCAAAAGTTTTCATCAAATCATAAAAAAAATGATGAAACCTTGGCAGAGTCAAGATGGCCGGAAGAAGTGAGTCAGAGGGGTCACTCAACCAAGCGAGGGAGTAGGAGAGCGAGGAAATCGTCTGAGAAACGACGCATAGAGGAGATTAGAAAGCGATGGGCGATAAAATAGAGGAGATTAGAAAGACATGGGCGGTGCCGCGGTGGAGAAAGAGATGGTTTCTCAATATATATAAGCTATTAGTTGATTATTTAAGAATTTGCCTTTCATTCTATTGAGTGGTCTGATTTTTATAAATCTAAAACTACAAATTGTACTTGTAAATTTCGAGCATTATGAAAATTTCAACTAAATGGAAAACAGTTTTATTATTAATTCAGAAAATTACAATAGATTATCAGACAAATCTTTATTTGATAATATTAAGCCTGAAAGATTACAATTTATTCTTTCAATTTTTGCGTAAAAATATAAATTAGAAAGGCAATGAAGTTCAAAAATTACATTATTAGAAAGTATGCATACCTAATTAGTGAGATAGTTATAAAAGATCGCTATTTTTGTCTTACCTTCTATTTTCGTATATCTAAATTTTGTATTGCGCGTCTCCAGTATTTATTACTATATCTTTTATATTTTACCCGCCGGAACTCATTTGAAAAAAAAAATCTATTTGATAGTACATTTGTATAAAAGCTCAGGTTCTTTTTTCTGTGTGAACTTAATTTATATGTTTTGTAAAGGTTTGTAGACAAATTCTAACAGAAGCATGATTAATTAGACGTTTGAACTGTGTCATTTAATTGGGTCAAAAAAAATTGGATAAAACATAACAGAAGAGATGGAGCAAGCATGTTCATACTGCTATTGCAAAACTGGAATTTGTTGAATCAATACATTTGGCAATTACACAATCATCAAAATCAGTCGACATTGTTATGAAATGTCCACCTACTGTATTGTTGAAGATGAAGAGCTTTATGTTTAATTAAAATCTTTTTTTCATTTCCAGCTGTAAGAGGATGAAGAAATTGTGCATGGATCCAATGGTTTTAAGAAATGCATCAGTTCACACAATTTCAATCCCCACCAACTCTCGGAGTGACGAGGCTCACCACTTTCTAAGTCGCTGTGCTGATGCCGGAAATATTGAAGCCTCTTATATGCTTGGCATGGTATGTCCAGTTGTAGCCCCTTTATACTTTCAACTTTTTCCATTGCTTAAGATGATAGTGCCAAATCATGGACATCTAAAGAAAATTACAGACATGATATTCCAATTTTCTCTATTAAGACTGAACATATAGTAATTGCTAATAGCCATTCTTCAGTGAGTTCGATTTAGTCCAATACCAGGAAACTGAACTGTAATTTAACACTTTTGTGATATAAATGACAAGGCTTTACCATTGCAATATCAGATTGAGTTCTATTGTTTGGGGCACTATGATTGTGGGACCGACCTTTTGATGAAAGCTGCACAAGCATCCCATGCTGAGGCACTCTACTCCTTTGCGATTATCCAAATCATAGGGAGCGCCGGAGCGGTGACAACAGTGGGCCCCACTGGTACCACAACCTCGAGCATCCAGTTTCACTTTGTTGCAAGTCAGCCGCACTTGGTCATAGAGATGCTCTAACAGAATACGGATACTGCTCCTGGAGCTGTGCCAAAATGTCCCGTCCCCCTGGTTGGACCAATATTCTCTTTGTTGAAGATTTGTCGGAGGACGAGATGGAATTACATCCAGCAAATCAATTTCTTGTCGAATGGTGGCAACTACCTGACGTGAAGAGCAAGAGGAAATCTGAAGGTCTAGAGATATGCTCCCGTCTATGCGGCAGAAAGGAGACAAAGAGTACTGAGTTCCACAGGTGCAGTTGCAAAAACAAATTCTACTGCTCGTATGCCTGTCAGAATGTTCACTGGGAAACTGAACATCATGCCACGTGTCCTGAGCATTAGATGAGTAATGTGCAAATGCTCAGCAGTAGTTTCTGTCTGCTGATCAAAACATTTTTTGCTGTAGGAAATTGAGACTATTAGAAGATGCAAGCCTTTTATTGTTAGTATAGTTTAGGAGTTTATTTTACTTTAAGGCAATCAGCTTTATATGTGATTCAGTGTGATTGGCAGCTAACTATATGATAATTAAATATCTAGTTCTTTTGTGAGATATCTATTCAACATAAATTAGTTATCATTGATGCTTAATTGCATGTGGAGGTAGACATGTGAGTTATATTGCAACTCAATTCTGTATGTTTGAGGCTTAATTGCAAGCATGAGGGTTAATTGAGGAAAAAATTGATTGAATGTATTGATGTTTATTTGCATTGGCTGGTATTGGAACGCAAAGTTGTTCAATATTTATCCCTCTTGTTTTGTAAAGATTAATTGATAATGCTTCTATAGTTGTATTACTGATTTACTGTATTACCAACACTTTATTTTTTTTTCTTTCCTTTCTTTTGACACCATCCATTTAAAATAGGATTTGCCCCATGGACACACACGAGCAATCCAGTCCGTAGGATTTCCTTTTGTTCTCCAATTCTCACTTTTGTTTGTTCCTTTTGCTACCATTTCTTCAGAATTTCTCGTTCATAGCACGATTAAATTGTTCGATTAAAGTGTGACATTCTGCTTCCATGGCTAACTTTACATAAATACCCCATCTTACTTCAATACGATTTCTTCGTACATCAAAAAACAAAAAATATTGTTAACAACTACATCCCATTTTTTTTAGAAGAAGTGAAGTATTTGTTTTAAGTTTGATTTAAATTTTGATCTAAAGTCTTTTAGAATTGAATTTCGAAGCTATGATATTTTTTTGAAAGAACATTGCTCTTAACTAGTAGACCAAGAGCTGATTTTCACATCCCAATTTCTTAATGCTTGTGAAATGAAATGTTGCAATGCAAGTAAAATAGCAAAGACAAGGAGCTCCAAGGCACCAAATTTCCATAGATGAAGGCTGAAACAAGAGTCTAGTTGAAGCTTGCTATGTACCCAGATACGGCCTCAATTTTTCCCCATTTAGATTTCTTTCACAAATTATCATTTTTTATTTTAAAGACAAAAATATTTATGTCGTCTTCTTTTTTCTTCTGTTTCTCTACTCGTGGGTCAAATCTCTAATTCTCAGCCATCACATCATTCTCTCTTTCCGCTGCAGCCTCACAAGCTACGACAATGTAAAAGTAGAAGGAAAAAAAATGTCGGCAGGATATTTTGTCTCTAAAAAATGATAAATAAAGACACAAGTATTGTTTTTGAGTGGTAGATAAGAGATGTTGATTTTGAATGTGCGATTTCCTCAATTTTAGATGACACTGAAGAACTTTTCCCTTATATAAATCCACAGTTCCACCGATCCATGTTTATCTTTCAAACTACCATTTGCAAAATGTTGAACGTGTATTGTTTTCTACCCAATGAGAGAAGTTGAAGCAAGATACTATAGTTCTGTATTATTCTCTGATTGTGAAAAATTAGTTATCAATGATGCTTAATGTTGACAAATCGATTGAATTGCTTTGAAATACTACACGCTGGAAGTTTGCAAGCTTCTTGTAATAAATTTTAATGCACTAATGTTTCTTTTAGTTGGTTTGCTTTGGGCTGCAAAGTTGTTCAATTTTTGTGCATGTAGAATATGCAACTGTTTTAAGCTGAATTGTGACAAATATAAGGGCCTTTTTTAGCAATAAATCTTATTTTGTAAAAGAATTAATCGGTCAGAACCAAAATAAGATTGATATCAGTAGGAGTCTTTACATCAAATCAATTCCAATTTGGTCAAGAATGGGTTGTGTAGAGGTCTTGATAATTTTAATCTTCTTTTTTTTTTTGAAGGAGGAATTTTAATCTTCATCAATTATAAATCTCTATTGTCCAGTACTGTTTCATCATATATATAAACAAACTAAAAAGTTGTTAATGACTACATTGCTTTCACTCTACAGTTATTGCTTATGAAATACAAGTTAAATAACAAAGGTAAGTTGGAACTGTTAGAAAGGGACCCTTCTGTTAGAAAGTTACATGCAGTTTACTCATGCATTTTTTTCCTTTTTTCTTTCTTTTTCCTAAATCATCATTTCCTACTTAATTAGATGAAGCAAAATCTAGCTTGAATTTGTGAAATAAAACACCATGGTTTTGTAGCAGAATGGTGTGTAATCCTAACAAATTTCAGAGCAATGATATATAACAGGAAACAGTACATACACATATGTAGGAACTTTAAACTCATAATTGACCAAGAAAGCTAAACTAAATTATCAACAAGTAAATTAAAACTTTGCGATCTGAAGAACCACACATATAACCAGCTGTTACCACAATCACCCCATCAGAAGTTTGAACAAAAAGGCAGCATTATATAGGTTTATTGCAATTAACAATCAAACATTACTAAAACATTATTTGAGTTCCTCGATATTTCAATTTTGAATTTTGAAATGTTTGAGTTGAGAAACAGACATGCCAATATAGAATTGGAGGCTAATGTGTGTAGAGCTGAGTTGTGTGTCAGATATATATGCTCATAGTATTGTGGCAAACAAGCAGTACAAAACCGAGTCCGAATCTGCTATTATTCCGAGGGAAAAGCAGGACTCTGTTTTTCTCCTCGACATAGTAGAATTAATCACGAACGGTTCGGATCATTTTTTCTTTCTCCTCGGTTTTTTCTCTCTTCAGATAAATCTCAGTACTCGATCTCGGATCCGACAAATCAGAAGAGAAAAACAAAATCCTGTTATTCCTATTTGAAATAACAGCAGATATGAAATCGTACAAAACCAGATATGAAGTGTTTAAAACAATAATTCATTGATCTCATATGGAAATATGGGCTCTATTCCACCAACTTACAACACCAAGCTTCTGTAAATGATTGTAAAATAAAGCCCATAATCTACAGAAAGTTTGCTTTGTACCAATGAATGATACAGCCCCATTTTAGCCCAATAATTGAAATTGAAGTAAAAGTTGGACCGCTAAAATTAGAGCGTAGCCAGAAATTTATATTAGATGTATTTCTATTATTAGATGTACAAGTTTTAACAGAAAACAAAATTTATATTAGATGTATTTTTAATATGAGATGTACAACTTTTAACAGAAAACGAAATTTATATTAGATGTATTTCTAATATTAGATGTACAAGTTTTAACAGAAAACGTATAGGTATAGTACCACGTCTAATATAGCAACAACAATTTCAAAATAAATAATTTCAAAACAAATTACAAATATAGATGCGGCTAAATAAGAAATTTCGGTGAAAAGAAATGTATGAGCTAGACTAGGTCATCCACCGTGTATGGTTTTTGTGTATCTGCTTGCTTTTGCTATACTTGATTGTGTAGACCCAATAGTTATTAATTAGTTACTGTTAATTTCTACTTACGAATTTACGAATTGATGTCAATGTGTTATTTAAATTATTTTTAATTGTTACTTTTACTTTTGTATCATTAAAAAAATATGTGAAATATTGAAGTTTGTGAAATTCGCGAAACTCGCAAAACCCGACCACCTAAATAAAATATAAATTGGATAGTTTTTATTTTTAGTTGGTTGGTTACGGATTGAAAATACTACAACCCGAATAACCTCTAACGAGTTGAAAATCTATACGAAACCCGACCAACCCGACCCATTTACACCCCTAGCTCGGAGAAAGGACATGAAACACTTATGTTTTTTGTTTCGTTTCGTTTCGTTTTGTTCATAAAATAAAATTTCATTTTGTTAATTATTTTGTTTTATAGAAATTTGTTTAATTTATCATTTCATTTATCACGAGATAAACGAATACAAAATTTCATAATATTTTGCACTATAATTTTAAATAATATGAAAACTTTTGTTCCGTTTTCGTTCGTACCGTTTCATATTTAGTTTCATGAGGAAAAAGAAAAATATATTTTGTTTCGGTTTCGTTTATCACGAGACGAAATGGAAAACAGTAAAACAGTGTTGAGTTTACGGGAAGGAAAGAAGCACGCATGTCCGACGTGGATATGATTGAATAATAATAATAATAATAATAATAATAATAATAATAATAAGCATCTTAAGTTGGCATTTTAAGATAAATATTATTGTAATCTTTGTAAGAACATAACAAAAATTTTAACGTCATCTTACTTTTGCTTACAGGAATTAACTTGTTAACTGTTTTCTTTGCAAATTGCAATAGCATAAAATATGATATACTAATCTATGTGATAATATGTGAGCATCATTCCATGTGCCTTAATTAATGCATTTCTGATTTGAATCTGTCGTTTTATCTTTTCTGTACTGACTTGGAAAAGAGAATCTTTTTTAGCTGTACAACATTTATGTTGTCCCTTTCAACTTTCAAGCTTGGCAAAAGAAATTTGCTAAATATTTTACAAGACTAAAAATCGTTAAATATATTTTTCTAACCTATTAATTTAGCTGTATGGCATTCGAGTTGGTTTGACCTATTTATTTGCCGAAATGTTGACATTCTTCGTATATGAAAACTATTAAATAATGTTAAAAATATTATTTTGGGTCGATTGAACAATTAAAAAAATTAAAAGATTATAAAAGTTTAAAAGGACTTTAATGGAGCGCACTGCGCATGTAAACCTATTCATACTTTTAACAACAGCACAATGATGTATTAATTAAATATTTAAATGTCATCATGGTTACAGATAAAAGATGATTTACGTATGCCCAATTTATATTTAATTAAAGAAATATACGCATTGCATATGTTTCGGAGGTGTCGATCCATAAACTCAAGATCGACCCGAATTTAAATCTATAATGATTGTCAAAATAGGTAATTAAAATATATCCAATAAATTTAATGTTTATACATTATATATTTTTAAAATAATGTTTGCTTTAAATCATTCCATGTGCCTTAATGAATGCATTTTGAATATCAAGCATGGAGCTCAAGCAGTGCACAATGAGGCGCAACAAAAAAATGATAGTCCATGCTTTTGTGTTCTTTTTTATATTTTTCATCACATGAATTTCTTGTATTCATACTTTATATCTCACCCCATATCGCCTCTACATAAAACCTCATGAGATGATCATGTTTTATGGTCATTTATATAAAATTTGGGGGCTCTGACCCCATTTTTTCTTCAAAAAAAAAAAATCCATATCAGAAATATATTAGATATAAAGGACACAGATTAAAACTCACTTTATACTTAAAATTGGAAATTTTATTAGTATCTTTATATTAAAATAAAAAAGAAACTATTTAAGATGATCTAGTAAAATGGTAAGCCAATTCAAATTAAAATTTTCATAACAAAAATATTTATGTGACTAGACCGTTGGTTTTGTGTTCACGTCAATAATGCGTTTGGAGCCATGTTTTAGTGGTTTTCATTAAATGTCACATTTGAACCGTTCTAGACCAATATTGTATTTATCCAAAAAGGTATTGTATTAAAAACTAGCACTATTATTCGAGCGAGTACGAGTGAGTCGGGACTACCTCGAACTCGGCTCGTGAATTATACGAGTAGCTCGGCTCAAATCACCAGCGATGTTTCGAGCTGAAAATTCAACTCGTATTCAATTCGCGAAAAACTCAAGCTGGCTCTTAACTCGTTAATTAGCTCGAATTTACAATATAGTTTGCTAAAATCTAATAAAATTATGTCTTTTATGCATTGAAACATTCACTAGAGTTAATTATGCAAGAATAAAATCGACTATAATTTATATCAATATAAAACAGAAAAAAAAATTATGAAAAAAGTTAAAACGAAGGTATGAACATATTACATGTCATGTTAAGAAAAAAAATGCAGTACAATAATCTGAGCGAGTTTATAAGCGAGCTGGCATTAGCTCGAACTCAGCTCGTAAATTATACGAGCCTCGAGTCAAATTAACTCGAGTTAAATCTAAACGAGTTGATAATGAGTTAAAATCCGAACGAGTCACGAGTTAGTGAGTTTTTTGTCGAGCCATATTTAAAACTGTGATGTATCATTCATTTCAAATTTCTCATTTGGTACACTTGGGCAGTTTGGCTCATATCAACCTCATATCGTGGTACAATTAGTACGCAACTTAACATTATTCTTATAGATTGGCTGAATTATATTGTGTTTCAATTAATATGTAACGAGTGATACTGTATAATCTATGATTTTGATGAATAAAATCGTGCAAACTGAATTGCTAAGAGTATTTTCATTTCTAAATTTTTTTTTTTTATAAGAGTATTTAAATTCAAAATTGGTAAAAAGATAACTATTTATAAATTTGACATACAATCACATCATTCGTTCATTAGATGAATCAATTCAATTGTGTAAATTTTCCATGTGAAGTTATCCAATAATATTTTTAATTAAACTCACCGATTATCTCTATAATTTTAATTTCAAACCAGTCGTAATGGCTATTCGAGACAAATTCTGGTCAGATTTTTTATATTTCCTATATTTAAATTTTCAAAACATTTCGTATCGAGTGAAATGTGAAAACATGCATTGAATATGAAATGAGACGTGTTAATTATCTAGCTTAAGACCTTAAGTACCACTAAATAGTAAATGAGTAATTATAATAATTTTCTCTTAATTTTCTCTCTTATCATTATAGAACAAAAATAATTCATGACATTATTTTTTCCTTTGCGCTCCTCTCTCCCTCTGCTCGCTGCATTTGTCTTCGCATCTTTTCTTGTGCTCAAACGCTTACAATTTCAGATGCACCTTCTTTTCTGTTATTTCTCCTTAGTACATAAACACTTTAAATTAGTATTTTAATATATTCCAACATGTAAGTCTTTATATAAAAACAAGCAAAACTTTATCATATAACGAGCAAGTATTATAATAAACAAGTCTCTATATTCTATAATGAAACCTGCAACATACAAGTCTTTATATTAAATAATCACGTTTATATATTAGAAAATGCAAGTTTTTATTTTTAGAACAAGTGTCGATATTGAAACATACAAGTCTTTATATTAAAACAATAATATCTATATATTATAACAAGAAAGTATTTATATTGTAACTTGCAAGTTTCTACATTAGAAACGACATGTCTCAGTATTTGAAATTTGCAAGTTTTTATATTAGAACATGCAAGTTTTTATATAAGAACTAACAAATATTTATATCGAAATCTGCAAGTCTTTATATTAAATGACCAAGTCTATGTATTATGTATAACAAGTCTATATATTAGAAAATGCAAGTTTTTATTTTTAAAACAAGTGTCGATATTGAAACATACAAGTCGTTATATTAGAACAAAAATGCCTAAATATTATAACAAAAAATTCTTTACATTGGAACTTGCAAGTTTTTACATTAGAAACGACCTGTCTCACTATTTGAAACTTGCAAGTTTTTATATTAGAAAATGCAAGTATATATATTATAATAAGTAAATTTTTATATCGGAATCTACAAGTTTCAAATATTTAGAACTTGAAAGTGTTTATATTAAAAAATTATAATGTAAAGATTTTAGTTCTAAATATAAAAACATGAAGGATGGCGGAGCGCTGCAGGAGCGGAACCGATAGAGTGAAGCAAAAGCAGAACGTTAATTTCTTTTGTTTTCTAGGGAAGAACGTGTAAGAGGACGATCAAGGAGACTATTTATAAGTCCCACGGTAAATATATCTTAGAAGCGAACACGTTGACTACCTAGTGTAGTGGTGAGACACAAGGCCTCCATAGGAGAGGTCTGGGATTCAAGCCTCGCTAGGGGCCACTTTTAGGGAGAGTTTTCAAGTTTTTTTTTTTGCTTTGTTTGTGAGTTTGTGTTGTAAGTCTAATGACAATAAATAAATAAAACAACTTTATATAGTCACCACACAAGAGACCATACCGAAAGCGCCACAACAACTCTTGCGAACTCACCGAATCTCCAAAAATCTCGCGTTCAAAACTTCGAACTCCCTTTCCTTTCTCTGATTCTCTCTCTCATTATAAATCTTACCAAGATCAGGAAAAGCTTGCGAAATAAAGATAGCGCAACACACATACATTTCTTCATTCCGTTCCTGCACTTCATGCAAAAGAGATCAATAGAGAGAAACCCCGATCAATTCAATCTCCAATTCTCCGTCAATGGGATCATTAGGGAAGCCACTGATCCCACGAAGGAGGCGACCAGAGACCGAGATTGAGACTGGGTCAGGAAAGACGAAGCATAACGCATTGTGCTTCTCTGAGGGGGAGAGGATCGGGGGAAAGAGGCAGCTGAGGCTGGTGAAGTACGAAGAGCTGCCTGAATTCTTGCAAGATAACGAGTTCGTCAGAGATCACTACCGGTCGGAGTGGCCGGTGCGCGATGCATTGCTCAGCGTCTTCTCCTGGCACAACGAGACTCTCAATGTCTGGACGTGAGTTCGTTTTGCACAATTTGATTTTGCTTTCCGTTTTATTGATGTGTTGATAGATCGAGCTAGAGAATGCATGCATCTCATCGGAGAAGAAGAATGCTTGTTGGATGGTTCATTTTAAATGCATTCGAAATGTTTCATTGTACATGCGTTTTTTGCAATTGTTTTCAAGGAGGGTTAAAACAGTAGGCGTTCAATTGTTCCGGAAAGGAGGAGGTGGGGAAAATCAATTTTAATAGTTAATAATGTGATAGTAGCGTGAAATTGCGAATTGGATTGTAGAGTAATTGGAGGGAACTTAATTCGGTACTCTTTCTCAATTAATCACTTCCGTGCATTAACAAGCCAAGTTTTTGCATCAAGCATTTAGTGTTGCGTTGCAAGAATTAACAAATTAAGAAGGAGATATCAATTGAAAAACAGAGTAGCACTCTTAGTTTTGATTTCGAAAAATAATAACCACATTGGATAATTCATTAATTAATTGATTTTTTATCCTTTTTTTGTGCAAACAGACATTTGGGAGGATTTGCACTGTTTTTATGGCTAGCAATGGCACGGTGGAGCGAGGCTATAGAAGAAGTCAAGGCTGTCGTCATGCCTCGTCTCTCCGGGTAATTAAACTCTATATACATTACATTATTTTTAAACTTCAATTAATGGAATCAAATTCAGAAGTAATATCATTTCAAGATGACTTAGGCTGGTTTTTTTTATCTTTCTTTTTCTTTGTCTCATATTTAGCTTTGTGGTGAAGTCTCTCAATGCGTCTTGGAGTAAGAATCACTCGGTGCGTTCTTGACTTGTTTTGCTTTGCAATTTTTTTTTTTTTTGCATTATGTATATCTTAAATTTTTGTTGAAACTTTGGGAATCCAGACTTCTGCGACGCGTTATAGGTAGCGCAGAAGATACCGTTCGATCTGTTTTGAGTTTATGCTGATCAAACTCATAAAATTCAACCCGAATCAAATTTGAGTCGGTCGTACCACACAACACAGCAAATTCGGACCGTCCACTGCGTGTTGTGCGGTAAAAGATCTGAACCCAAACTTTGGGGTCTCTGATTTGAGCAACAGGCGCTTATAACCGTTAATACCATGATTCTTAAAATATATTTTTGAAAATACATACATCTATAGTAACAACTAACCAATATTTCCATGTGAGTCACTAAAGTATGTAGGTTGTCTCTATTGCGTATAGCTTAGATTCTTGTTCTTGTACAAGTTGCGCAATTTAAGCATTATAATAACTTAAGATGATATAAAACATCAAGTTTTAGGTTATATCTCTACAAAAATATAAGAAAATGGGATCCAACCAAACACCATTAAGGTTCGCTGTCAGATCATGCCATCTGAGTAATACTTTATACAAAATTGTTTCGAGGATTTGTATAATCTAATACGGATATATGTAGGGATGTCAATCTCTATGGTTTCGATCGTGTTAAAACGAAATGGAACGGAGCTATTTTCTTTTTCGTGCCAAAAGACTAAACAATAGAACGAAAGACCTTACTTCCGTTTCGCTTTCCACGTTTGACAGTGTAAAATTGGATTTAGAACCTCAAATTAAGCGCCAAAAATAACCAGGCAACTAATTTACTCGTCACCATTTTTTTTGCTTTTAATAGTGTTTTGAATCAAAATTTGTAAATAGAGACGGTAAAAACCTCAAATTTTATTCATTTTCTTCTTAGTTTGATTAATCTCGACTGTCCCAATCATTGAGTTATATCACGTCTTACATCTTTAAAATATGGAAAACTATAAGAAGCATTAAAACATGCCACGTGTAGTGCAATGTGATCGTTTAATCGAGTCAATAACAGAGACGCCGGAGGAACTTTCATGCTTTCAATTCTAAGTTTCTAACTTCCATGACCTTCACTTGAATAGTCGAATGTATTACGTATCGAATATTTAAACGGATGGTGGAGGTGGAAGCTATTTTTGTGCGTTATTTATGTTAAATTACAGATGTTTCCATCCGTACTCTGCAAGAATCACATGTTCCCCTCATATAATGCCAGACAAAAAGACACGCTATAGTCGAAACGACAAGACATAATTGAAACGGTTGCTTTCCCCAAACATGAGGAGCGCTGTAGCCTGTAGAAGGTCCTCAGTAAAAACTTTATAACTTGCACGACATTTTCCGATGCTGTATTTACATAAATGATATATTTGATGTTTAATTTAAGACGAAGAATAATAAATTATTGCATGTTTATCTTTTCATCAAACAATACTAACAGTCATTATTAGGCAATTTTTATTGTATTATCAAAATAATTGAATAAATATGGTAATGATTTTTGGGCAATTTCTTGTTGAATAAAGTAAGCAGGACTTCACAAATGAAGTGGTGATATCCTCGTTATTTCTACGCAATTCAAGAAGTCAGAAAAATATAATCACTAAAAAATACTCATTGTTTGCTTGTCAGGATGTACTTATTTCAATGCAATCCTTCTCCGGCGAGAATCGCAAAGCCTCCGCCAGCACAACCGTGCCCCAGTGGCCAGTGCTGGTCTTTCTGGTAGGTGCAATGAGCTGCCTATCTATCAGCTCCATCTCTCACCTCTTAGCATGCCACTCACGACGGATCAACCTTCTCTGCTGGCGCATGGATTACTCCGGCATCAGTCTCATGATTGTTGCCTCCTTTGTGCCTCCCATCTACTATGCCTTCATGTGCAACCCGACACTTCAGATAGTCTACCTCTCGGCTATCTCGATACTTGGCATCTGCACTGCTCTCTCGCTCCTCGCCCCTGCCCTCTCCTCTCCCGAGTATCGACCACTCCGTGCAACCCTGTTTCTATGCATGGGATTTTCAGGCCTAGTCCCAGCTGGGCATGCATTGTGGATCAACTGGGCCCACACAACATGCCACGTTGCAATTGCTCTGGAACTGCTGATGGCTGCAGCATACGCCACAGGAGCAGGAATTTATGTGAACAGAGTACCCGAGAAGTGGCGGCCGGGTGCGTTTGATCTGGTTGGACACAGCCACCAGATATTTCATGTGTTTGTGCTTCTTGGGGCACTGATCCATTATACCGCTACAACTTTGCTCTTGCATTGGCGTGAGAATGGTGGCCCTGCAGCCTCATGTAGTCCCCCTTTAGTGTCAATGTAGTTACCATTTTTTTCTTATACTACCATTTTCTTTTTTTAAAAAAAGATTCCTTATTCTGCGATTGACTGATTGTTCTCTCCCTGGTGACATTGCTCCACGACACTAATCTCAGTTACTTGAGATAGAGCTGTCAATCTCTATCGTTTCCATCGTGTTTCGTTCCATTTCGTATTAAATGAAATATATTCTCTTCCGCGTTAAAAAAGAAATGGAACAGAGCTATTTTCTTTTTCGTGCCAAAAAACAAAACAGTAATGAAACAGAATTTTTGCTTTCGTTTCAGCATATTAGTGTAAAATATCACAAAAATTTGTGTTTCGTTTCGTACCAACGAAATGATTTTTTTCGTTTGTTAAACGAAACAATAGACAGAACGATAGACCTGTTACATTTTTCACGTTTGACAGCAGCTCGAGAGGTTCAAAATGTGCAATAGTTATAATATCTTTAGACTAGTACAGAAAAAGCAAAACTACTGCAGATTGGGAAAAACAATTACTTTATCTGATTTCATCAAAGCAATATTTTCAGACCAATTCGGCTATCAAGTCTACTTAAAGAAATAAAAAGAGAGTAATTATAAATTACAGCTTCTAAGACGAATCCTTCACACTAAGTATTCAGTTGTCAACATTCTTTTCTGAAGAGGTAAAAATGACGGTGTACATAAAGCTATTGGATCACTGGATAAAACCCTGTTACATGGCCTCTCCTTGAAGAAAAACGAATGCATACCAATGATATGCAAGTACCCAGACAGCTCTACCAAAATGTTGGGCTGCCTAAAACAAAATAAAAAATGATAAAAAGAGACAAATCTGTTAGATGCATTTTGATTTGTATGCCTAAGGCAAAAGAAAGTTGGAAATGTAGAGGCCTAAATCACAGCCATAACTATGATGTAACATCCTTTTACCAAATCAAAGTTTGGGGTTTCCTTTTTTTATCCAAATGTACATTACAGAAGGCATTTAATAGATGCAAGTAGCATGTAGCATACACGTCTTGTTAATCTTTTGCAAATACAGGAACTGGCTGTTAAAAATGTAGCATGTAGCATTTAGTATGATGACATGATGATGCAAGGATTAATCCATTAAAAATGCCTAAGAAAAATAAAAGAAATATTACTTGGATACAAGAAAAATGTACTCTCACTAATCCTCATCGGCTGCATGCTCTAACAAATAATTCGCTGCCAGCTGCTCATTTCTGTCACAAGCCAAGAATGCCTCAAGCACACGGGCCCGGTCAAAGCCCATTGCTTCCAGCTGTTAAAATCATTTTGAATGTTTCATATCCAAAATTCCCAAATATATTCGATATGGATGCTTACTTCTGCCAAAGTTGTACCAAAACTGGAGTATTACTGACCAAAATACTACTGGTAAAGAGTATTGTTTACAACTGTCCTTCGATCAGAGCTCACTTAAAACTCAAATGAAATCAACAAAACATAAGCCCAAGTATCAGAACAAAGATTAAAAGATCTAAGGAACAAAGTAACATGTTCAGCACAAGTGCTTTACTGGTTTGGTACCACTGTTGAAATGTAAAAGAACAGTAAACATACTCTAGAAATAGCCTCTTGTTCTTCAGGAGTTACATTGATAGAATGTGGCATCTCTTCCTCGCCCAACTCAAATTGCTCCCTGAATTTATATATGACACAAGAATTTTAGAACAGCGAATCGTATAAGAAACCAAACAAGAAAAAATAAGTATGGACACAATTAAGACAACAACAAAAATACCCCAAGGTTTCTCTTTTCCAAAATTTTCACGCATACTTTAGTTTACAATTGTCCTTGTAGTTCAAGCAGCATTGATTAGATTTTATTTAAGTGGTAATTAGAAACTAACCCATCACCACCTTCATCAGGTTCATTCAAAAGCTGAAGAAACTCAGCATGATTCTCTTGAATCAATCTCAGGAGCTGAGGATTTTGTTTGCTTAATTCCTGTAGCATTGGCTGCACAAAGTAGGACAAAATAATGTCAATTATAAGAAGGTAACTACCAGCTTAAGCATATATGATGTTAATTAAAAGAGAGTAGTATTTGAGAAACCTGTAGAATTTGAGGATTTGATTGGACCATCTCACGTAAGGCTTGAAACTGCACCAAATAATCATCAAACGTCGGTAATCAAAACAACAACAACAACAACAACAAAGCCTTTTGTCCCAAACAAGTTGGGATAGGCTAGAAATGAAACCCGTATTGGATTTTATTTCCATAAGATTGGCTGAATTTTTACGTTGGCTCGCCAAGCCTATCATAACCCTCCTCCTTTCCGGGCTTGGGACTAGCTATGTACAACATAGGCGGAGTTTCGCCAGTAATCAAAGATAGTAAATATTGCGCTGCACCTAACTTTGGATTTCTTTAAAACAACATTAATTATTAAATCATCATTCGAGCCTCCGTACTTAAGGATAGATGGGACACTCAACTTTGCACATACTAAAGACCAACTCAGCAGTGCATATTAAGTGTTGGAATTCAAGAATAAAAGTAATTAATAATAAGTTCAAGAATACTAAAAAACTAGAAACAATAATTGCTACTAACCTGCTGATTATTCCTAAGAAAGTCGAGTGTGCCAGCATCACCACCTCCAGCAGGTAGAGAACCACCCTTTTAGATGCATAATGAAAACAAAATAGCCAACTTAACTACAACCACAGTAAGGCAGTCAAAAACAGAGAAACAAACATATAAAGGAAAAGATAAATCAACTAATGATTACTTGAGGAAACATGTTAAGAGGAGCTGTGTTTGGGAGTCCAGAAAGAGCTGAGGCAGTGCTGTCAGTATTGTGGGCACCCAGACCAGTGGGGACAGCTATTTCAGCGGTTGCTGGAATCCCCTAAAAAAAGAAAAAAAAGAGATGAAATATGAAATATAGAAAGCTTTAAATCACTTTACAGGAGGAATTACAGATCAGTGATCATTGATTTATTGTCTCATTAGAAAGCAAACCAAATCTTGTTAATTCAGCTTTCCTAAGTGGCAAGCAAAGCAAATATCACTAGTAGAACAGAATCAATGGAATAATTAAGAGCAAAACAAGCTTAGTTGATCAGTCGAACAACTGTGGATTCACCATTTTGGGGGTTAATTGAGGCTGAACTGAGAAGATCAGAAACTTATTGCGAAACAATGAAAGGGTACTGAGCTCACACAAGTAAACAACACAATAAAAGTCAATATCTGATTCACTTCCACATAACATGTTAACCAATGGTGAATTAATATCCACTGCATGTCTCAGATCTGTCCAGTGAATCCAAAACATGCTTGCAAAATAAATAAAGAAAAAGGAATCCAGAATTTACTTACAGAATAAAGGTACTCGACTGCACGCTCAGGGTTGTTATAGGCTGCACGAAGGGCTCGCAAAACAGTATCTCTGTCCCAGCTGCCACCTCCCATCTCCATCAAATGATTCACCACTGGGTCAAGGTCACTGCCCGCCACTACATTTGATGCAGCATGACCATAGGCATCTGAAGAAACCCTGTTAAAATAGTTCAACTTAGTTGAGCTTTTTGGAGGGGGAGGATTAGAGAGTGAGCATCTATATTCACAGTGACTTGTTACTGATTAAGGACCTATTCAGAGGATCAACTACTGTTGAACTTGATACAATTTATATTCCAGAATCCAGATTATTTTCATCTTTTCTTATTCAATTCCTAATTTAGAGTTACTGAGCTCAGCAATAAAGAGCGTCATAGACCAACAAATAATTTATGCTAATAGGGTAGCAATACAAGTCAACCCGACAAATATTCAATTTAAATGCAATAATATACAAATAAAGTCAAAGCACATACAAAGTAGCAGCTCTCTCAGTTTGTGGGGGAGGTTCAGTTGCCGCCCTGAAAAAAATGGATATTGATAAAATGATGAGAAATATAGAGCAAGTGCTGAAAGTAAACTAAGATAAAATGAAAGGTTAAGCATTACACACTTACGGGGCCTGAGGAGGTGCAACCTCTTGAGGAGCAGGTGGTTTTGCAGCAGGAGCCGCAGAGGCCTGAAAATATAAATTATAATAATCATTAAAAACTAATTTACTTCCCATAAATCCTCATCATTACAAACTACACTGCAATTTTGTCTTACCTGAGCAGATGAAGCTCCACTTGAAGCTGAGGCTTTACTCTGTTCAGGATGTCAAAAAAACAGTAATTGAATAGGAAGTAAGATAAGGTTGAGAATAACAAGGTAACACAAAATTGTATCCTACACCTTGCAAAACATGTACAGAATTACTTATGCCTTGCCTACACAATATTCCCAAAGATTATGCAAAAACCTATGCTGCACTGATACATGTGCAGGTAATATGTTGCAGGGTGCAGCAATTAAAAAAAAAATTAGAATACTGGTGCAGCTTGCATACAATTTTAAGAAAAAAATTATCTTTACAATGACTTAATTAAAAAAATAATTTTAATAGAAAGATATTTAGAAAAATTCTCTATCAATAATATAATGACATAATTTAGTACTGGAGAGACAAGTTCTTAGTGAAATTGAGAAGCTAGGTGTGGGCTTAAAGTCAAAACAAACAAAAAAGAAGAAAAGTTTGTAAAGAGATGGGTAGCGCCCAGAACTAGCGCTTCTATAGTTCCACTAGAAGCATTATTATGTCGCTCCTTCCCTTATATAAATTGAGCTAAGAAACATTCCTGGTAACGTATTGGCATTGATTTGTACTTTGTAGTAGCATCCTAAATTGATTGCATGAGGGTGAAGACCACTCAGCTAGCCCGATCAATGTGCATTGTTGACCGAATCAGTAAAGAGTTTAATAATTAAATATTTGATACGCCAGCTAGCATATATGATACACACTGCAACTATAGTCCCACTAGAAGCATTATCATATCACTCCTTCCATTGTATAAGTTGAGCTAAGGCGTATTCTGGAGTAAATTGGTTTCATGAGGTGTGAACAACACTCAGCTTGCCCAGATACCCATATCAATGCATATTGTTGACTGAACCAGTGAAGAATCTAATAATTAAATATCTGGCTTAGCTGATACACACCACACTTGTATCCAGTGCAAATCTGTATCAGATACGCACCTAATATGGGAGCAGCGGATGTATCCTTATTTGTACAAAGATAAAACAAAATTGGTCATTTGGATGTCTAGAATATTATTCAGATTTTGCTGACATAGTATGTTGGTATTTCTCTTTATTTTGGTAAAAGAACAGATGATATTTTGAGCCTTAGGAAGGCCACAAAGGAACGTACACTGTATAGAATGCAATGACGTACCTTACTAAGCATCACGACAAGAAAGCCATCCTCACTAACTTTGTTCACTTCTAGGGTACTTTCATCCTTTAAAACCTTCCCATTGTGGATAAGAAGCTGCTGGCCCCATGGGTAGTTATCCTTCCCTTGCACATCTTCAATATTCTTCTTTACCGCCATTATCTGACATTTAAATTCCATGTAGTTACTATTGTAAATCAAATATTAAAAATTGCATCTGGCATGCCCAGAAAATACAAAAATTACATGTTTCAGACACATCCTTTTCCATTACTTCTCAATTCAAATTATCCACACTAGTCCACTTTTCACGAAAAACGACATATTTTAAGTATTTCCTAAAACAGTCAGTGGCTATACAATTTGATTCACACGAGCAGGAAGTCAGACTCTGAGTTAGGTTAAGTCTCCAATAAATATTTGGATACATAATAAAGTAGAGGGTTGGAACCTGGAATATACATTGGCCTGACTACTATATTAGACAACAATAGGATTGAAACAGTTAATTACTGTATTGCTCAACACTATTAAAATACCAGAATAATTATATTGAACTAAAAATGTATAAAAGAACCAATGTATACGCACAAAGAGAACATACAAGTAAAATAAATGAAAAATTACACTCCAACCCTCCTCCAATCCATAGGCGCTGAGAAAACATAGAAGTAAGATAAAAAAAAGACATGAGTTTGTGCTTACGGTGTCGGATGGCTGCACGCGAATCTCGAAATGGGTTCCCTTGAGCGTCTTCACAGTGAGCTTCATGGCGACTTCGATCGATTAGACTAGCGGTGCGGATCTCTCTATGTCTTGGAGAAGAAGAACAAGGAAAGGTACACCGTACACGCAAAAGGAAAAAACCCTAGAGAGAGAGAGAGCGCGAGGGAAAGGTATATTCGATTCGTGAAAAGGGAACGGAATCAATCATTCGGGAGATTTCGTTCGAGTCGGAATGGATATGCGAGTGCAACGGGTCCGAATCTGCTATTATTTTGTGAAAAGCTTTTAACATCTGTATCGTTAGATTAGAAATGGACGATTATGATTCGCACTGTTAAAATGCAGGAATTTTTTTTAAAATATCCGATCCGTTCGTTCAAATCTAACAGATCAGATATGTAAATGAGGCCCTCCTTTTTTTTCTTTTGAAAAATAGACGATCTCAATCTGAAATTCTGAATGGAACACGATCGAGCTTGGTCTTGTCAGACTCAGATCGGACGTGTCAGGTCATGTCATGAGGTTTTGACAATATTGCCAAAGAGTCCTTAAATGTTCTCGATTTCAAATCTAAAGGTAACTTCAATCTTTATAGCAAACGATCTAGTGGTGTAATGGTTAGTTATCTAGCATGATTTTCAAAAAGTCATGAATTTAAGTCTTCGTAAATACATAATTTCGTAAATAATATTTGAAAATTAATAAATATTAATAGTAACAAATTCACTTATATAAAAAAACTAATCTTTATATTGTTTTAACAAGTGTTCAAATACATTTTAAAATTTTGAAATAAAAATATAGATATTTTTGGCCTTATAAATTCAGTGTTTTAAATTTTATGCAAGTATTACCTGAAGCATATCAAGACTATTATATCTGAATAATTATAAAATGAGAAATGTGTGTGGGAATTCGAAAAAAATGAAAAAAAAATTAGGAACGCAATTAATACTAGTGTTCTTAATCGTTGGTGAAATTTTTAAAAGATACTTGATATATGTTAAACTTTCGTATTCTTTGACAGTTTAGGAAATTTTTTCTTGAATATGTGATTGATGGATCAGGACTTTTTACTGGATTACTCTTATGGTCATGTTTGGTTGTGGAGTAACTTTAATCCGGATTAAATTACTTACTCCAAGTTAAGATGGAGTAAGTTAATCATGTTTGGTGGATTAAGCTAATCCACCTAAAGAGGTGAAGTAAGTTAATCCGGATTAATTTAAATATTACTCCAACTTACTTCATCAATTTTACTTCACGTTTGATGGATTAAGTGTGTAGTAAGAGAGTTAATACACCTCTTACTCCACAACCAAACATGACCATAGAGCAAGAGCTCTTAAGATCCAAACCGTCAAATAAAAAATGAACGGCTCAGAACTAAACTGAAGGAACCGTCAAATAAAAAGCAGCGAATAATACGGTTCCCTTTTGACCGCTACGTAAAGTTAGATCGGATCCGGAGGTTTATTTATGTATGTTGGTTTCCTTGATAAAGTAACGTTATTGTGAGTTTATTTTTATTCAAACACAACATGTAAGTTCTTCCTTAATCTAAACATTAGTAATTTTATTATTTTAAGTTATATATGCGAAAGGCTTACAACATATGTATATGTGTGTGTCAGTCTTGTCTCACTAAATCAAGGTTGAGTGTATCAAGATTTCTTCGCAGAGTTCAACTATGAGCTAACAAAGCTCGAGTAAAATAGTTTTTTTTTTTAAATAAGTGAAAAGCGTTCATCACTTCATTTTTTTTAAACAAAAACGAAGTATACAAAATAGTTGACGAGACTAAGAAGATAACAGTGTCTTGATGGGTAGACAATACGATTCAACGAGCAGTATATATGTTTTTGGAATTTCGATCAGGGGCGGCGGATTCAGAATTTCCGTCAAAAAGATGCAAGATCTATTATTTTTTTAGAGAGGGACAAAATGATGCACATTTTTAAATATACATGATTATTTTGTAAAAAAAATAACAAATCGTATAAATACACAAGCTTATTTTACAAAAAAAAAAATTCAGAATAAGGCAGCTGCCCCTCCCTGACCTCATGTAACTCCGCCCCTGATTGCGGTGATGACTGGTGAACATTGTGATTGTCTTTTGCTTTTATTTTTAGAAATATATTACTTTTGTGTTTTTGTTAGTTAGTTGTAACTCATTTTTATTTTCTCTCGTGTACTATTTTTTCTTAGTTAATATAAATTGTATCTGCAAAAGCCTACTCTTCAAAAGAAACTTTTTGGATGCATTTCAATTTTTTTTAATATTGTGACAAGTCCAGAATGGATATTATTCAATTTTCCCCTTCTTTGCTTAAGAGTAGATGTGTACTAATTACCATTTCAAAGTTGTTAAAAACAATCTTTTTATATAGTATGTTATAAATGATCCGGATTAAAATTCTTTCCTGCTCTTAACTTAAGAATATTTTTAATCATCATTAAATTTTGATTTATAATGTTTAATAATTTATTTATATTAAAATTTTGTAGGGGATAAAAATTTCTATTTTTAGACATGTTAGAAACTGATTCTGAATTTTCTAAAGTGACTTATTCTTATGTATTAACATTGATTATTTTATTATTATATTGGAATCAATTTCAAAAGTAACATGTAATTAGAAATCTATAAAAATAGAAAAAAAAAATTGTCCCCTAGAAAAATTTAATAAAAAGATATTACAAAGCATGATAAATTAAAAATTTAAAGGTGATTAAGGATGTTTTTGAGTTGAAATCATGAGAGGTCTTGGTGTTTCTAGAAGTACTATAGATTTACTCGATAATTCGATAATTTTTTTATATTGAGTTTTTTTTTAAAGAAATTATCAACATCATTATTTCTTTCTATGCTAATTTCACCTAGGTTCTTGAGGAACGGGATCTGGTGCTGCACGGGACCGTGTAGCGCTGCACTTGGATCATCTGATTTTCACTGATTGCATCAAGATTCGTGCCAAAGTATAAAGGTCTCTCTGATTTCCATCTCTGGCAGTCGATCGCAAAATTGGCGATCGATCCGGACCGTCCATTTGCTGTAGCGCGCTACTGCGCTACAGCAGATCCGGGTCCGGTTCTTGATAACTTATTCATGAAGGCCTTATTTTTTTCAATTACAAAGAAGCTCAATTACTAGATATTCAACAATTTTTATTTCTTTTACAAGTACTAATTTTATATTTAAACAGATGGTGAAAATATTTCAGAAATTGTTTTTCTTTGGTTGATTTATTATTTTCAAATATTTTGATAAAAAAAAATATATTTTGATATTAAATTTATTTTATATTCTTCTAATTTTACAATTGTTGGGAACCTAACATTAATTAATGGTAAAGTTTAAAATAACTAGAGTTGAACACATAAGATAATTACGATCCTGATTCAGAGTTGTGATTATATGCATACACACTCGATTTTTACCTTTATAATTCCTAAAATATCATAATCAAATAACTTTGATACCTCATGTTTTTTTCCCCTTTTGCTAGATTAAATTGATAAGCGAAGTCAAAGTAAGTGAAAGAATGCGTCAAAAAAGTCCTATCATATATAGTTCTATTTCATTTTCAAGTAAATAAAAAATTACAGCTACAACCTTTTATATTCCTTTTAATGAGTTATCTTTCAAAGTAAATGAAAACACAATAACAAAAAATAGTTTCCATTTCTATTATATATAGATGATCACCTAAATGAGCTAAAAGATGCCAAATATTTTTCTAAATTACCATAAATGATAAATCGGTATACCATTATACATTTATACAACGGTGAATGAAATGGATATGCACAAAACAACAATGTCGTTTTGTTAATCATTTCAACTTGTGTTTAAAAGGTGTCAAATATGTTTCCATATATCATACGTGATTATTGGAGATTGGTTTAAGAAAGACACCCCGGTGTGTGTGTGTGTGTGTGTTTTTTTTTTTTTTTTTTTTATAAGTGAGTCTCTTAGGTGATAAAAAATGTACTCTGGAGTCAGGTCTGGGTTATTTTGGAAACAGATTATACAAATGTTATGTTTGTAAGTTCGATTTATTTACTTTTGGGGAAATTTTTGTGAACGGCAGAGACTTTCTAATTTTGGATACGTATATCTTACCGTAGGCTAATTAATAAGAAGGAAAATGTTTAGCCGATTTCGTCATCGACACAATTGAGTTTCGACGAAAATTTGTTCAAGTTGTTGTGCATGCTGTTTTGATTATTGTACAAATTGTTTTTGTTATTGTGCATCTAATAATATGCATAACAATTCAAATAATGTGCATACTAACTTAATTAATTTGAATTGTGCATGTTAAATGTATTATTATGCGTGTTATTTGTATTGTTATGCATTTGACAGTATTTATATTCATATTTTTATTATACATGTTAAATTAGATAATTGTGTTATTATGTATGTTATTCATATTATTTTGTATGTTAATTACATGCAAAACAACAAAAATAGTATGCATAATAACCTAAATAACATGCATAATAACTGAAACAATTTTCAAAATTAATGCAACCGTATTCGTCTAGTCCACATCGATGAGTGTATTGACATCCATTTTCAGTCAAGCGTCCAGTCAATTATATGCATAATAAAAAAAATAATACGCATAATACCAAAAACAATATGCATAAACCAAAAACATCATGTAAATTGAACCTGTTGAAACTGATGGAGGTATCGATTATAGAAAGGATATATCATCTCCCAATTAATAATGCTCATATTTTCTGCTCAATGCTTATTTTGATACATTCCATTTATAGCTTATCATGAATTCATGAATCATGATGCCTTCTAGATTTCTATATTTTGACTCAGCTCTATAAAATGAGTATAGTAAATTTAATGCACTTGTATAGTAAATGTCACATGTAAAATACACCCTCTGTTCTCTCAGATGTCACATGTAAAATACACGTATAGTAAATTTATTTTAGCCTAGGTTGATAAAGTGATAATACTCATATTTTCTGCTCAAATCTTTGCTTATTTAGATATATTCCATTAATAGCTTATGAGACCTCTAAATTTCTATATTTTGACTACCACCGACTATAATGCTATATATATATAAGACAACCGACCTCTCTTTTCTCTCGTTTCTCACATTCAATAAGTATTTCATTTCTCCGACTCTTCTCTCAACCTCTTTTCTCTCATTATTCGCATTCAATAGTTGATATGGCGAAGAGAAGTGCAGATTATGATCAGATTGGTGGTTCTGGGAAGAGGAGAAGAGTGGGACAGGAAACAGCTGTAAGATTTTCAAATTTCAATTAATACTTGAATTCTCTTTTTCCTTTTTTCCAAATATGTTTTCTGATGAAATGGAGAACTTCGATTCATGGTTATTAAATTTGATTAATTAATTGGTGTTTGGAGTTATTAATTAGTACCAAATTTTATTTTTTGCTTTCAAATAGAAACCCTAATATTTTGTAAGGATGCGTTTTATTTAAATTTGATTTTAGGATGCGTTTATTTAAAAATGTGGTCGTCTTGCATAATCTTTATGAAAAATAGTAAAGCAAATACGAAATTGGAAAGATACAAAAGGAGTGTCTATGATTCATAGTTGTTAAAATTTGATTAATTAATCGGTTTTTGAGTTATTAGTACCAAATATTATTTTATTTTTGCTTTCAAATAGAAACTCTAGAAATGCGAGGATGCGTTTATTTAAAATTTAATTATAGGATGCATTTATATTTAAAAATGTAGTTTATCTTGGATAATCTTTATGGAAAATGATAGAAGTAAATATGAAATTAGAAATGATATAGGAGTGTAAGATGTATTCAAGTTTCTAGTTTCTACAAAAATAGGTTCATTTGCTTGTGTCTGCTTCCTTTTTTAAATTCGATTAATAACGTTGTATTAATTTGTTATCAAATAGACTAAATTTGCTCTTTTTAACTATAAGAGATTTAATTTAAGTTCTGACATATCTTTCTTATTATTTTGACAGTTGAAATGTCTTGAGAAGACAGAGACAGAGCTACAAGAGAAACTTGAAGAAGCTATGGCTGACATTGAATATTACAAATTCACTTGTCAGGAGAGGGAGGCAGAGCTAGAAGACAAACTTGAAGAAGCTATTGGTGAAATTGAATATTACAAATTCACATGTCAGGAGAGAGAGGCAGGCCTGAATGATCAATTAGAAGAAGCCTTGGCTGAAACTGAATACTACAAATTTAGGTGCGAAAGGAAGGAAGAGGCATTAGATGAGTGCCGGAAGAGGGAACTGGAGCTACTCGATAAACTCCGACGAGCCGAGGCAAGGGCAGAGATGTATAAGAAGAAGTTCGAGTTGATGGATACATCTCTGCAACACTTGCTTGAGACGGATGAGTTAAGGATGCATGGCAAGGCCGCAGCAGCTGCTGATCATGATCACTCTGAAGCTGGGTCTAATGTGTGTGGCGCAGAAGAGGTCGGCATGACAGTGCACCCTTGCAACCACATCTCTCGCTGCTTGTCATGCGAAACAGCGACCAACAGGTGTCCCGGCTGTCTCTCCGAGAACCCAAGATGCATCTGGGCTGACATATCAAATTAGTTCCTTCTTCGGTTATGTCTGGCCGGGTAGGATATGGCAGGACTGATCAAAATTGTACATAATTTTTAGTTGCTGGATTGAGTGCTATTTGTAATAGCATTGATTTTTAAGAACTATGATGAATTGATTTTTGAGAAGAATTGGTCTAAACAATCCCATTGATGATGTTCTTATGTTGCATAACATATTCTAATTTATAATGGCATTATGGAATATATTAGTTAAACTTTTTCGGAGTATTTTAAGTTCTAACATCTTTTGACATTTTTTGCCTACCAGTATATGATCGTTTTTTAATTTCTGTGAAATCTAAACTTCATGCATTTTTATACACGGTAATTCATTCCCCGTTAGTAATTAAGTATGATGGAATTCGAACAATATAAATTGGTCATTAATAATCTTTATGTTGTGATTTCAATGAGACTGGTGTCTTAAGAGCTTCATGCCTACAACTGAGATGAAGAAAAGGTTGTTTCTTGGCCTTTTATTCTGTTTTTCTTTTGCATGTTATTTCTTGTAGTGAACGTTGGGATCAGTTAACTGGTGCTTCTTTCAGTGAGGACTGATAACACATTAAATGGACTATGATGATTTGAGAAGTCAAAGAATTTATGTGATGACTTTAAAGTAATTTTAGAAAATTGTTGCCTATGGACTGCATGTTTAATTATCCAGTTATGTTGATAGTATCTTGTTTGATTTGTAATTTTTTTTGGTATGTTACCTAAATAATTATAACAAAGCCTTCATCCATATAAAAGGAAAGGAAGGGACCTTTTGACCACCTTTCTTGATTAGTCAGAAGAAACAACGGGGCAATTGGATTTTGTTGGCATATCTAGGTGCTGGTAATTGGCTGGCTTGTGCTTTCTTCTATAGTATAAACAAGCTGTCAGTTACAAAAACAAAAACAAAACACTGTCTTAAGAAAGCAAAACAAAACCAGATTATCCAATGAAAACATTCCCATTTTTACCCTGATTGGAACACAACAAGCTGTACAGCAAGGAATTCAATGGGAAAAAAATATACTCTGGACAAGCACCCCAATTTGAGAATTTAACACCAATGAACACAGCAAAAAATCATAAATGCAATTGACGAGTGGCCCAATGGTAAATCACAGGGGCCAGAAGGACTTACAGGAGAATTTGTAAGACCTTCATGGAATTAATTCCTCAGGTTAGAAAAGGGTCCACCACTGTGAGCCATGTACTACATATTAAGCTTTGTAATTATCCATTTCATTACATGAAAGGGGATGAAAAACCCTCACTTGTATAGTTATATTTAAGAAAAAAATCCTCAATTTTACATAACACAACATGAAAGGTGAACAACATTAAGAATTCTTTACCAGTATGCTTGTATTTTCAATACTGATCAAGCCTGTAGATCAAATTCAGTCTTTTCTTGGTCATGAATCCACAGAAGTGGAGGGGAGATCGTCAGAAAGAGAATAGGAAATAAGAGGCCCCATCAAAAGGACTTGACAAGTCCATTATATGTCTAGAGCTGCAAATGTAGCACTTTAGAAAGAAAATAGGTAACTGGTTAGCAATATCTTTGGACTTTAAGGGCGTTACTACAAAAATGCAACAGAGAAGGAGGGGAGGGGAAGGGAGGAGTGTGCAACGCTCTAACCCATGTTTACATATTAAGAAATAATCTAGAAATAAGTGCTGGTTTATACAAACAAGTAAATCAAAACAATAACTCAACACAGAAAACATAAACAAAATAAGAAGCAAAATGCGCAAGTATTAATATTAATCATTGATTAATTCTGATCCTTACAAGTGTTATCAACTTTAAAACGCTTTTCTAAACTTCTCCCAAATGTAACCAGAATAAACATTTAAATGCTTCCACTTAGATAACATTATCACAACTACAAAAAGATATTTAATATAACTGATAAATACCTCAAGCAGTACTGATGAAAAGTAGAACAATAATAACCCCACCAAGAGGGAAAACTAGAACTTGATCAAAATACCCCTACAAGGATCACAATGCAAAACAGCACACCATCTCAGCTTCTATTATTATGCCTTGACCACGTTCTCGACGTACCATTTGTATGTCTCAATGAGCCCGTCTCTGAGTGGGATTTTCGGGGTCCAGCCAATGGAGGCGAGCCTGGAGCTGTCCATTAATTTGCGAGGGGTTCCATCAGGCTTGGTTTTATCCCAAACAAGCTCTCCTTGGAAACCGACCACCTCCTTGACCAACTCTGCAAGCTCCTTTATTGTCACCTCACTGCCACTCCCCACATTAACATGCTCTAGCCCAGAGTAGCTGTAAAACCCCACAAGTAGATAAAGTAAGCTATTAATTTACTGTTATATTTAAAATCTACATGTATTCATGCACAAGCTGTAAAAAACCCCACAAGCTCTTTCATTGTCACCTCACTGCCACTCTCCATACTAACACGCTCTCTAGCCCACAGTAGCTGTAAACCCACAAGCAGATAAAGTAAATTATTATCTCAAAAAAAGATAAAAATAAATTATTAATTTACTGTTATATTTTAAATCTACTTGTTTTCACGCACAAGGAACCAAACCTATAATTTACCATGCATCTCATTACTTGTCATTACTTGAGATTTCTCTTAGGGCATTTGTTGGTATACTTACCTTCCACAAGATTAAAAAAATAAAAAATTCGTTAAGTTACCATGCATATCAATGAAACAATAGAGGTAATATGGAGACATTTACTTATCCATCAAGAAAACACACGCATCAGCGAGGTCGTCCACATGAAGAAACTCCCTTAGTGGTGAGCCAGTGCCCCACACCACCACCTCCTTTGCACCATTCACCTTTGCCTCATGAAACCGTCTCATAAGTGCTGGCAGAACATGCGAGTTCTCCGGGTGGAAGTTATCCCTTGGCCCATACAGGTTTGTCGGCATGGCTGAGATAGCATCCATCCCATGCTGGAGCCTATATGCCTGGCACATTTTGATGCCAGCAATTTTGGCCACTGCGTACCTGGTATCATAAAGGGTAATATTAGCATTTTATATTCATTAGTCGGAAAACTTCTCTTACAGATACTTTTATTTCCCAACTTCTTATTTGCAAAATTTGATCCAAATAGGCTCAATTACTACAGGAAGAATGAGGACTTAATCATTTTGAATACTTGGTTTAATTAATTTCACACAACTTGTGAATATTCATTAAGGTTTACAAAGGATTACAACTAATTATTAACCGCAATCCTTCAGCAAACTCAAAGAGCGCTACATGATACCTGAGCAAACCTACTCTGAGAAAATGATAAATTGAATCAAAAAAGGCGAGCAGCATAGAACTGACTCAATCTGAATAGATAATTACTTCCACTGGATTCTTTACCATACCAAAATAAAAGTATCCAAGCCCATCAGAAAGCCTTGTTTTCGACCCCAGTACCTATCCGTGAGTCATCAAACTCTGGCCAGATATACTTTCAGTGCTGTTGTTTCAGTAACAAGTTTTACCCTTTTGATTAATAATATTTTTTCATGGTTTAGGAGGATCCATTCCCATCTTTACTAAAAGAATATATACATAGTTTTTCATGGTTTTGCCACTTCTCCATTTTGCACAATCAATATCCGATAGCAAACTGTTTCATTGTTTATTGGTGGGTTTAAGTGGAACTGAGGAGAGCATTACCATTCATTGGTGGGCTCAAGTGGTCCTGTGAGGAGTGCTGACTCAGGAATCGGTTGTGGGGCCATCTTCGGGTATATACATGAGGAGCCTAAGAAAAGGAGCTTTTTCACAGAGCCACATTTTAGAGCTGCATCAATTATGTTTGTTTGAATTTGGAGGTTGCATGCAATGAAATCAGCTGGATATGTAGAGTTCGCATGAATGCCTCCAACCTTTAAAACAGATTGACCAGAAAAGCAACTACAATTGATCAATAGCTTTTAAACAGAGATGTATAAGATTTTTAACACCTTATACTAGGTCCGGTCAAACCAAATTACAGTAACTTTTGCAACAAGCATACAAATTTTCAAAATACTGTTACATTAACAACCAAAACTTGTTAATCAAGGAGTACTTCTTACATAACGTACAGTTGTTTGTGGCATTATCAATTCAAGCTTGTCCACGAAAAATTGGTAAAAAGTCCGGTTTTCCTACTGCAGTACTGCTCTGCTACTTATTGTACTGAATAATTCAGCTCAATCAAATTCATAGTAGCTGCACCTGCACTCCGGTTCTAATTTTGGCAATTAAGCACAGTACCTTTGCAGCAGCGACAACGACATAGCGAGGCTTCTCAGAGGAAAAGAACTCTTCGACAGCAACCTGACGTGTCAGGTCCAGCTCAGCTCGAGATTTTACAACGATGTCAGTGAAGCCAAGGGAAGTCAAGCGGCGTTGCACGGCCGACCCCACCAGACCGAGATGCCCCGCAACGAAAACCTTCCCTGATTTGTCAGAGAGGAATGATCCTGCCGAGAAATCGGAGAGATGCCATGGGAGAAGGTCAGATACAGAGATCGAAGAGAGAGAAAGAAGAGAAGGTTTATGGTTAGGGGTTAATACCTGAATCGAGCGAGCCCATTGGAGAAGAGAGAGATCTCGGTGTGGAATGGTTAGCGTTTACCTTTTGTGAGCTTATGTAGTTATGTAGTTGGGAAGTTTACATGAAGAACCCTTGATTAGGTGTAAATCCATAATTGTGTTCTCTATATCATTATTTTATTAACTAAAGCCGTAATTTTTTTAAACAATAAAAAAAACAAAAGAAATTAAATAATTGAGAAAATGACAGATGAAATTCTGCATACAGGATCTACGCACCCAAGGGGTGCGTATCATCACCTGTTTTCTGACCCAAACGTGCTCTCTCTCCAAATCTGCTACGCAGGTGCTATCAGCGTAACAAAGGTTGTTACGCAGCCAAGAAGTGCGTACCACAACTCATACGCGACAAACAGGTGCGTATAAAGTTATATTATTAAATAAACACCTTGAATTCCTTCAAATGTTAAAATAAACAGGAAAAATCATATACCCAGTTGTGTTACGCAACTAGTGATTGTGTTGCACATTTTTTTTAATTTTTTAATCAAAAGGAAATCCGAGGGTCTGTTACGCACCCATTACTTGTGTATCAGAGTATGTTACGCAGACAGCATCTGCGTATTGGTTTTGAAGAGAGAGTGTAATTGGGTCAGAAAACATGTAATGATACGCACCCCTTAAGTGCGTAGATCCTGTATGTAGAATTGTATCTGCCATTTTCTCACTTATTTAATTTCGTTTGTTTTTTTATTGTTTAAAAAAATTACGGAACTAAAGTGATGAATTAGATGTATGGGTGTGAATGGGTATGATACAGATCGAGTGGAGTTAATTACTCTTACTCATATCCTACTTTTATATGTTAAAATTTGATTTATTTTTATTCGTTATAATTATAAGGTAATGAGCGGATAACGCACGATACGAATAATATTAATATAATATTTTCAGTATTATAAATAAATCATATTTCAAACAAATTCACTTAAAATCAATATTTTTTTCATAAATAAGAGAGCAAGTAGAGCATATAAATTAACGAGAAAAATATATATAATGCAAAATATTAGACTAAAGTTATAATTATACCATCAGATTTTTAAAAGAATTAAACGTGAGATGGTAATATTAAATAAATAATTAGTTGGATGAAAATTAATTTTGATTGAATTTAAGAGACAAAAAAAGATGATAATTAATTAGATGATCTCTCAGAAAATTTAAATTACTAATAAATTAATTATTTTTATAGATTTTAAAATAGAACATATATTTATTTATATTTACCCTACAGGGTATCGGGTAGAAATAGTTTTTAACCGTATCCTTATTCGTTAGCTAACGAAAAAAATCTTATCCATATTCATATCTGATAAGCTAACGAAAAAATTCTTACTCATATCTGTCTTATCGAATACAATACGGCTCGGATAAAAGTGTAAGGAGTTTCGTTTACAACCCTAATTAGATGCTAAGGCAACCGAAACTTTTTTCTTTATAAGTGTAAATATTTTACAATTGCATAATGTGATTGTAAGTGTTAATAGTTTCCACTCACGTAATTTAGTTAAAATATTAAGATAGACGAGTGATATGATTGAAAGGGAAATAACGGAGGGCCATGTACCTTAATTTTTTTTTATTTTACAATACACTCACAAACAAGAAAATAAATTTTAAAAATTTCTCTGAAAATAACTTTAACTAGAGTTTGAACTCCATACCTTCTTTATGAAAGTCTTGTACCTCATCACTATTAGGGTTTTAAAAAAATCTGGGCGGGTCTACCCGCCCGTGCCCGGATCCGCGGATCCCGGATCCACGGATCTATCACGGGTCGGGTTGGCCCCTAATCCTCCAAACCCGTCTAAACCCGTGCCCGTGTAGACCCGTGCCCGACCCGTGGACCCGACCCGTAGATCCGTGCAAAAATTCAAAAAAATTCAAGAAAATACAAAAAAATTCAAAAAATTTCAAAAAAAAAATCAGAAAAATTCGAAATATATATATATTAAAATAATGTGCAGTTTTAAATTCAAAAATTCGAAAAAATTTCGAAAAAATAAAAAAAATTCGAAAAAAATTCAAAAAATTCAAAATTTTGGACGGATCCGACCCGACCCGTCTGGACCCGCCCGGACCCTACCCGCCCGGGTTTATCACGGGTCGGGTTGGGGGTTTTGGGCTCGAACCCGTGCATACCCGCCCCGTCGTACCCGTGGATCCGGACGGGTCGGATCCACGGGTACCCGCCCCGCCCCGTTTTGAGAACCCTAACCACTATACTAGATATGACTCGGCATATAATTATTGAAAATTAATGCATTTTATTATTATAGTAATTTTTTCCGAAATTTTTTTAATTAACCAAAATAAATTAATAAAATACCAAAATGGCAAAATTTGGACATAAATCACGATTCTAGCCATTCCGGGATCACAGCGCCCTACGTAACTCCGGGTTCACTGTGATCCCCATAACTCCGGAATCACAGTTGCCGGAGTTATGGAGGCTGCTGTGATCCCGGAGTTATGGCGATCACAGTGAACCCGGAGTTACTTATTATTTATACACCAGCCGAGAGAGAGAGATAAAGAGAGGGGATGCTTATAATTGAAGAGAGATATTGATAATTGAAGTTAAACAAGTAATTTGAGGTATTATTTTATTTTTGCTTAAATTCTTCAATTTAGTTGATTTAATTTATAATTATTATAATTGTTATAATTGATAGTTGATTTCAGGTATTATTACAATTGTTTTTTAATTTATAAGAATTATAATTTTAGTTGAATTGTTATAATTTACTTTCATTCTTCAAAGTGAATTGCTATAATTCTTATAATTGTTATAATTCTTCAAATTTAGTTGATTACAGGTATTATTATTATTGTAAATTAATTTATAATTATTATAATTGTAGTTGATTTATGTACGTATTTCGTATTTTTTAAACTATTAGTATAATATTAATTTAGTAATTATAATAATTAAAGAGTTAGAGAAATTTTGTAGAAATTTAGATAGAGAAGTGAAGTGAAGGTTTTGCACATTTTAAATATAAGATATTATTTTATTTTAATTACATGGTAATAATTTTTTAAGTTAAAATGTGAATCAGTGTAAATTAATTTATAATTATTTTGTAGATGATTTATGTATGAATTTCGTAATTTTTGAACTATTAATATATTATTATTTTGTAATTATAATAAATCTAAGAGTTAGAGAATTTATTTAGGAATTTAGATAGAGAAGTGAAGTGAAGATTTTGCAAATTCTAAAGAGTTGCTAAGTCATTTTAGGTATTATTTTATTATAAATTAAATTGTATTAATTTATAGAGTTAAAATTTGAATTAGTGTAAATTAATTTATTATAAATTAAATTAGAATTATTTTATTATAAATTAATTTAGAATTATTTATTATAAATTAATTTAGAATTATTTTATTTCTGAAGTATTAGTATATTATTAATTGGGAAATTTATACAGTTGGAGTGAAGAAAGATGATTCCAATTTCCGTATATATGGATGGTGAGACTCGAAATGGCCCGTATGGTATGGAATATAGTTGTGATTCAAAATTTACTTTTCCGGGAAATGAAGACACCCGGTATGAAGATGTGAAAAATACAATATACAAATGGTTGGGGATATTTGAGAGTCAATATTCGCTCAATGTTGTCGCTCGATATAACACTGCGATCCCACCTTCTTATCATTTTTGTTTAATTCCCATTCGCGATGACATAGAGTGGCGAATGATATTGCAAATGGCACAATCAGAAATGAATTGGAGATTTGTTGAATTATATGTTGATCTGGTGCCAAATCGGACAAATGAGAATCCTGATAACTTAGGTCGCACAGGTGAAAATGTTGTTAACACGGATGAAGAGCCTCCGAGAGTTAGTCAAGAGACATTACCTTATAGCCCTGGCCATACTCTTCATATCTCTCCCGCAAGACATTCACCAATTATAGATCTTAATGAGCCCATATCTAATATTCCTGAAGAAAACGAAGGCGATGACGATGAGAATATATTACCCGTAGCGGGAGAATGGGAAACAGGAGAAGATTATGGATACACCTCTGACGAAGACGATTTGGATTATAATCCTAACGATCATCCGAATCATCGGATAATTGTACAAGGAAGATCAGAAAAATATCACCCAGTACAGGAGCTTAGTGATATATCTGGTTTCAATGAAATTTACACTGAAGTACAAAACTCGTCAGACGATCCCTTGGCAGAAAATCGTGTATTTAATTCAAAAGATCAGTTACAATGGACCATTAGTGAGTATCACATCAAAGGGAATATAGAGATTAAAACAGAAAGGAGTAGCGCGACGAGGCTAGTTATGGTTTGCAAAGATCAGAGATGTTTTTGGAGGTTGTACGCTGTATGTCCTAAAGGTAATAATTTTTGGACAATAAGAACCAACCCATACCCGCACACTTGTATCCAATCGATTACACGAGTAGATCATGCACAACTTACGGCCAAGATAATTGCTGGTGCTATTAAAAAGGAAATGAACGAAGATACAACCATGACAATTAAAAATGTCAGACATTTAGTTAAAGCAAAATTTCCCGGTGCTGATCCATCATACGCCAAGTTATGGCGAGGCAGGGAGTTAGCAATTGCGAAAATATTTGGGACTTGGGAGGGATCATATGCGTTGCTTCCTCGTTATTTTAATGCCATCCAATCGACGAATCCATCAATGAAGTATGCTATCCTGACGACTCCTACCAATCAACCTGAAGTACGTTATTTCCATGCTGCGGCTTGGGCATGGGGACCGTGCATTGAGGAAGTAAAGTACATTCGTCCGGTGATAAGTATCGACGCAGGTTTCTTATCGGGTCGTTATGAGGGAAGATTACTGATGGCTTGCGGGTACGATGCAGAGAATCAATTGATACCATTGGCATTTGCATTGGTGGAGAAGGAAGACCTAGAAAATTGGGGTTGGTTCATGAATTGGTTGCGTCGAGAAGTTATCGGACCTGGTAAGATGTGTGTACTATCAGACCGCCACAAGGGAATTAAGGCTGTTTTTGAATATCCCCAATATGGATGGTCGGAGGCAAACAGCGAAGCAGTGCACCGATATTGTATGCAACACGTTGCCGAGAACTTGTACTCAAAATTTCCAGACGATAATCTAAAGAAATTATTTAAGCGTGCTGCATCGAAGAAGAAACCTCGTCGATTTAAAGAGCACATGCAATCTATAAAAGCACAATATCCAGGCGCATATGAGTATTTAAAGACGGTTGGAAAAAGACTAGAGAATGATCCAAAAGAGTCTGTGAATCCATCAAAGTGGGCACAACGGTACGACAACGGATATCGTTGGGGCATAATGACAAGTAACGGATCTGAATCTTTGAATCGAGTGTTCAAAGCTGTTCGTATGTTGCCGGTTGTGGCTATCGTGGAAGGTACCTGGTACAAGTGCGTGAGTTGGTTTGATGATCGGAGAATCGCATCTGGTGCAACCGTAAGTGATGGTTTTGTTTGGTCTCGTAGTGTTACGGAGAAACTAATTAAGAGAGGTGACAAGTCACGACCACATCGAGTAGACCCCTATCGATCAGAGCAAGGGGATTTTGAAGTTTTGCATCAAGGCGAGACCTTACCGAATGGTGAATTTGAAAATTTCAAGTATCACGTATTACTCGAAGAGGGAGTTTTTACGCGTTGCACCTGTTTGAAACCAAATCTGACCGGCATACCATGTTCGCATGTATTAGCGGTGATAAGGGTCAGACATTTAAACTTATCTCAATTTGTTTCACCTTATTACACTGCTGCAAATCTGCATGATACTTGGTCCGGAAGATTCCACCCTTTTCCAAATCAATCTGAATGGCTCGAGTATACGGGACCTACCATCATTCCCAATAGAAAATTGCTTCGTCGTGGTCGAAGAAGGCACATTCGTATTCCGATGGTAATGGATGAAATGGAAGGACGAAAAGGCAAGCGCAGAGGACGACCCCTTGGAAGACGACCAGAAGGTATTGAAATGGTTTTATATGTTTAAAATACTCATATTGAAGACGACCATCACCTTCTTACTTTTTAATATTACAGGAAGTGCTCAATCCAGCCATCAAGGGAGTCAACCTCATAATCGCCATGAGGTATTAACACAATTGGGCTTACATAGTGGAAACCAGCCCACTCGACACTCCGTAGATGTCCAACCAAATCCAAACCCTACCCAAATGCAACCCGCTCGTCGCTCAATAAGTGTTCCACCTAGAGATGTCGATGCTTCAACAAGTGCATCAAATCCTTCAACAAGTCAGCCCAATCAATCAAGGCGAACATCAATCTCTGGAAGAATTCGAAACTTCTTTCGGGCGAATCACTAGCATGGAATTTATTAAATGTGGCTCTTCATTATTTACCTATTATATCTGTATAGTTGTATGTTGTACTTATGTCATATGTATGGCTTTACCTATTAACTCGTATAAATTTCAATTTATTTATGCATTATATTTGTAGTGCAATGTCGACATTTCCGATTTTGGTATTTTATGGAGGTGAAATAATTGAAACTCAATTTGGTGCGGAGTACTCTGGTGGTAAAAAATTGGCACTCCAGGGTAAACAATCTAGTACTTTTGAAGGGATTAAAAGTACCATACATCGGGTTCTAGCATTTCACGAGTATTGCGTTGGTGAAATCCTATGTCGCGTGGAGGATGGAGAAGGGAGTAATTTGCATTTCAATTTGATTGGACTCATTGACGAAAGTTCTTGGAAAATGGCATCTCAGATGTCCGTGAATAAACGGGGAGTTGTTCATTTGTTTGTCAGAACCACTGGCCCGCCACCAAGAAATGACGCTCTCGATTTTATTTGTACAGGTTAAACAGATATGAAAACAAGCAAGTTATGTGTTGCATCATTTGTGCATGATGCTTATGCATTGTGCATTGTGCATGACGCTTGACGCTTTTGCATTGTGCATTGTGCATTGTGCATGACGCTTTTACATTGTGCATTGTGCATTGTGCATGACGCATGACGCTTGACGCTTGTGCATTGTGCATTGTGCTTGACGCTTGACGCTTGTGCATTGTGCATTGTGCATTGACACTTGACGCTTTTGCATTGTGCATTGTGCATTGACGCTTGTGCATTGTGCATTGACGCTTGACGCTTTTGCATTGTGCATTGTGCATGACACTTTTGCATTGTGCATTGTGCATGACGCTTGACGCTTTTGCATTGTGCATTGTGCATTGACGCTTGTGCATTGTGCATTGACGCTTGACGCTTTTGCATTGTGCATTGTGCATGACACTTTTGCATTGTGCATTGTGCATGACGCTTGACGCTTTTGCATTGTGCATTGTGCATTGTGCATTGTGCATTGTGCATTGTGCATTGTGCATTGTGCATTGTGCATTGTGCATTGTGCATTGTGCATGACGCATGACGCTTGACGCTTGTGCATTGTGCATTGTGCTTGACGCTTGACGCTTGTGCATTGTGCATTGTGCATTGACGCTTGACGCTTTTGCATTGTGCATTGTGCATGACACTTTTGCATTGTGCATTGTGCATGACGCTTGACGCTTTTGCATTGTGCATTGTGCATTGACGCTTGTGCATTGTGCATTGACGCTTGACGCTTTTGCATTGTGCATTGTGCATGACACTTTTGCATTGTGCATTGTGCATGACGCTTGACGCTTTTGCATTGTGCATTGTGCATTGTGCATTGTGCATGACGCATGACGCTTGACGCTTGTGCATTGTGCATTGTGCTTGACGCTTGACGCTTGTGCATTGTGCATTGTGCATTGACGCTTGACGCTTTTGCATTGTGCATTGTGCATGACACTTTTGCATTGTGCATTGTGCATGACGCTTGACGCTTTTGCATTGTGCATTGTGCATTGTGCATTGTGCATTGTGCATGACGCATGACGCATGACGCTTGACGCTTGACGCTTTTGCATTGTGCATTGTGCATGACGCTTGACGCTTTTGCATTGTGCATTGTGCATGACGCTTTTGCATTGTGCATTGTGCATGACGCTTGACGCTTTTGCATTGTGCATTGTGCATTGACGCTTGTGCATTGTGCATTGACGCTTGACGCTTTTGCATTGTGCATTGTGCATTGACGCTTGTGCATTGTGCATTGACGCTTGACGCTTTTGCATTGTGCATTGTGCATTGACGCTTGTGCATTGTGCATTGACGCTTGACGCTTTTGCATTGTGCATTGTGCATGACACTTTTGCATTGTGCATTGTGCATTGACGCTTGTGCATTGTGCATTGACGCTTGACGCTTTTGCATTGTGCATTGTGCATGACACTTTTGCATTGTGCATTGTGCATGACGCTTGACGCTTTTGCATTGTGCATTGTGCATTGTGCATTGTGCATTGTGCATGACGCATGACGCATGACGCTTGACGCTTGACGCTTTTGCATTGTGCATTGTGCATGACGCTTGATGCTTTTGCATTGTGCATTGTGCATTGACGCTTGACGCTTTTGCATTGTGCATTGTGCATTGACGCTTGTGCATTGTGCATTGACGCTTGACGCTTTTGCATTGTGCATTGTGCATGACACTTTTGCATTGTGCATTGTGCATTGACGCTTGTGCATTGTGCATTGACGCTTGACGCTTGACGCTTTTGCATTGTGCATTGTGCATTGTGCATTGTGCATTGTGCATGACGCATGACGCATGACGCTTGACGCTTGACGCTTTTGCATTGTGCATTGTGCATTGACGCTTGACGCTTTTGCATTGTGCATTGTGCATTGACGCTTGTGCATTGTGCATTGACGCTTGACGCTTTTGCATTGTGCATTGTGCATGACACTTTTGCATTGTGCATTGTGCATGACACTTGACGCTTTTGCATTGTGCATTGTGCTTGACACTTGACGCTTGACGCTTGACGATTGTGCATTGTGCATTGTGCATGACGCTTGACGCTTGACGCAAAATAACAAATCTCCAATTCAACATAACATAACATAACATAACAAATGTCCAAAATAACATAACAACATAACATAACTGAAAAAACGTTCAACATAAGATGGCATAACATCCTTTTTGAAATGATGCATTGTGCAATGATGCATAACATAACTGAAAGCAACCAACTCCCTGACTAAGGATAATTGGACGGGGTGAACTTGGATATCGGTCTATGCCTCTGACGATCCTTGTTGCGATGTCCCATAGTTGTATTCCAATTCAAGCCATCATCAGCCTCATCGTCGCCGCTCCCGGTCACCTCAGCATCTGGTGTTTGCATGTATTCCTGCAAAAAGCACATTAGAAACTGCTAAATTAGTGCATTTTTTAATAAATAGTTCAATTCAGGCCAAACCTGTGTAGGAGGGATCTCCGGGCCTGTCTGGAACTGACTAGTATGGAAGTCGTAACCTTGTGCACCATCTCCTCCCGGGTACTGACTACTGAATATGTCAAAATCATAACCATGTACATCAGATGCTCCCTGATACGGACTATTTAATCCTGAATAGTATCCCTAGGTAGAATATGCATGTTTAACATTAGCAAAAAATATTACAAATTACTGCATAATCATTAAACATTATAGAGGTACGATTCACATACCTGGGACTGATCTCCGCCCGGATGCTGACTACTAGATGCCGTGGGATCACCGTGCGGTCCTAAATATGTCCCGGCCATGCTGGAAACAATCTCGTCATAATCACCCTCATATGTTGACGCCCATGACGCCTCCTGCTCACGAAAGCCTGGAACCTCAGGCTCGTCCGAGGTGGTGATATCCTCGATTCTTTCGGGCAACCCGGCATCCCTTAGCAGTTTTTCCAGCTTATGCCCTTGACCGACATCATGCAGGCTTCCTCGACATGATAGTAATGTTCTCTTTCCGAAGCGCTTCAACCCTCTTGTCAGGGCCATTGGAATTGCCATGACTGCATCCCTAAAGGCCCTCTTGCCCTGCAAGACAAACTTTCGTAAGTAACAAAACAAGTCACATAATTTGAGTAGCTATTTGATTAGTTAAATAACATCACTAACATGTCGTGTGGCGCACTCAGAATGGGAAACATATGTAAGGCTGTTAGGTGGCTGAGACGGAGGAGGCAGTGGCTGGGTGAGATCATGGGTGGAATCACGCTCTAAATAAATCGACCTCATCCCAAATCTCTCATACCAGGGCATATACTGATGAAACCACCAATCACTGTCGTGTGGCTGCCCATCTGTGGGAACGATACACAACGGTACTCTATCTGCACTCCACTGCCCTACATAATCAGCATGACGCTCCCCCCAGTGAAGGCCGTAGTGTCCATCAGTATGATCTACCTCATCTAACTGTCGGTGAACATCCCAAGATAATGGAGGAGGGGGAGGAACTGTCTGAAGTAAACCGTACTGTCTCATGACCCTATCCGGGTAGTGATGTGAGACTATCCAAAAATGAACGAGAGGGACTCTAGCCAACCAAACTCCCTGATCACGTAGTACACATGACGGCGCAAGAGGGAGGAAGGTAGTATAGGGTGTCCACTCAACTTCACCCTCTTTCATCGCATTCAAAACATCTCGGGGATGCTTTGCTCCAACATTGTGAGGGTTGTCTTTCCACAACTTAAAACCCATCCATGTCCTCCCGTAAGCATGACACGAGTCTCGATCGGGTAAACCCCAAGCAGTGAAGGTATGATTTCTATCCTCTTTTGGCCGGCACACACTAAGGTGGGTCCAAGACCACAATTGCAATAACTCGAGTGGACCCCAAATAGAACGAGGCTGCTTCCGAGCAGCAATAGATAATGCGCGATATAAATAAGCCAAAACGGCACCCCCCCAATTATACAACACAGATGGACTACTCAGATTCTCCAAAAACTGCAGATACATGGCCGGTACACCATCTCCACTGGAGTCTAGAAACATGACAGAACCAAATAAATCTAGAATGTAAGCCCGAGTATGAAAATCTACCTGGTCCTGTGTGGGATTTTCCGGCATATTAGCGAACTCGCGCCGCAACCACTTCAAACTAAGACTGTAATTCGAAACCAGTCGTTGTTGCTGTCCAGATCTCTTTGAAGCGCGACACCTCCACGCCTCATCTCCGGCCTCTCTACCCAGATACTGCTGTACCATATACCTCCAGTTGTTATCACAAATTCCGGTAACAACCGCTCCTGTTATTGGTAGCCCCCATAAACAACTAACATCTTGTAGAGTTACGGTCATTTCACCGACAGGCATGTGAAAAGTGTGTGTCTCGGGCCTCCATCGCTCTACTAGTCCTGTAATCAATCCCTTGTCTCTTCTCTTATGACCCAACTGAGAAATATGATACAACCCCAATCTCTTCAATGCCGGACCACAACTCTCGTGATATGGTACGACATTGTCATGACAAATCAACTTTAAATCGTCACCGCTCTGCAATATTTCAACAATATCCTCAAATAAATACAGATTACCAAAAATAAATATATTACTAAATATATATATTACAAAAATATACCACATTTGGTTTAACGGTCGCAATCTTGTGTTGGGCGACAGGCATCTGCAACAAGTCGGAGAGAGGCTGACAATCTGGAGGGAGAGAAGCATCACCCTCGAAGGTGCTAGACTGAGAAGTGCTGGGTCGAGAAACACTACTTCTTCGAGGTCTCGTCATTTCAACAGAACTACATTTAAATATAAAAAACAACATAGTTTAACAATTTTTTACAAGTTACATATTTATCTAAAATAACTAATTGATTATCTATAAATACAAACTACTTTATCCATATATTACAAATTTATACAAAAAATAACACTAATTTCTACAAAATTTGTAAATTTCTAAATAAATGAACTAATTTAACAATAATCTAATTTTAATATAACAAATTTATCTAAACTAACTATATTTTCCCAAATTTGATGTATTACTATATTTTTCCAAAATAAAACAACAACTTACATATTTATCTAAACTAACAAATTAATAATTTCTAAAATAATATTTTTTAACAATAATCTACATATATCTAACTTAACAATAATTTAAGCTTTAATATGACAAATTTATCTAACAATAATTTATCTAAAAATAATAACTAACTTAACAATAATTTATCTAAAAATAATAACTAACTTAACAATAATTTAAGCTTTAGTATGAAAAAATTATCTAACAATTATCTAACAAATTCTTACAAAAACCATTTATCTAACAATTTATCTAACAATGATCTAAAATTTAACTAACTTAACAATTATCTAACATATATCTAACAATTTCTCTAACGATTACCTAATTTTTAACTAAGTTAACAATTATCTAACAAATTTGAACAAAAACAACACAAATTTTGTATGACTTTTTTTATTTTCCGAAAATTAAAAAAATTATTGTTACCTGTTACACAGCAAACTCTCTCAAATCCTGATCTAATGAAACTTCAAACTTCTGAAATACTTTCTCAAAGTTTTCTCAAAATTTGCCTCAAAACCTCTCAAAATTTTGCAAAATCTCTCTCAAAATCATCAAAAGAATTCGGCAGAGGGAGAAGAGCGGTTCTGTGCTTAAATCGGCACAACTCCGGAATCACGGGTGCCTGCATAACTCCGGAATCAGGGATTCCGGAGTTATGCAGGCACCCGTGATTCCGGAGTTATGTCGATTGCGCAGATTCCGGAGTTACAGCAGATTCTCTGATGCCGGGGTTATGCTGCTCTCCCTGATTCCGGAATGGCTAAAATGGTTAATTCCGTTCAAATTTTGCCATTTTGATATTTTATTAATTTATTTTGGTTAATTAAAAAAATTTCGGTAATTTTTTAGTCCCTTCATTTGATCAATTTTTATGATGGTGGTCTATTATTTAAAGAATTTACTTTCAAAATGGTAAAAAAAAATTATAAGGATATGGTAGCATTATCCGTTAAACAATCAGTTGCTTGTCTTGTATAAAAAAATAAATTTTGCATGAGATGGTGACATTATCCATTAAATACGGAATTATTTTGCACTAATTACATATTTATTTTTGACAAAAGATATTTTCATGTAATAAAATGGTCAAAAGATCAGGACATACACAAATCATAAATACTTTTTTTAAGAATCAATTTTGTCTTAATTCCGTAGTTATTATTTTTATTTTTTTGATATTTTTTTAGAAGAAGTGGAGTCTTTGTTTTAAGTTTAATTCAAACTTGACCTCTTGCAATCTCTTTTTGAAAGAACATTGCTCTTAACCACTAGATCAAGTGTTGGATCTTTTATTTTTTTTATATATAGGGGTTCTCGAAACTCTAGCCTAATTTGAAAACTTTGTGCTCACGAAGGTTTGAACTCACGACCTCATTGAAGTCATTCTAATCAGGGGCAGATGCATAATTTTCTTCAGGGCGATATAAAATTTAGGTTTTTTTCTAGCGGTTCAAAATGATGCATATTTTTAAAAAAAATCAAATTATAAACATATTTTTCAGAATTTTTTTCCATGATCAATTTTAAAACTTTTTTTAACCTTAGTAACTACGGCACTAATTCTTATTAGATATGACTATATAATAATATTGTATCATTTGCCCAATAATTATTATTCATGTCATGTATGGCCCCTGCTGTTACCCACTTTTTCTGGCTCTCATTGGATATGAACTTTAAGTACTTCATTTCGGATGTCATCATGATAATTTGTTTGTTCCAACAACAATAAGAAAATTAAGAAAATGGCAACATAGAAGTAGAACCATAAAATATTATTTCAATAACCTTTCGGAATAATTTTATTGATGCTAGACTGCTAGTATATTGGCCCATCAAAGTAGTTAATAAGGTTAATATGATATGCTATTGAATTATCTTCAAATAAAGAATCCTTAAATATCAGAACTGATTTTCTTAAAAAAAATAACATCAGACTGATATATTTCACAAGTGATAAAATTTCTAATTTATTTAATTTCAGCGATAAATTGAAGTTTTAAATAATTGAATATTTTTTTCATCAATTTTTACCTCTTGATTTTTACATTAAATAAAATTTTAAATTTGAAAATTTAGCACATAAGCATATCCCTCATAAAATTGGACAAGTTTAATGGTTTGAATTCGATCTTTTGGAATTAATTAAATAGATTTTCGAACATTCAGGGTGAAAATACTAAATTTTGCATAATATTCGTTTCTATCTTCATTTTTAAAATTAAGATGTTATTTAGATTAATGGATGCCACTTGGCCCACTTCTGACATAAATTTTTATTGTCACGTGTTTCATTCAAAATGTAACTGTCCTTGTAATGGTATTTTACCAAATTGATAAGGGCATTCTTGCCAAAATGAAATTTTTATGCGTCACAGGCAGGAATGGGGCCAGGATTATTCAGGGGCCATTGTGCAATTTGTCAAAATTCATCGAGATCGGAGACTAACGTTGACAATTGACGTAGTTAAATGTTAAATGAAGCATAAGACGCGGATTTCTTAGTTCGCAAAAAAAAAGCATAAAATGAGTGTATCCCACGATGACTAAGAAGATAGTAAATTAATGAAGCGTTTTTCTTGATTCGTAAATAAAGCATATAAGACGGTGGTGCATGTGCATCGCAAGGAAATTTCATTGACAATTTATTAAAGCAGGACATTTTGGGCTTTTATGGGGGGAATATTGTAAGTTTACCGCCAGAATGGAAAACATTCGGATGAAATCAAAGCTCAGCCCAACATTCGGATGAAATCAAAGCTCAGCCCAGCCCATTAGCTGCTCATAACCTATTGAACCCTTTGATCTTAGCACTCTGCTTGGTGCTGCCCTACAATTTTAATTGCACGATTTCCGTTCAGTGAAGAGAAGGGAGTGAGTTATTGTACACATGGTCCCCACAAATCAGTGAGACAAAAATCGATTCCAATTGTCATAGAGTATTGGAGTCGCCATCGTATCACTTATCCAGTTAGGGAGATTACAGTAGATATTATTGATAGCGATTTTATTACGTAGTTTTAGTTGAGTTATTCTGCGTATTATTTAAGTTATTATACATATTATTTTTATATCGAAATAGTTATACATGTTATCGATTTTATTATATATTTTTAGTGGAGTTATCATGCACATTATTTGAGTTATTATGGACGTTATTTTTTGTACTGAAATAATTATACATATTATTTTTTTATACTGAAATAGTTATGATATAACATACATAATAACTTAAATAATATGCATGATAACTCAACTAAAAATGCATAATAAATTATTGATATCAATGTGATATATACAAAACATTATCCATCCAGTTATCCGGCGTAGATCAAGTGGACCGATGTATGCAAATCACGCCACGCGTGTTGATTTGAGAAATAATGACACAGGAGAGAAAAAGAAAAAGAAAGAGACGCAGTTGCATTTCGCTTGACTGGAGGAAAGAAAAAATGAGTGGGAACCAAGCGCTCACTTCTCTGTGCACCAAATCGTATCGTTCCTTTTCTCTACTCCCACCTTTTGTTCTCTCATCATCCAATCCCCACCGTCGGATCCCTCGCCAGATTCGCTCGACAACGGTCAGGATGTCTTCTTCCCAACCTGCCTCCTCTGCCTCCTCCGCCATCGATTTTCTCACTCTCTGCCACCGCCTCAAGGTCTCCCCCCCCCCTCTCTTTGAAAGCTTGGCAGTAGCTGCCAAGGTCTCTCTCTCTCTCTCTCTCTCTCTCTCTCTCTGTGAAGTAGCTATGTATAGTTCTGATTAAGTAATTCTAGGTAAAGTTCGGTCGCCGAATGAAGAAAACGAGAGAAATCAGCGAATTTCTTCAAGAGCCACTCTCTCATATTTCTTATTATTCATTGGAAGTAATGAGTAGAAGCACGCATTCTCTATCAAGAGACATGAATCACTAATTTTACTGAGAAATAGAGCACGATCAAGGATATATTCTATTCCCGAAATGAAAGTACAAATTAGTACCTAACCTATGTGCATTTTGGTGCCGATTAAGATACTTAAAACTTAAAAGGGCTTGTTCTGATCTGTTCTAGCACGTGATTTTGATCTCATACAGACAACAAAAAGAGCAGGTTGGCATATAAGAGGTGTGAAGGAGCCGGAATCAATTGGTGACCACATGTACCGCATGGGTGTAATGGCTCTTGTAGCTTCTGACATTCCTGGAATCGACAGAGACAGGTTTCTTTTTCTGAAAGAAATTTTGTAGCAACTGATTTATTTATCTATACAACTTCAAATTTGTTTACCTTATGATTGTTTCATGCGTGATTAGGTGCGTCAAGATGGCTTTAGTGCATGACATTGCTGAAGGTTGGTCGCTTTTTATGGTTTGAACAATGTCTGATGTGTTTGTTTTAGTTTTACTCATGCTATTATTTTTACTTTAGCCCTGTTAATTAAGTAGGTTGTGGCCAATATGTGTAAAAATTAAACCCAGTAGCATCTTTAACGTTAATTAATTGAGAAAGCTTTCATACAAACAAGGACCTATAATTACTTGTGTTTTGGACACTAAGTTGCATTTGTAATGCCACATTAGTAGAATTTATAATACAATACTAGCTGAAATTCAGTTGAAATGATCAATTTGAGTGATGCCTGATTTTTTGCAATTAATCATGGGTTGCACTCTGTTGATATATCTTACTATTCATAACATGATTTGTATGGTTTATTGAATGCAGCAATAGTGGGTGATATCACTCCTTCTGATGGTGTGCCCAAAGCAGAAAAGAGCCGAATGGAGAGAGAAGCACTTGACCATATGTGTGCATTGCTGGGTGAACCTTCTAGAGGTATATACTATATAATATATATTATGGTAAATTGTCTGGAATAGTAAATGTTAGCTAAAAACCTAGTCATAGATACATGATGAGTAGAAAACATAGAAATTGCCTAGCACGAAGAAAAAGCTGCAGCACAAATAGCAAGATTTTTTAATCTTGTGAATAAAGCTTTGCAAGTACTGTGACATGGTCAGTGATGGTGTCTCTTATAAATATCTATTTATTGTTTCTTTAGTTATTATTTCTGATGAGCTTTGCCAAGTACAATGACCTTCTCAATGAGGGTGTCACTCATAATTATCTATTGAATGTTTCTGATGAATATTCAATTGATTGTTTCTGTTAAACATTTGGTCATAATTTTGTAGCACTTACAGTTCTTGTCTTAACTAATTCATATTCTCTTGTAGCCAAAGAAATACATGAGCTATGGATGGAATATGAAGAGAATTCTTCTCCTGAGGCTAAGATTGTCAAGGATTTTGATAAAGTATAATTTTCTTTTCATTGATTCAAACGAGACTATTTTTCCCATTCTGAAATTGTCAAGCACCTATTAAGTCTGCAGATGAAACTGTACTTTCCTGTCTTTGCCATAATTTTAATTTTAACTGGTATCGGAAAGTTTGGTACTTTGGTTCAAATTAAACCTCAATAAGTCTCTCAGATCTGCATTTCTGCCTCACTTTTACTAGATTCACCTGAGTTGACATTATATGAAGCAAATAATAGTGCTTTCATCTACAATTTAAGAAAATTGCACAATATGTAAAAGTTGCTACTTGGAAAGAACTATACAAAATTGAGACCTTTTGGCAATTAGGTTTTGTAAGTAGATAACAGTACTGATGAACATTAAAGTGGTACCAAAATTGAGGTTCCGATCCCTGATACCAATCCCTTCTATAACAGATGATCTCAATTTGTTGTATGGATTATTTTTTTAGACTTCTTTGAAAAGTAATTATAATTTGTGAATATCTGTGCAATATTTTTTACGGTTGTTTGACTTATAGGAGTTGCAATTTATAAGTGTTTCTTATCTGGTAATGGTTATATATATTAGTTTCATCTATATTTTGTGAGTTATTTAAATATAATCTTAGCTTAAAAGGAATATATTTCCAGGTGGAGATGATTCTTCAAGCATTGGAATATGAAAAAGGTAATCCTTTGGTTTTTCTGATAGTTCCATTACATTGGTTATTCCCCATTTCTTTCATAAGAATATTTTTCAGCATTAAATGTGGAATCCAGTGTCGCTAAATTAAAATGCGGCACATGGGTTCTGTAAATCAACTCTATTGACCATATTTGTTATCTTTTTTCCAGAGCAAGGACTCGACCTAGAAGAATTCTTCCAATCAACAGCAGGTACATGATTTAAATCAGCATTTGAGTTTCAATACAAGTTTGTGGCATCATCTGGAACAACCGAAATTATCATGTTACATGTAATCTTAATATTTGAAAGAAGAGTGATTTGTTTATTTATCTTTATCTTCAGGAAAGTTTCAGACAGATGTAGGGAAGGCTTGGGCAGCTGAGATTGTTTCGCGAAGAAAAGCAAAATAAACACTGACAACTCCTGATTTTTTTTATTTTGACATTTTTATGTAATCTTTCTTCCAATATGGTTTTACCACCAGTTTCAATATTTCTTTTTTTTGGGCAAGCTTTTTAGTCTAACGTAGTTCATCATGCTTCATACAGCTAGGTGTCGGCTGTTGGTTTAAAAGGAAAAGTTACCATTTCTTTATTGGCACCTTTTGTTTTGCAACTTGTTTCTTCTTTTACCGTTCTGGGAAGCCTTAGTTACCACTGAAAGGCGTTTTGTCACAACGTGGGTGTAATAAGCTTCCATATTTTACCATTTATCAGGTGCTGATATATTGCCTCGTTATTTGCCATGTTCTTATTTAGGTGATTTGACGAGTTGTACTAGACTACTAGCACTTGAATTTAATTTGTGAATTCAAATTGAATAAAATTTGGTCAGTTTTCAATGAATAAGTCCAAAGGGTAAAAACCAGTCGACAGTATTTTTGGGGACAATGGGTCGGAAATTACTAGGAAACGTAATTTTAACATTTATAAATGTCAAGAAAAGCTTAGAAAGGATAACTTTAGTGGACTAATGATAAGATGGTGGAATTTTTTTCTTTGAATTCCTTTGATCTAGATAATAGTTGGAGATTTAAGTTTCAATATATCAGAAAAAAAGTTGAAAGGTTGGAATACAAAATTAAGAGCTAATAAAAAAAATAAAAAGTCGAATGTTTCAATAAGATTAATGAATATGAATTTTTACAAGAAATTAGAGATTTAGAGCAAAATGAAATTGAATCTCTACAATCTTGTCATTCTTCTTTAGACAAAATTTATGATGATGAAAAAGAGAGAGTCAAATTAAAGTGACATTTGGAAGAAGATAGAAATATTAAATTTTATTATGCTATAGCCAATTCTAAGGAAAAAAAAAACAAAATCTAATTCTTCTATCTTTGAAAATAGATAGTGAGATTAAATATTAAATTTTGGTTGCTAAAATCATAATCACTGACTGTGACATTGGATATTTTGATGGAAAGAGTATGGAATTCTTTTTATTTTTTTTATTTTGTCAATTCTTTTGTAAATTTAAAAACCACTTCATATAGATTCAGTGAAGAAATGTTGTTATTTATCAAGAAACTTTGCTGTAGAATTCAAAGCACACAGTCGGTTATCATAGACCCAGGTCTTTATAGCTTGGAAAAATCAGATTTATTTTGGATAACTGAGAAGCGAAGTGTGCCTATTGCATTCAAGCTTTTTACTGGTATGTTCATCTGACTCTGAATTAGAAGTATATGTACTAAAAGTGCTACATGGCATGACACATATTTACCATATCAGACTCCATATCTTAATGTCTTAGTCTTGGTCTGCAGCTATAAACATATTTTTGTTTTTCCAGCGTTCTTTGTATTTACTTAATCTTGGTTATGTGCGCCATTGATAACCTTTTTATTTTCCATCAGATTGACGCGGCAAAATCAATGTCAAAAGTATTTCAAGATGTAAAGATCATTTTCTCCTCCTTTGTTCATTTTCTACAATTGGAAGATATAGAGCTGGAAGCAAAATCGAAGACCAGAAAAGAGAGATGGGAGAACAATGCATTCAGTTTCGTACTTATTGACTTGCAATCTTGGCCTGCATTGTCTGAGTTTTCATTAAAAGTGAGTGTATTCAAGTCAAAACATGTAGGTACCAACATTCTAGAGTTGTTCTGGTATTACTTGATTCCGATTTTTTGTAATAATTTGTGTTCTTTTCATGTAGATATGCAATTTATTTTCAAAGCCTCAAGTTTGTTTTAGCACTATGTGTTGTACCTATTGCTTTAATTTTCTTTTTTCTCTCTTACAGTTCCTGATTTTGTTTGCTGGCAAATTAAATATTGTTGCTTAAACATCACTGGTTTTCAATTCTGCATACTGCAATTAGTGGTTAATCCCAATTTGCATCTTTCATATATTGGTATAAATATATGATTATGGTTAGAGAATGTAAACGTTTTAGTATATATGGTTATTGGTATGAATATATTGATATAAAGCAAAAGGTGACGGTGTTAATTAGATAGAAAATGATAGAAAATGTTTATTTTGTATTTGTACTTGATAGAAATGTCATCACTGTTTTGTTTTATCATTCGCAATTTGTTAATTAGATTTGAAGTTCTTTTCTGTTATGAAGACCAATTTAATAACTACCATTTGCATTTATTCCAGCAAAACCGACTCTTTCTAAAAGAAAAAAAAAATGTACCATTGGCCGACATAATTGAATGAATCCAAGGGAGTTCATAATTACTATGGAAAAATATAACATTTTAATTAGACACTCTAATAGTGCCTCTCTACATCTTATATTCTGCTCTGAGCTTCATATTTTTTTTTCTTTTTTTATCTTACATTCACTGAAGCTCAATCAAATCCCTGTTGATATCTACATTTGGTCAGTGCATTAGATGAATGGGTTACCAAACGGATTTTTGGTACTTTCATGGCTAATTTCTTGTCCTTGCAACTGTAGTGTGGCATTTTTCCCATTGCCAGTTTCAGTATAAGGCTGTATATTGCTAGGAACTATTTCAGTGGTGGGCCAAAAGAATGGATCGTCATGTCCCATTTCAGTGCCAATTGGTATATCATTGCTAGGCACACTTGCCCCGGTACTAGGTAGGGACAGTGAGCTCTTGTGTCTGGCTTCAAGACCAATTGTTACAGTATTATTGCTACTTACTGTTTCAGTAGTTGGCCAGAAGAATAGATCGCTGTGTCCCATATTAGATCCCATCACCATATTGTGAGATGATATTTCGTCGCTAGGCGCAAAGACTGGGTCATCAGAAGAAGAAGCCATATCAAATGGATTTGATGGGGCAACCTGGTCAGAGCTTGTTGGAAAACCCAATTCTGTGTCTGCTGGTCCTCGTGCAACTGAATTTTCATATAGACTGTTCAGCATCAAATTATTGAATCCACCAGCCTACAAAAGAAAAAAAGAAAAATATATCAACAACTTCTATCCAGGATTCTGTGGCATTATGGATGGGTATGCATCAAAGATGTCAACTGCTTTCATATATTTTTTCTTTACCAACCCTTTGTATATCCAAGTGTTTGAGACAAAATCTAACAGAGATAAGGTTGTTGGTTTGAACCTCAGTGGGGAAAAAACACTAGCCAAGCAAGGATGCTGACATAAGATATAAGTTGCTGACTACTACTAGAAATATAAAATAAATAAAAGGAAATAAATAGATAGTAGTATTGATGCAATGCAACATAAATATTAAGTAAAGGTGATTCTCTGTCAAGAAAAACAAAATGAATGTTGCATTAATAAAAATTATGCTATAAAAGAGATATATCACATAGAAAAGGTTCACCTGCAATTATATTGAGCTAAATAGAAAAATGGCATAACAAGGGTTGTCTAATAGGGGCATTTTATTATTTAAGACTTTTCGAAATTTATTATATTCCTTTCCTTTCTTTAAATTTGTCAATAGGAAAAAGAATTGAGCTTGCCAATTTAATCTCAGGAAGAGAACTTTGATTTGAACTTGATGTGGTAATAAGTGCTAATTCCCAGTCTGCCATCGCATATGTTGGATTAGAAGAAGAACAGGCATCATTTGTTGGCGTTTCTGCATGCAAAAATTAACAATTAATGCAACTTCATATACTATTTAGTATTAGTTTAGTATAAGGTTTAATGTGGTAAAGGACTTCCATGGGGCAACTCCCACTGACCATAATCATTCAAAATTTATTACAGAACCAGAAGTAATGTTATATGATTGCATTGAAGACTTGAAGTAGCGGTTCAGTTTTTATAATGCTCAAGAGTTTATCACAGTTATTTACCAAGGTTATGTCAGATTTATATAAAAATTTTGAGCTGAAATGCAGTTCGAGAGTAATTTGAGAATAAAGATTTGTCAGTTTTGAAGTAAAATTAATATTATTAGTACTTCAGTAGTGAGCTGGAAATATCAAAGGACAAAATAAATAAAGAAAAAAAATAGAATGAGAAGGTTACCACTAGAAATCAAAGCAAGTGCCAAGGGGTTTGTCTCTTCTACTTCATGTGCAGTTGAATCATGCGGTACATTGTCTAAGCACTGTTGCCACAATGCAACAAAGATTTTCTTAACAAAGATAAAAATATGCAGTGAAGCTAGCTATAATTTCACAAAAGGTTTGGTTTGGTACATAGCTTTCTGATATCACATCTGCTTGTGAACATGCTCTGGTACTGAAATTGTAATTTCAATGCTACAACAAACATACCGCTAGGTCAGCAGCTGAAGAAGGGGCTGCAGTTTGAACTGCAGTTTCAGCAGAGTGTGTTACTTCACGAGAACTCGAGCGTGTTGCGACAAGTGGTCCGTGCTCTTTATTATTCACAAATTGTATCGCCAAAGTTTCTCTTCCATTTTCAAGCTGAAGTATAAGTGTATAACAGTTAAATAATGTAAAAGAAAAGGTTGATGTTGTTAGATATTGTTTGTTCGAAGAATTGGGTAAGTAAGATAAATTTACTTTTGTACTAGACCTCACAAGGCTATGTCATGGTTGGCATATACTATAACAAAATAGATACCTATTTCTCTCAGGCTAAATAATTATTTATTTATGTAGGAACTTTACCATATTATGACGAGGTACATTTTTTATGTATTCTTCCATTGCTCCAAGGAATGATTCAGGTGGCTGCAATAACATAATCCAATAAAAAGTAAAAGATGTGCAGTAATGTGCATACGTCACTTCAAAGTCTAGATTTTATCCAATAATTTGCACAAAAAAGTAAAAATGAAAGAGCCCCATGTTTGACTGCCCCTAACATTATTTTGTTTTCCTTTCTTCCACCCACAATTTTTCAGAAGCACTTGGCACAGATAAACAGACAACTTGCTATTTGATGAGGGTATGCCATGATTAGTATTTTACTGTCAGTACATGAATATACAGAAATGTAAAAAACAGTACCTGCTCAACTTTTTTGAAGTCATTGACTAGACCAAGATTTAGGCATTTACAAGTCTTGTAAAAATTGGTCAAACTCCCAGCCTATCAAAAAGAAAAAAAAATTATTTATTTTTTCTTGTTAGAATATTTAATGTTTGGCCTACCTAATTATTATGGGCCATATTTATTTAAGAATAATTAATTAAAGGTGCATCTGTATTTTGATGGAAAATTTGATGTACACATTCATTGTAGAGTTGCCTTAGAATAAATTAATATACTCATCCTCTCTACAGTTGATGATCATTATGTCTTATTTTTCTTCCACTAAAGAACTATTAAGAAAGTGAGAATAGAGTAGAAGAAAACGCATAAAGTGTGCCATCATAATGTCTAAGAAAAATCACTGATGATCAATACTAGTGTGACAGTGTTGCAGTTTTAGTTTTTCGGTTCTTGAAGGACCAACTTACGCTTATGCTTAATGATTTTTGTTCTTCAAACTGTAAGTTTATTTAACTTATAATTCGTTATCTTACATGAATTCCGTATTCTTGGGCTTTTGTTAAATGCTTAAATACTATTATGAATTCGGAACTTATTTGTATTTTACATCATTTCTTTCTTCTTCAAAGTATTAATCATTAGCTTCACAAGAATCATGTTCTCTTGCAAGTATACAAATTAAGAGAATACATATTCCCCTGCAAAACGTAATAATTTCTTGCATGTGCCTCTAAAGATGACAACTGCACATCAGAACTTTCTCTTCCCCAATAATCTCCAAAAACGTTAAAACCAACCTTAGTAGTTAATTAATTTCAAGAGGAATAAGTAGAAAATTGGAATTTTAGTAAAGAAAATGAGCAAAACGTATGTGGAAAATCTTCCAAGGTTTTGTACAGCAAATAAAATATTTTGAGCTTTCCCTGTGTATAACTTTTTATAGAAGAGAAACAGTAAATTATTTGACAGAGGGGCCAAATTACCTGCACAACAGCCTTACGATATATATCAAGTGCTCTAATTGCATCATGCCGTTGCATATCAAAGAACTGCCATTTTAAAATATATTAGTAAGAAGTGTAGTTGTTCTCACTGTGTCACAGGAAAATGAAACTAAGTATGTTCTGCGAGTTATTTCAGGGGAAGTTTGACGCTAAATAGTTTTTAGAGGTTTCATCTTACAATAAGTAAAGTTTTCTCTTGAAGTAGTAATTAGATGACAGTAGAAGCACTATGATAGCTTGGTTTAGCTGAGTACCTTGTCTGCCAAATTAGCAGTTCCTGTTCTAATCGCAGCATATACTTTTACACTTTCTTGTGCAACCTGAGAGTTAAAAAGGCTTTATTAAAAGGATGATGTCATTTATTCCCTAGAAACATAAATACAATATTTTTCTTGCAAACTGAAATGCACATGATATAGTACATAAGATACCTTTTCCGCAACCACATTTGTGTAGAGATGACCATTGTTGTGAAAGCTAAATTGGGAATTTCTTTAAATTGAGAGTAGAGCTAAAGAGGGAACTGATATTACATTTGTAGGTCATATCTGATATTTTTAGGGGCCTGCAGATTTTTGTTGTTTGCAGGGGTGCGTTCTCAATTTGTAGATGTGTGAGTAAGAGTGAAACAATTTGCAAGGGTTTTTATGGAAGATCTACTAATAAAAAAGATTGTGGGAGAGTTTATCAAACATAAAATTACATATGAATGAACTCACCATAGAGACTGCAAATCGAATGATTTGGTTGTGAACTGCTGCCCCTTCTGGCTGGATATGAAGGAATCAATGTTATTAAATTCGTAAAATTTTCCCCAATATCACTATAACAATTTAAAATATAAAGTGTATTCCCTCTGAAAAAAAAAAGATTCAAATATGCCATCTCAAATATGGTACCAGAACTTCCATAGTTTTATTACAAAATATCAGGTTAATACGTTTAACTTCGCTCGCGTGCAAATTATTATCAAGTAAGGAGATTAAATTGGTGGAATTTTCTGGATTTGCAGCACTAGTATTTGATAATTTTTAAATTCCATAGACAACATGCACATTCACAGAATCAATACTGAGATGTTATGGTTTCCGCACAGGGCTATTCACATCACCTCATCTAATGGATGTGCGCGAACGCTTTCGTATTGACGGGTACTTATTTGTGCAGTTTACCAATTTCATTTTATTTGATTTCTCCATGTAACTCCACCTATGTTTTACATAGCCGGTCTCAAGCCTAGAACAGAGGAGAGTTGTGATAAGCTTGACGAGCCAACGTAAAAATTCAGCCAATCGTATGAAAAATGAAATCCAATATGGACTTCATTTCCAGCCTATCCCAACTTGTTTGGGACAAAAGGCTTTGTTGTTGTTGTATAGACAACACGATAGCATGTAGTTTTCCTTTTTAGGGCTTATAAGTAAATAAGTAATACATAAAACTTTTCAGAGGTGTAGTTAAAAGACCCTTAAAAATGATTAAATTTGATTTATATACATTTAACTATATATGTCGGATAAAATTTTACATCTCTAGATAAAGCTTATTGCAGATTGAAACCAACATTTTTTCATGTTTACCAAAAAATCCAATATTCATACTTGCAATCAACATCCAACAACTTTATTTTCTATTCAAAACATAACAAAGAAATGCTAAAAAATGTTTAATAATAAAAATTACTTAAGTATCCTTGGTCTTTCATGACAAGTGTCATGACCAAAAACATTCATTTCATGTAATGTATAAATAATCTTTGTTTATTCAACCTAATGATCTTATGACGCAAGTGACTATTTGGAAATTCAAGCAAATTGTAGATGTCCAATGGAACACCTTTCCATCATATTGGAATTAAGGGTTGGGTGATTACTGTTAGGATATATACCAAAAAGTTAGTATATTGTCAGTTGCAATTAGAAGTATGGTGTTTTGTTTTATGTATTCTTTTTCTTTTCTAAAAAAACAGACTAACAAAAATATCGACTACCTGGATAGATTACAAAAGAGGACTGTCCAAATGACTCCTATGTGCCTCTATTATGCATCTATGTTTGAAATTTTAACACTAAAAAATTCTGTTTATCCCAAGGAGGAACATGAACCCTCTTCATTTTACAATGCTTGGTGTAACTTGCAAAAATACAACGGGAGATGAGTGGTATTGAAATAGCACACCTGGCAACCGACAAGACGAAAAACAAGATTTTGCAACGCTGGTAACTGCTCAAGCAACTCACTTGTTTCAAGCTCAGTGACTCTCTACATCCACAGTAACATAGAGTTAATATGAAATAAGAAATAGCAGCCAATGATGGAAATCAGTTTTATCTTTTCCAGGGTACTCAACCCAACCCAAGACAAACTAGGAGCTTACATTGGGCTCGGATTCTATATCATATTTTAGTATTCGAGAGCACTCAAGCCGTTCTTCCAGAAACAAAGCATATGTCCGAACCCATGCCGAATAATCCCAAGCTTCAAATTCAGAAAAAAGAAAAAGAAAAGATGAATGAAAAACTTATATGATAGATTATTTATACTACTGCTTCTGTACCATGGATTAAACTTTGCATGTGATGGTAGGCAACATACAACTTACACTGCCAGGGTGCCAACAAGCAACAACCACTAGTAGATATAATTTCTTTTTTGAAGTATACGAGGTAAAATAATTTCAGCCAGAGGTCCTTTTCTGAATAAACTTTTACTGAATTTCCATTCTGTAGCATCTGACTGGGAATGTAAGAAGTCAACTATAGGGCTTGTATATGTAAAATACCAAACATTACGGGAAGGGTTATTGCATTTTTTTTGCTCACCATCTCACTGTACCATAAGAGCATGTCTGCTGATAGCCTGATATATATGTGACACTGCAAGTCCTGAACAACATAGTGCATGTTCCTATCTTGGATGAGTAAAGAATAGTAAATAAGAAAATGGAAATCAGGTACCTATGGTGCTAGAGTCATCCTTGAAATGTGATAAATTGAGCATTTGGGCTCTTGTTCGGCGGTATTTCAGGAGCTCTTCACGAAACAATTTGTCTGTCTCCCTCAATGCTCGGTGAATTACAATTAATGTTTTCAAAGCCACCTAGTTAGTAAGGAAAAATGGGTATGCAGATGTAATAAAGACAAATCAGTGCCTCTTGATTGACCAATATTTCCCTAGTTTGTTTGGTCTCTGCTTAAAATTTGACAATAACAAGGATAAAAGGTGATCATTTTGGGGTTTTCGGGCTTACTTGTCTTAACAAAGCGTCAAAATTAAAGTAATTTTCTTTTCTTTTATGTTGTTAATGTTAAGGTCAAATTACCCTCAATTGTAATTGGTATTAGTTCAGACTGATTGCATAGTTGAGGGTTAACTGAGGCAAAAAAAAAAACAACTTCAGACTAATCTGGGCTGCATTGATGTATAGATCTTTTTATCGAAAGTTAATTAATTATAGATTTGTGAGATTTACCTGCAAGGTTAATTAGACTTATAGTATTGGTCCCAAAACCATTTGGGCACTGTAATTGCAATCCTCTGTGATGAGACTGAGAACACCAAAACAAATAATAATTTTTATGTACTGAGAAAGGGTATTTTTAGTAAACTTACCACCCAGCTACTTGTCCTGGCAAGCCTTTTTACAAGATGGTGTATACAATATGCCACGTCAGCACGGGGTCTTGAGGCCAAAACTGCTTGAAAAATAGCTGTTCATGAGAGAATAAGTGCTACTTCTTTAAGCATGCATTTTAAGAAAGGACTGGACCTATTTGTAGAATTAAAATTCATTGTCTTGAAGGGAAATATTACAAAAAAAAAGCAAAAAGAGGAGGGGGAGTTTATACTAACTTCGCACATGTTTCTCCTTGGGCAATAGCTCAAAGTGGTTGGTCGCTTTTACAATTGCAACATCCAAATGCTAACAGAGTTTAAAAAAAATTAGAAGTAACCATAAAATCATGTTGGTGAATAAAAACGATGGAGCCAAAAAGTTACAAATCACAGTGTAAAACATGGTACGTAAAGTAGATCAAAATCAATAGTTAGGAATTTATCATTCCTTCTTTAAAGCTAATACAACAGTTTTGAAGTTTGAACTCCAAAACCCCTTTGTGAGCTTAAACTCGTACCTAGCTTTACAAAAGACATTTTCTTAACGACATATTATAATCATAACCAAAATTAAAAGCAATGGTTAACTAATAACTTCTGAATTAAGAAATAACAAGACAATTAAAGTTTGACAAACCTTGCATTCACTATTTACTTTCACTAATCCGACTGCTGTGGAGTCTTTCAGCACTCCAAGGGCTTTTCTGATACTCTGCTGAGGATTTGCACCTACTGCAATATTCATTTTCTAGTTTCACGAGCATAGCTTAGTGTCAATAAATAGTTTTCGATCCATAATAATATACTGATATCCATTGTTACAAGAGTTTTAAGATAATTGGGTAAAGTTTGTACCGAATATTTAGGCCAATATATTTGCTGCCCAAGCACTTAGCGTGTTCTTTGCATCTGATACATTATGCAAATCACAAAATAATAAATAAATAAATGGAAGATGAAATATTAAAAATGAATAATATAGATTTCTCTACCAAAAATCATTTGAACAATTTATTAAGACTAATAGATAAGCAGCATTTATTTTCTTATTTAATTACAAGATTCCTCCCAAATGTAAAAACCCAAATACTTGCTTATCCTAGCTCAAAATGCTGTTTTAAAAGTAAAAAAAAATAAATAGAAGGGCTTTCAGTGTAATAATTGAGAAACTGAAGGGGCGTATGCAAAATTAAGTTTAACCAATGTGAAATGTCGAATTGGCTGAAACAGTTAGATCATCGCCGACAAGCAACTAACAAAACTCAACCAACATCTAACAAAATAATAAATTCTGAATGCCGAAATCCATGTAAAAGAGGATACATTGTACATTACAACAACAAGAAACCTAATAGATTATTCAATTCAATGCAATAAGAACAAAACCTGGCAAAATCTAGGGCTTGGGAATTAAACTCAACGCCTCGCTTGTGGTGAAAGAAAGAAAGAAAGGAGGAGAGGAGAACGGAGAAGGGAGGAAAGAGAGAAATTGCCAAATTGGCGAAATGACGATGCAAGTGGATTAACCATTCTACAATCAGACTTGCGAGTTCTTTTGTAGCGTTCTCTCTGGTGTTACTTGTACCAAAAAGCACTGTACGGAGGGTCCCACTTGTAGGTATCTCTTTAACAAAAGATTGAGCGATTCGTTGCACGTATTGGGTTCAGATTAGTGGAACATTGAAACTGGAATCTATTTATATACAGGATATATTTGGCGCGCATGAATAGAGCGACCAACCAGCTGGCGTTTTGCCATTTTTTATTGTTTTGAATATCTAATTTTGTAGTGAAAGTTGGCACTAATAAGAAATAAGTAATAACTAGCGGATTTCCAATTCAATCAGTTGGTCTTGGTGGTAATGTTATGATATTACTTGGATATATTTGAATTTCGGGATTTTTTTTTTGTTGAATTTGAACGATTCTTGAAGAAAAGAAGTAAATTAGTGGTTGTTGATGGTACATTTGTTTAATTTGCACAATAAAAGCATGTGGAATTTCATTTCATCGTGAATGTTTCCTATTTATATAATGCGTGGATATAATTAGTAAGTCTAACCGACTAACCCGATTAACCCGATCGATCCGACCAACTTAATTCGAAAAATACGGATTTCGATTTTTTATGGTTGGTTACGATTTTTATTTTTTCGAACCCGACATCAAATATATGAGTATGAATTGTAGAATAAAACATGGATAAAATCCGATCCGATCTTTTATATTTAATTAGACAATTATACTGCTAGTAATAAAGTTTTTTATTCGATTTTCATCACAAACTTACATGTATATTTTTTTTTGTCAAACTTCTTAATTTTAATTTTTAGTACGAACTGACGCCAATGTGTTATTTAAATAATTTTTAATTGTTACTTTTACTTTTGTATCATTAAAAAAATTATGTGAAATATTGAAGTTTGTGAAACTCGCGAAACCCGCAAAACCCGACTGCCTAAATAAAATATGAATTGGATCGTTTTTATTTTTGGTTGGTTGGTTACGGATTGAAAACACTACAACCTGAATGACATCTAACGAGTTAAATATCTATACGAAATCCGACCAACCCGACCCGACCCATTTACACCCCAACCGCAAAATGAACGAAAACGAACAAAAACACTAAAACAGACATCATGCGTTTCTTTTAATGAACCGTTTAACTGGTGAATCAGTATCCTCTGAAATACTTCACAGAGTGAAGTAGTAATCGAATGATTCACATAACTTTGAAATTCGTGCATACAAATTTCGAAATTTTGTAAACCATCCGATTACTACTTGACTTCATGAAATACTTCACCAGACGTGAATTCCTGGTGGATCGGTTCTTCTTTGGCTCACAAGACCGCGTGCGTGCGTACCAATTTCTATCGCTGGCCGTACGGATATCATCTGATATAAACGAGTTTTGGGTAACCATTCGTCTGGAAATACGGTCCCACTCTTAATTCTACGTCTAAGAAGACCGATTTTTAATACTAGAAAATTTAATTAAGAAATTATAAATACAGAAAATAGCTTCAGATTCGAAGAATAGAAAAAGTCTGTTGCCAACACCGACTTTTTTTTCGCTTTCCCATGTTTGCTTTGTTGCAAACAAAGCTTCTCCATTTTTATTAATACAAATATTAAAATTTAATTCATGAATTATGTTGTTAAGGTAATTTTTCTAACAATTTCGCTACGCTCATTGAGATCATAATTAGCTTTTTTTCATCATCGTAAGTCATCAAACTGTAGATATTCGACTCTCCTTCCATCTTGTTGAGTCTGATTTGCAATCGGAGAAACGAGCGATTCAAAATTAATTCTGACGCAAACTCATGATAAAAAAAATACTAACTAAGACATAAGTGTAAGATGTAATCAAATTTGAGATGCATATTCTTCCAACTGGTTCTAAGTTCAACACTGGTATGTTCCAATGTTATTGATTTAACACAATCTTTTTCTTGTAGGATACCGATAATTGTTTTAGCAATATCAGCCCTGTCACAGTAGCACATGAAGAAATTGAAGTTCCAAGAGAATCAGTGGGAAAAGATCAAATATTGAAATCTATGGCTAGCACTTTTTGCCTGACTGGAAGTTTTACCAGAAACGTCTAAATGATAGATCCAGCTTGATAATTATAATTTATAGCAATGGTTTTTCTTATCCCTCTTTATCTTTTTTTTTCCTTCTAGCTGGGGTGTGTGCAAATTATATTGAAGTGTACCCTAGAAAAACTTTTTTTTTCTCATGATTAATGTATGAAAAACAAATTTTCATACTTCCATTATACCTGTGGTGCTTGTAACTCGCTGTCTTCCGGTCATTTCAAGGTTTTTGAGGGTACATGAGAAACATTTCTAATGTATTTAAATAGTTAAAAGAAATTAAAACACGAGAGTGATAATTTAAGTTTCTGTATGGATCTTTGTTGTTCCTTTGGGAAAATTGTATCTCACTGACAAGCGGGCCCGCATTTGCGACGTGTTAGGCCTTAGTCGTCCGGGCAGCTGCCAATCTGGCTGAAGGCTTATTACGGGCCACTTCTAAAATGTGGACTGGGCCTAGTTAAAGCCCATCATCTCTATTGATTCAAGCAAAACATTTTATATTTCACGAGTATAATGCCGAATGATACCTAATGAATTGGAATAAAGGGATAAATTCGCCACATGAGTTCTTTTGTCACCACCAGGCTTAGGGAAACATATATTCATAGAACTTTCTAGTTTACTGTAATATTATAAACCTTCATATTATTAAAAAAGATTGGATCGGAATAATAAGTGAAACCAATTGTTGGGCTCGAAATGATTAGGTTCATAATGTAATAAAGACACTACACTTGCTATGCAGCCAACTCTGTGGTGGGTGCATTGTTTGTACGAATACGATCTGTCTTTAATTTATCCATCCCTGGTAATTTTTCTCTTTATATTATGTGGAACATATTGATAGCTGCTGTGAAATACCGCTACACTGACAACCACACAGAATAAGCAACACATGATTCTGGTTTTGTACAGGGCATCCAGTGCTAGACGCTTGTACACTTCATATATAAAGCCAAATGTGACACAACATCTTAAGCTTTTTGCTGCACCGGCTTGTGTAACCCATTAGTAACTTACACATGATCAGCCAATTAATTAATATGTGCTAACACTATATATAGGCCACACTAATATTTGCTCAGAGACATGTATAAAACCAACAGTCTTGTATAGCATGGCAAACCCCAGAGCACTCGTGTTTGCACTTGTTGTGCTAGCTTTTTCACTAGGTCTGGCTAAGGGTAGACCCATTAGGAAAAATTTGGATTTGGGTGTTAATGTAGGTTTGAATGGCGGTGTTGGTCTTGGTTTAGGTGGTGGTTCTGGTGTCGGACTTGGGTTAGGTGGCGGTTCTGGTATTGGTCCTGGGTTAGGTGGCTCTGGCTCTGGTTCTGGTTCTGGCTTGGCATCTGCCTCTAGCTCAGGTCAAGGATCAGGTTATGGCTCCTGGTCTGGTCCCAATGGAGGCTCCTCTGTGGCATCTGGTCATGGAAAGGGGTCGGGTTATGGTTCAGGTTCAGCATATGGGTCTGGCACTGGCTCGTATGGCGGATCAAATAGTGGTTCGGCCTCAGGATATGGTGCTGGATCTGCATATGGCTCAGGCTCGGGTAGTGGGTCTAGTGGTGCCTCAGGCTGCGATAATGGTTTGGGGCAGCATGCATCTTCTGGAAATGGTGGACAATCTTACATTGGATCCGGCGGTGCTTCATTGGGACATGGGTCAGGTTATGGTTCTGGATCAGGTTCAGGTTCAGGTTCTGGGTCAGGTTCTGGTTCCTCATATGGCTTGGGCTCAGGGTTTGGTTCGGGTACATCAACCGGTTCTGCCGGGGGATCTTATACCGGGTCCGGTGCAGGTTCATCCTCCAGTAGTGGGTCGGGCTCGGGGTCAAGGACAGGATCCGGATCTTCTTCCGGATCAAATAGTGGTTCATCTTCTTTTTCCGGATCAACAAGTGGTTCCTCAGTTGGTGGATCTCACACAGGGTCAGGTGGAAGCTCATTTTCTAATGCGGGTTCTAATGCAGGTTCTAGTGCAGATTCATCATCCAGTTCTGGTGCGAATTCGAATTCAGGATCAAACTCAGGCTCATCATCTTACTCGGGCTCTAATGCTGGTTCTGGAAGTGGATCCTACGCAGGGTCTAATGGTGGATCAAACTCCGGTACAGCTACGGTAAATAGCGGCTCCTCTTCTAGCTCTGGTGCAAGTGCTTCATCTGGTGCTAACGGTGCATCCTATGGCTCTACTGGTAAGATACTTTGTACTATATATATTGCATAACTGTACGTCTCTAACAATTTATACTGGTAAGATACTTGTACTGGTAAAATACTTATATAGTTTAGGCAAATGATGTACTATGTCGTATTAAGACACGGTCTATTTATAGTGAGGATAAAATTTTTGTATACAGGATCATATAGTTCAGCAGATAGTGGTGCAAACTCAGCATCTGGATCAGGCTCCAGTGCAACTGCAGGATCTGGATCAAGCTCGAGTTCATGGTCCGGAGCTACCGGAACCAATGCAAATTCTGGTTCTCAAACTAACTCGGGTGCTTACTCCGGTGCAGACTCTGGTTCTCAATCAAATTCAGGTGCATCCTCCGGTGCAAACACTGGTTCACAAACAAACTCGGGTTCTCAAGCTATCTCAGGCACGTACACCACTGCAAACGCTGGTTCTCAAGCAAATTCTGGAGCAGGCTTCGGCCACAGTGGTGTAAATGGGTATTGGATTGGATCCAAGGGAGGCCGTAATTAATACTTGGAATGTTGTATTATTAAGCATATAACGTTTCCTTTTGGAATGATCTCCTTCTATCCAACAGGCAACAAGTGTGTGTAACAATTATTCTCGCCTTTACGAATTGATTGAGTTGGAATAAAGTGAATCAAATATTGTCCTATTGTCCGTCTTGTTTTTCTTGTTTTTTCAGGGCCCAAAACACTAATCTTATTTTGCACTATTTATCAGTGAACAAATCTAATTAACTTTATCTGCTGAAAGTAGTTTTGCTCCTAATTCCAATTAACCACTTCGGTTCGTATGCAAAACAAGGAATAATGACAGAAAATCGCAATTTAGAATAATACAAATAAAATAGTCTGATTTTGAAAAAGTGGTAAAAGAGTGTTGTTCATTATTCGAAAGAGCGAAATCACGGGCTAGATTACATTTCGGACAATGTTATAAATTTTAGGCAGAATTTCATATAAAGGCCTCTAAAACTTCAATATTACATATTTAGCCACTGAAATCTTATAATTACATATTTATCCATTTAAAACACAAAACGTTTCATATAAAGGCCTCTAAAACTTCAATATTACATATTTAGCCACTGAAATCTCCTAAATACAAACTCGACCCGGCCTAAACCCTAAGGTCGCGACTCGACGGCCCGACCCGAGGCAAACCCGTGCGGACCCGTAAAAAAAGCGAGGGTCGAAGACGGATAGCGACCATACTTCTTGGAAAAAACTTGTGTTAAAATTGACACGCAAACCCGTCGACTCGGGCGAGTTAGGCCCGACACAGCCCGACATGTTTTCAATTCCCTACCTCTATTAGTGTTTTAGAGTGTTCGCACGAGTTTTAACACAGGTTTTTTCCAAAAAAGGATGGTCACTACCCGTCTTCGACTCTAGAGTTTTTTGGACGAGTTCGCACGAGTTTGCCTCCGGTCGGGCCGGGCTAGATAGCGATCTCGGAGTTTTCAGGCCGGGTCAAACACATATGAATTTTGTCAAATACCTAAATAGAGGAGAGGAAAAGCGGTATGAAATAAAGAAGCTAACGATTATACCCTTCTTTTCAAACCTAGTTCGACAAACTCGTGGCCCGGCCAACCCGTTGACTCGGGCGAATTTGACCCGATCCGTTTCCAATTTCCTACCTCATTTAGTGTTTTAGAGTGGTAATTACCATTTAATTGTTAATTTACATTAAATTTATTAATTTGCAGTTATGTTGGATAATAATAAAACATTTTGTGTTTTCCTTGAATAAATATGTAATTATGAAATTTGAGTGGATAAATATGTAATATTGAACTTTTAGAAGCCTTTGTATGAAATATTTTGTGTTTTAAATGGCTAAATATGTAATTATGAGATTTTAGTGGCTAAATATGTAATATTGAAGTTTTAGAGGCCTTTATATGAAATTCTGCCTAAAATTTATTAGACAAGCACAATGCAAAATAAAAAAAACGACTCCGAGAGTTAAAACAATGAAGCGGAAATAAAACTGATAACATGATTTTCTTTAAACTTTAAGTGCCTAAAACCGAACCACAATGAACCAAGAACCAAAAAATTGGCCTAGTACCCTAGGGTTGTGTATCAATTTTTGTGTGTTCCTCTAGTCTAAACCGTAATGATGAACAATTGGCATAAGGAATCATTAGATAGAGCGTCACCTCAACTACTCAACGAAACCAAATTGAACAAATCCGCTTAAGGTATACCAAAATAACCAAGTCCAAATTTGGCAAACTGAAAAACTTTGTGCTTAGCCTCTGAAAATTGGTCAAGTATCCAGAGTTGTGTATCAGGTAGCTATTCGTGCGTATCTTCGAGCTAAACCATTATGACGCACAATTGACGTAAGAGCTCGTTCGAGAGAGTGTCACCTCCTCTATCCAACGAGACCAATTACGGGCGAATTCGCTAAGGGTACACATAATAACTATGCTCAAATTTAGGATAGGATGGCAAGAAGTAGCAGTCGCGTCGTCACACGCTACATGATATCGCTTCGCCATTGCATGACGCCACCCGCCACTACGAGTTGCACGACGCCGCTCAGCCGCTACATGCTTCACGCTCAAACTTTATCACGCCGATGCAGGCCGCATGACGCCGCTCCGCAGCTGCCAGCCGCATAACACTGCTCTGCTGCTCGACCGCTGCACGTTGCATGACGCTGCTCAACTGCTCCATGCTGCATGATGTCGCATGATGCAGCTGTTGGATGTAAATCAATTAGTACAATTCAATTAGGGTATCATTACAAGAAAAATCGTTCCCTAATATAAAACAATTGCAAACAATCAATTCGAATACTCATACCAGCACAGGACTTAGACGATAGTCACCACATTTACTTTGTGGCTTTATCGATGAAAATCACAGTACCAAATACTTTCTGAATGACATGAATTAGATTTTAGTCATATAGTTCAAAAGTTACACGAGAATGTGATTATACTTGTCTATTTTCAAATGAGTCATCGCTACTTTAGTGAGGTCAAAACTTTAAAGAAGGAAGTGTGGCTTGCATATAAATCACGACTTGTTGCAAGTAACATAGAACACACGTTTTCTCAAAATCAGACTCCCACATTTTTCACAAACCTTGTGAATACGAAGTCTGTACTGTCATATGTTCTATCTTCCATCCTTTCTTTTGGGTTACTAGATAACTTATTTAATTTTCAGTATATTAAGATATGTAAGTTGCATATATTATGACTTATTGCAAATTACACAGAACATACATTTCCACAAAATCAGGCTCCCACATTTTTCACAAAACTTTGTGAATACGAAACATGTATTTGTTGTATGTTATGTCTTTATTCTATCCTTTTAGGAAATTAATATGAAAATATTTCAACCTTTTTTAGTATTATGCATAGTTTCTTTATTGTCACAATATAACTTGAATGATCTCAAACCTGAGTTCATTAGAGTGACATCAGATTTGGTATTATCTCAAATATTTTCCAATATCTGATGCTTGAATATTATTCTTTCGTTTGCTATAAGTTCTTTAAGATTTCGAAAAAGATCTTATAAATACGAAGTATTTTTCTTGAATATATTGTTATACAATACAATAACCTTATGGTCATATATCAACATATTTAATGCTTATAAGGCATATAAAAATACTTAGACTTTGTTGCTTTTGATTTCGATCAGTGGCATTAATCCTTGTTCTTTAAGATATTTTGTATTTCTGTTTTACTCCCACAGAACTCGAATAGTCTGATTTATCAACATTTGATTAGATCATAATTTGATAATACTTTATTGAGACCTTTTAATTGCATAGATATTATTTTCTTTGTGTAACCTATAATCTTATGAAAAATTCTTAAGTTGCATTCTTAATATCTATTCAAAACTTTTAAACACAATGGCATTAATTCTTTTAAAGAATCTTTAAATAAAAATTCTTTATAACTTATATATGAAGTCTTTTACCGACAAATTTAACTTTATATTTCCGAACATTTCCATTTTTAATTTCGTATTGTTTCAAATTTTCATTTGTACTAAACGAATTTAATACTTTAAGGTAATGAAGGAAATATTGTGCTGCTGGGGCCTGGGTGAACAGTATAAATGCAAAATCCATGAGGCAATGTCAAGAAACCGTTAGAGAGAACTGGAAAATTGCCCTAAGCAAGAGATCTGTAGTTCTGTACCATTGTACCGAGCTATTGGACGTGGGATCAGGATGAGCTTGCATCAGATAACCACCTCAAAAAAAAAAGTTTGCATCAGATAAGTCTCTGAAAAGACTCTTGTAGAAAACATAACAGTATTTTCCGATATGAGAAGTTAGGTTATCACTTATCAGGTTGCCTTGACCGATCAAAGTGTTGTCGAGGGTACACAATAATAATTAAGTTTTTAATAGAAAGTCTATAGTATTTTAAAGACAAAAATGAGATAGAAGAAAGAATGTAAAGTTTCTAAGAAGATATTAGGTATTATGTTGGTGGGATAGACTATCGTGCACTATAGTGCCAAGGTTTTTATGGCATTAGACTCTTCCTCACCGTTGGATTTAAACTTTCTAGTCATTCATTTGGGTGCCTTCTTAATATTACGAACGTAATGGTACTATTTCCCCCCTCTGGGTACTTTTCCCTCTTTATCGCCTATACTAAGTACACGTCTCCCAAACTTCTAGCTTTTCGGGTTCAATTTTTATATCCCTTCGATTTTTTTTTTATGACCGTTCCATCCCTGTTTTCCTAGAAATTATGAAAGAATTTAGAAAGCCATGAAAGATACTAACCAAAAATTAAGCTCTGATATCAGGTTGGGGTCCGATCTCAGGATCTCAGCTTTCAAACTTCACAGATCACGACGGATGCGGGAGAGTAAGAAAGGTAATTGCGGAATATGAACAAGAATTAATGGAAAAAGTAGAATTTTATTAATATTGTCAAACTTAGAGAAGTAAGACTTGCTGGTTCTCAGCGTGTCCTGCAACTCTGAATACACAAGGTATTTGTAAGCTAAGAGACTCAAGAGTCTGGATTCTAATTTACCACATCGGGTGCTCATTGGGCCCCATCGACATGTGAATAAATTGACCTCCACAATACTCTGTCTCAAAAGACAACAAAAGTGAGTGGGTGACTCATCTAACCACTCAGACAAAGGACAAAGGAGCTCATATAATTGAGCAAAAGATAACAAAAGTGAGTGGGTGACTCAGCTAACTGCTCGTATAATTGAGCACTACACTCCAATAAAGTAAAAGATGCTCATATAATTGAGCACTACACTCTACTCAAAATAAAGCAAACTTTTGGTGAACGGCTCCAATCCATCCACCTGTAACCCATTCTTGCAGAACTTGTGTCCGTCCATCTGTAAAGGGACTTCCACTTGCAAAATAAAAGCAAGAAAACACATAATATAGAACAGACTCAACCTAAAAAGACAGCAGTTACCCGTAGGACCTTGCCAGTCTGAACCTTAATTTATTTCACACTAATTCAGCAGCTCATGAACTACTACTGAATTTTTGGACTCAAAAAGAAAATAAAAGAGGCTCACCATAGCTTCCTAAAACTCTACATTTTTACATTGGACTCAAGGATGAACTCAAGATCTTTTTCAATTCTTTTTAGTTTTTTCAAGTTGCTCCTTAAGTTCCCAGTAGTTATCAGTTAAAATACAATCACTACGCTGATATGGCTTACAGTATTTTTCTTCACGCGCAATAATTGAAACTAACTGTCGTATGTCCACCAAGGAGTTTCGCACCTGCAGTTTCTTGGTGTCGGACAATCTTTGTGCTATCTCTTGGTATGATTCAAGATTCTGGCTTGGCTTTCTGAGTCCTTCGAATAAATGTGCATGTTGATCATCTGTGGAAAGGTTTTCTTGATTCTCTCTTGTAATGATTGAACTTGTTCCTTCGGTGTTGACTGATTGTTTTTCTCTCCATTGCTTAGTTCGTCCAGTACTGGTTCCAACTTTTCCAACATTAACTCCTGGTTGTCTGTTAGACATTTCGTGCTGAGAGTAAATGTTGTTAGCCGAGAGAGAGTATCTGCTAGTGAGTTCAAGCGTCCTTCAATGTGTTCGAAGTTTACCTGTACGCCTGTACCTGTTACAAAATCAACAAATTTCACCCAACGAACTCTCGAGGGTTTGTTAGATGAGGACTTGTTATAAAAGCTGATTATTGCTTGGCAATCCGTCCTCAAAGTGATTTCGGATTTATTCAAGTAATGAATCTTCATCGCGGATAAAGTCTCCATGCAAGCATGTATCTCTGCATCAATCGTTGATTTTACAACATCAAATTTTCCGCTAGCATAGGCACAAATTCTTTCAGATGATTTGGGGTCATGTTTTCTGGGTTTCCACTTGCACACGCCTCCCCATCCTTCCATGCACCCATCAGTTTCCAAAACAATATAAGCGTCCTCCGGTGGGAAGCTCAGATTCGATAAATTCTGGACCAATTCCTGAATTTTTCTGATAAGATCAATATCTGAGGCTTTCAAACGTTTATCACCGTGTGGACTGACTTTCGAGTAGAGAGGTCCTAGTAAAACTCCCAGTTTCGGGATGTAAGATCTGGCGTAATTTAATATCCCAAGCCATGATCTGAGACCTTTCTTTTCTTTGAGTTGCTCAATATCAAAATTGGCAATCTTCTTTATTATATCCGGTTGGAGCTTGATTTTTCCACGATTTATCTGAGCCCCTAAAAAATCGATTTCTGGTACTGCAATTTTCATTTTCGTTGGTGATAAGACCAGACCGTGTTTTTCACATATGTCTAACATCACCTCTAAGTGTTGTGCGTGTTTTTCTTCATTTTCGGAAAATACCAGAATATCATCTATGTATACCGCAATAAATGCCTCTGTTCCTCTGAAGCAATTATCCATTTTTCTTTGGAATATTGCAGGGGCATTTTTCAGGCCAAATGGCATAACTAACCATTCATACAATCCTCCTGGTACTATAAACGCTGTCCAGGGTATTGACTCGGGACTCATGGCAACCTGATGGAAGCCACTCTTTAGATCAAATTTTGAGAAAATCCTGCTATTACTTATTTTCTTTAGGATTGTTTTAATTCCAGGCAAACTATACTGGTCTTTGTGAGTATTATCATTTAATGTTATGTAGTTTAAGACCATCCTCTCTTTGCCTTTGATTTCTTTTCCCGTTTTCGGGTCAATAGACGTTCCTGAGTTAACAATGAAAGCCATTGTTCTATGCTTACTTGTACTTGGTCTAATGACTCCAATTTCCAATAACGCCTTGATATGCCTATCAAACTGCTCCTTCATTAATGGCGTTACATGTTTAAGCGGTTTATCCTCTATTTTAAGGTCTGGGTTAATTATATCCAATTTGCAAACGACCTTATTTTTCTGCCAGTGTTTAAGAGGATCATTCCCGATAAATCCTTGTTCTTTAAGCCTTGATAACAGGCTACTGAATCTTTTCTCAAATTTGGGATTTGTAATTAAAGACTGATGATATAACGCATCCTGAATTGTTATATATTCGATTTCATCTAATCCCAATTCGTCAATTGCAACTGTGTGGGCAACAGTTTCTGTTGTGGTTTGAACAATTGTGACATTTTTATAGAATGTAATCACATTACCCTCGATTCTAAGACCGCCTTGCATCGATCTTATGAAGTTGCATCCTATCAACATTTGGATACCGTCTTGCATACCCATTGGAAAGCTATATGTAAAAGGAATCCTAAATTTATTTTCTCCAATAATCATTTGTCCTCCTTTCAGCTTTTTATTCGCAATTTGAGTTGAATTAACTCCTGTGATTTGAACAGGGTATGGGCTGGGTTCAAGAGCTTCTTTTGGAATTGCTGTTTGATCAATTGAGCAATTTGTTGCACCAGTATCCAAGATAGCTCTTATTTCAAATGGTTTTACGTTTGGGATTTCAAACGTAACTATCAAATTGTATAGACGGTTGAATATTCTTTTCTTTTCATGGTGTGGTGTAGAGATTTCGGCTTTGTAAGATGATTCATCAATTTCAAATAGAACGTTTGTCGTTTCATCTTCCGTTACATCTTCTACCTCTATCTTTTCTTGTGTGGAGAGATTGTTAAAATCGTTTGTCAAATCTCTGATTAGTTCCTGTTCTCTTAACACTTGTTTCAACCTCTCGTTTTCACCCTCAAGATACACTATGTAATTTGTTAACTCTTTAATGAGTGCATCTTTGTTGTTATAAGATCTCGATTGTAAGGAAACCTTTGGTTTAACTTGTATCCCAAAATAAAACGGGGCGCATAGTGAACAGATTTGTAAACCACATTCTTCACATCTTTTACCGTATTCCGGTTTAATGGTAAGTTTACAGAAGCTGCAACTACTTTGGACTTCTGTATCATTAAAACTATGCTCACATTTTTCTTGGTTTCGGGTAATTGTATTTTACTCCTCCACCCGAAATCAGTTATTTGTAACATCAAGTTTGTTTCTAATGGTAAATCTTCTATTGCCGTACGTACTTGATATTCAGTTCTATCGAATTCTCCTTCAGATACACTGCAAATAGCATCACTGTCCGGTTCATTGAGATCAACAGAGACAACATCCAGGTCATCCGATAAATCAAGGTTTTCTATGACCGCTGCTCTGACTAGATTGCCGTTTTTATTTCTACAATCTTTGGCAAAGTGACCTTCTTCGCCACAGATAAAGCATTTACACTTTCTAACCCTATCCGAATGTTTTCGCTTGAAAACCCTTACATGTGAATCATGGGGTTTTCCTTTATAGTTTTTGGCTTTCCTTAACCCATACTTCTTTCTGTTATTCTGGTAGTAACCAGGGATGGGTATTTTACTACAAATTGTTAAGTCTTTTAGACTTCGTTGTAATGCAGCCTTCTTACACATTTCGGCTAGATATTGATAGGAGAAGAGTATCCGGGGAATTACCCCAATTGTGTTGCCAGGGAATTTCTTTTTGAAAGCTTCTTCGAGTTCCTTCCCTATAAGTGGCGGCATTTTCCTAAAGAACTTCTCAGATAATTCGGGAGATAAGTAAATCCTCCCCGATTTTGCCGCTAGAACTTTGAAATCATTCATGTAAAGAAATAGGTCCTTTACATGTTCGCATGATAATCTCTCAAGGTCTTGATACGCGCGATCATGCTCATCTGTAGTCCCTTGGTATGGATCTTCTAATATCAGGACTCTTCTTATTTGTGAAATAACGTTCTGCGTATCATCAGCTATGGCCTCTAAGTTTAAGTATTCAGTCTCGAATGCCATACGCCATTGTATCCAGATCTTGTTTTGTTACTATCAAAGTTTCGCTCACTTATTAGATTTAGGGTTATGAATTCCCATCTGGATATCACATCGTTGTATAGACCAATGTCTTCTGGTAAAACTAACATTGCGTCTTGTTCTTGCATTGCTGTGGGCAAGTTCCACTGTTCATTTTGATGTCTCCCGATACCTCCGGGTAAGCCTCTGGGTCTTTGCGTATAACCTCCACTACCTCCTGCTTCATGATCATTTCTAAGGCCTCCTGGTGGATAATTTCTTAATCCCATAGTTGGCTGAGGTGGTATGTTGTAATTGGAAGTTATTGAGGATGATCAAGTTTTGTGTTGTGTGGTAGGTTTATCAAGGAATTGTTTTAGGATTGGATAATCAGTTTCCGATTCTTGGCCTAAAACGTATACCGTTTCTGTTTTAAACTCGTCGTTATTCCCACCACCTTTCGCGAAAGGATTCACAAAATCCTCTTCATCATTTTCATCTTGGTCCCATATAGGTTCGTTATCCCATATAGGTCTTTCATCATTTGGTTCGTCTTCTATATCTTCAGCTAGACTGGCCGTTAGCTTGATGGACTCCCAATACGTGTCTTCTTCCTCGTCGTTTTCTTCATCGTCTGACACGTTAACAAATAGTACTAGGGCAGTCTCTTGAGTAATTTCATCATCAGATAATTGTTCTTCATCTTTTGTACCAACTGATGGTTCTTCATTTGGCTTTGTAGCAGAATAATTCTTGAATCTTAACAGTACTGAACTGTCTGATCGTGTACGAATAACTGCCTCTTGAGGGTGTTGTACCTCTGCTACACTAGGTGGTCTGATAACCCATTGTAAACCCCGTAAACTTTCAGTTGTGTGTGATTGACCGGGGATTGCCTAGACACCTCTACTAGCTAAATAGTCAGATACCCTTTGTACGTTATATCTGAAACTAGTGTAACTAGTATTTGATAATCTACCAATCAGTGATCTTGTTAACAGCAAATTGCTTTCGCCTGCTTGCCAATTCTCATACCCATGAGTTTGGACAACTAATTGGATATGGTTAAAGAAATCTGTTATACTAAGCATGATATTGGGTGCAAGATAAGCCAATTGGGTGCCGGCTGTTAGGTCCATTTCCATTGTGCCAATAATTGACCTGTCATCTGCCCATCTGGTGTCTCGGATAGCAACCAGTGCGTTGACACCTGCGTTTCTGCGATGTAAAGTGTACAGTCTAATCATAATTAACCCAATGTGCAAATGTTGGAGGCCTGACCTACGAATTTCTTCATAGCTTTGCTGTGTGATGAATGGCAACTCCAACTGTTGTCCACCCGTTGTCAGTATTCTTTGGTCAGAATAATGCTGATAAACCGATGTTGTGTAGCTGTCCAGCCATCTTGATACAACGTTTCTGCTGGAACAGATTGCGCTCTTCTAAACTGAGATATGTCTAATTCTACGTCCGGGTTTAGTTGTGACTCTAGACTCCTGTTATACCCGATTTGTCGTCTTTCGGGTAATCTTCTTGAGATTTCCTGACGTAATCTATGACCACGTCTATAGTTTCTTATTTGATCATCTATTTTGGAGTTTGGTTTTCATTACGGCTGTTCTGTTCACGATTAGATATAGACGGTCGTGGTTCCGTAATGGTTTCCGTACGTGTTCGGTTCATTTTTAAGAAGACGAGGATTTCTTCTTCTCTTCTTCAAATATTTTACGTGGATCTTTGAACACGAAAAACGGTACTTCCTTCTTTTTAGGTCTAGGGACTGGTTCTCCTAGACTTAGCTTATTTAGACTCTTTTGTAGATCTTCGATTGTATTTGTGATATCAGATTTTGTCCCAGCTGACGCTTGTTCAGCTACAACTTTTCTGATATTATGGATGGTTTCTTTACAATCTTCAATTCCTTCGCTTATCTTAACCAAGAGTTGTATTATTGTGTTATTTTGCTTGATTATTGTTGATGTGCCTTTTGTTGCTTCAGTTGGTTTCACAAAACCAACCGCGGGTTCTTCAATTGATTCGGTTGCTTTTAACGCTTCCAAGTAGTTTGTGCTCTTTTGTGTTATTCTCCAGTCGCTCATGTATTAAAATTTGGTTAAGTATGTGTTTTACTGACTTTCAATTTCAAGTTTTCTAGGTCCACAGTTCAGGATTGGTCATATTTTTACAAATTGAAATTTTTACATAATACTCAAAAAATACGAATCTTAAAACAAGGGACATCTAATGGTTCAGTTTTCCCAGTGCCAAAAGTCATTTGGCATCATGGTGCACCATAGCATTTCTCTTATGTTGGTTTGATGAAGAAACTATTTGAAACTTTTTTATGAATACATCAGAAATTATCCGTAAAAAATGAGAGATAAGTTGGATAACAGCCCAAGATTGATTTTTACTTTCACGATATTACAATCATGCATGGATCTACAAAAAAAATTAAAATAGTTAATTGGTGGTATTTGTTTGTGTGAATGAAAAGCCTACCTGCTAAAAGAAACGAGCAGGACGGCGAAGAAGATATCTTAGCAGATAATATATACAGCTTATTTTCTCATTTGGAAAATAATGTTGATAAAATTTCATGTGTGCATTTCCATAAGACTGAAATCTCATATAATACACATTTTGATAGGCATAAATTCAGCGTGAATTGCATTGTTTTTCAAGTGAACTGACATTTAACTTGTATAAAATTGACACTTCATCAGTTGACCAATCTCAATACCTGTTAACTAACAAGATATCAAATTCAGAACAATAATGCCTACAAAGAACAAAGATCCTGAAATAACAGTATTTTAAGCAAAGACATTGAAGCTGTCTTATATACAGGGCAATAAGATTAACATATTTACCGGGTCGCACTGGTTACCTACTGACAACAACACAAAAGAAAAAGTCTGTTGTATCATAGTTCTTATTATATATTATATAGTTTATATCAGAATATTTACAACTGAGAATTCTCCCTTCATTTCAACAACCATACGAAGCTTCACACATGGCAGGATCAGGAAGCGCTTGAACAAATGGTGTCAGGAAGCAAAGCAACTGTCACCACGAAATATTCAGAACCAACTGGGAGGTTATATGGGTTCAGCCCAAACCGAGACCCGGACATGTCAGACTGCACACACCTCTCTATGTGAACTATTTGACCGATTATGTAGGCTGGTTGAGTTGAGTGCTGTTCACTGAAAAGAGCAACCGACTCGTCAGAGAGGTAGTAATTTGAGCGGTTACGGTTTACCGCCTCATATTTACCATTAGGATTATGCACAAATGCTGCCAACTCGTGGATTTCAAGACAGCCAATGGATATCTTTTCCTTGCTAGTCTGATGTATAAAAGAATGAAGAAATTAAGAGTTAATCTTCTATGATTGATGACGAACTAAATCTTTTGTTTGTGGATAATATCTATTTTTAATATAGTTAAACTTCAAAAAAATTTTGCCAAATGTTATACCATATCTTGATATCTGTCAAGTAACAGTATCATGTAGCGCAAGAATTAGCATCATAACTACATTATGTGAAAACATTTTTTTTAAATTAGGGGTTCCCGAATCCCCCGGCATTTATTGCTTATTAAATGCCTCTGAATGAGATACGCAAGGTACAACATCCAAAACTCATTCTTTAAGATGCTATAACCTTATTTATGCTCACGGAGGTTTGAATCCATGACCTCTTGGAGTCATCCTAGTTAGCTACCAATCTACCACTAGGCTACTAGGCCATTTGTCATTATGTGAAAACATAGATCGACCTTTGCTGACACCTCTCTCTCTCTCTCTCTCTCTGCCTTATTCATTTTTGAAAGGACGAATAAATAAATGAAGCCGGTAACTAACCAGCTGGTACTTACCTGCTTCTCATGCTGAAGTTTAGCACAAAGATTGTGAATCAGCTCCCTCTTAGCTTCTAATTCTCTAGCAAGACGGCTGCGGGTAGTTTCCAATAGAGAGCACTGTTCTTGCAGTCCAGCACTATGACTCGAAATGAACCCAACCTTATCAGAAAGAACCTGAATGCACTGTTGGAACTCATCTCCTTCATCCTTCTTAGACGAACTGCATTGATTGAGGAGGAGAAAAGGCTTAATAAATTTTCGAGATTGAAATAAAAATAGTAGCATAGCTGAAGGAAGGGTTAAAACCTTAACAAATTTGAAGTCTTTTACAATTGACTACCTCAACAAGTGTGTAATGATCAGGATTAGATGATTGTTTACTCCTTTTAACTATGTTTCTTGACAGGATCATTGTGTGTTTAATACAAAAAATAAAGGAAAATTAAGGCAACTCACAAAATGGAAGCTTCAATAAAGCTCCTTTACAAGCTATATATGGCATAGCCTTCCTTTTATTTTCAATGTCAGTAAAAAATGCATACTCATAATTCTTAGAATTAAGAACAATTCAGACTTAAATTGCATATTGAAGAGGACAGTACAAACTGCATCAGCAATTAAAAACCAACCCTAAAACCATTTCATTGATTGAACATCAACTTCTCAAACAAAAAGAAATAAAGAGTAGTCTAAACTCTCAATAACCCCCTCCCCAAATTCCCACAAGAAAAACAAAATATGAAAAAGAAGATCAACAAATAAGAGAAATTTACCATAACTCTCTTGCACACATGCTGCTTATGCAGAATAATACCTGGCCAAAGAGAGGGATAAAGAACGAAGGGAGTCGGCGAGGCCGGGCAAGCCAGGTGCATTGATGCAATTGCGGAGCCTCTCAAACAGACTGTGTATCTTCAGAGCAGAAGATCGCAGTGCATCATACTCAGCAGCTCTTCTTTCTGCTGTACATTTGTTGGTGCGGGCCTCCTCTCTTGCCTCATGCAGGCAGTTCTCCAGGTGAGCACAGTTCATCTAAAATATGCCACATTTCAATGAAAAAAATAGCTCAACAAATATTGACTGTTGGCACTCTACTAGTGACAGATATATTCTAAAATGCCATTCTGACATTTTCTGTTTTTCTTTGTACATTCTCTACTGTAACATAAGAGTGTTCTATTGCAGGGTGTTCCAAATGGTTGAGTCAGCACTCAGCAGTGTCACATAGGTTCTAACCAGAAAAATGGGCAAAAGCTAGGCAAGCAACTTGCTGATACCATACTATGTGGTTATTTCATGTGTATTTTTGTTTTAATAAAAAAACAATTGAATTGATGGTATGAAGTATTAAGCTAAAGCAAATAAAGGCACAGCTTACACAAAACAAGGAAAAGAACATGTTCATTACCTGAGATTCATCAAGTAAATTACGGCTGTGTTCAAGATCTCCCCTAAGAGACTTGATCTCCTCTGAAAGAACTCTAATTTTCTCCTTGCAATCTTCCAAAAGGTTTATCTTCTCCTCTAAAACTCGTTTTAGCTCCATCACAGCCTCTTCCTGTTGTACCTGATGCCGACCAACATCTACTTCACCAGCAGCTGCTGCATCATCCTTCATCCCCAACCTCTCTTCCTTCTCAGCATCCCCGGTCTGGTTCATTGAGGCATCCATTGAATTTCGTGTTGATTCAGCTGATGGGTTGTTATTAGTATTAGAACCTGAAATGAGATCGATCATGTTCTCATCCCCCCCCTCCAATATATTTTTGCTAGGCTGTCTAGCTGGAGCTGTCATTTTCTCCGTGAATGCTGATGTAGCAGAAGATGATTCATCCATCTGTTCAAAGGCCTTAAAACCAGTGTCTCTTTGACCATGCACATAACGTTCGGATAGTCTCTGCTCAAGTTCTCTTATCCTTTTCTCATATGAGATGCATTGTTCCTGCTTCGAGATAAGCATAGATTGGAGATGGGTAGCATATTCATCCTTTAAAACAAGTGCTTCCTCTGTTTTGTCCTTCATCTCCTTGAGCATTTTCTCATGTTGGTCCCCGTTTTCTGAATTTTCGAAAAAACCCACCTCAGCATTCAATCCACATATTATTGCAATAGCTGAGGCAAGCTCTGCCTTTAATTTTGCATTTTCAACCTCAACCTTACTTGTGCCCTCAATAGTAACTGAATCAGTACTATCTATCTCTGACAGCTCATCAGTTTTCATGATATTGCTTGAAGTTCCAAGACCTGACCCAACAAGAGATAAAGGGGCAAGACGCTCCACATCCGGTAAGTCAATCTTCAAAAGGTTCCCATCAAAGGGAGAAATGTCAACATTACATTGGCTAGGTGTATCGAACAATCCCATCTGCGCCATCATGTCATGTGGTATATATCGGCCCCAAGTTCTCAAAAATCCCTCCCGTCTTCCTATCTCCTTCTCTCTCTCAATAGCTAGTCTCTCTGCCAGTTGTCCTGCCAAGCCCATGTAAAGCTTCAAATTCGACTGTCGTCGTACCACCTCAGCAAGGCAAGCTCGATATGCGTGCCCAATACCGCTCACCAGCTTCAAATTTTCAAAATCTCTATCTTGATGCCCCATCACCTCTTGAAAAGCATGCAGCTCATTCATGGTGTCTTTGATAGAGAATTGTACTGTTTTGACCCTCTGCATGCTTACATGCACTAACTGGTTCATCCTGTTTTTGTTTGCCTTGCATTTTTCAAGGAGGAATGAGACAGCCTCATCAAAGGAGTACATGTTGGGAAGGTTAGTTTTCTCATGCTCCTCGTATATGCGACCAACAGCCGATACAGCATCATGGGGCCGCAGCGAGGCTGACAGGTTTGGGCTAGAGCATTCATCTACTCGCTTCTTGGCTGTGTCCACATCTTTGCTGAAGAAAGCGAACAAATTGATCAGGTTGCATGGGGTGCAAACTTATAATGTCTTTGTATGATGAACAAAGGTTTTTAAACATGTTACTATTTATCTTTTGTAACAACACCTTTCAAGTCACAAAGTAAACACTAGAGAGAGTGAGAGAGGATGGTAAATGCTACAAAGATGTAGAACAGACAGCCACATACAAGTAAAAAATATGGGCCTATTTTGGCTGCCACCCTGCAAGGTCATTCAAAGATGAAATATGATAGCTAAATACCAACAAAATTTTCAGGACCAAATTCACCATATACTCGACCAGAAAATATAGTATTTTCTCTAATTTGTGCAACATTTAAATTATAATTATAACACAATTTAGAGTTAGGACATCAAGGAGATAGAAATTATAACCGAAGTACCAGAGACTAAGATGGAATTCACAAACTACCTGAGAACTTGCATGATGCTCCTCTGTTCAATGACCAACCTTTGGTGCTCTTTTACAGATACGTCCAAATCTTTTGCTGAATTCACAAGCATGGCCTCAAACAGGTCTTCAACTCTTCTTTTCAATTCACCAAAATTTGACTTCAGCTGGAGGACCTTTCCCTCAAACTGACGACGTGAGACTGCACATGCATCAGCCCACTTCCGTAACTCATTATCCTTCACTAAATCAACCAAAGACCTTCTACCTTCCCTTTGCAAATTTGCAGGCAACTTAACTCGGGTTAACCTCTCCAAATCCTTTTCAAAATTAGCTAACAGTTCAGTATGTGCCTTGTGTTGCCTTGAGAAGCACTTCATGAACTCATTGTACCGAAAAAGGAGCTTCCGAAATGTGACTTCCAGAGTTCCACGTGCAGTCTCCAATGCACGCTCCTGAACCTGTGTCTCCCTGACAAGCCTCTTGCACACCTCGAACTTAACCTTGGTACAGCTGTAAATTGAGTTTGCAATCTGAAAGTGGTGCCTGAACTTGTGCTCATATGATGCCAGCGCTTTCAGAGCTGGGTCACCAGAATTGGTATCTAGAGGAGGCGTCACACTAGGTGGCGGCAGCACAGGATTAACCGGTATATCTATTATTTCAGGACCTGGTAACGGGGAGTCAGCATGGAGGCGAGACTTGTTGTACAAGAATACCTCGCTGTCATCTCGTGGTAATTTGTAGGCAGAGAGAGATTGTGTCAGGTCTAAAGAATTGTAGCCGTAAAGGAAGAGCTGGTCAGACAGAGGGATGCCGGTTAGACTTTGGATTGAGAGCCCGATGGCCTCGACCGTGGTCGACCCATCACATTCAAACTCGAAGCTGTTTCCATTCTCTGCCACATGGGCTAGTAGCTTCCCGCCAAGTGCTACACCGGTATTGACAGGGTCTTCACCAGATGTCAGAGTTGAACCAGCACTCATCTCTCTCTACTCTTAAAAACTCCAATTGGGTATTAGTTCCGCTTTTGATCAAGAATTTGAGAAAGATGGAAACTTTCTAACTTGGAAGAGTCGCAAACAGACAGAACTTGAAACTAAAAAAGTTCAATAAGTCATGAGACCTATCGACCCCCCTACAGCCAGAGACGAAGCGAGGGGTTGGCCAGCTGGGGCCGAGGCCCCCACTATTCTATTGTTTGTGAAGTACCTTACTTAAAATTAACTTACAACCTTCTATCTCACCGAGCAATAATCACTCGATTGTTGCTTTGCTAATGCAAAGTTTGGAAAATCGGGCGATTTTCGAGTAACCAAAAGCGTGTTTCAAGAGGAAGAACCCTTGAATCGGAAGGGACCTACCGCCCGAGCAAGGCCGATTCTTCCTTCTCCCTTCTAGTTCGCTTGTTTGTGAGCGAGTGAATGCTTCTATTTCAGATTTGATTTCTCTCACGAATTCGATTAGATTCGATTCGATTCTTCTTCTTCTTCGAAGAGAAGGTCGAATTGATTGACAATCCAAGGAAGAAAGATTTGGGGATAGCGTGACGTGAAGTTTGTTTCGTTTATTTATTAAATAAAAGGAAGAAGATGGGTCTGTGACGTCAGTCGGTGTGATCTGACGGCTAATAAATAGGCTACTAATGATAAGCATTATTTTGGTTGTGTATTTGGAGGATATTGTATTGTTATTTTTTTATTTTTACTGGTCTATTTACTACAATTATAGTTTTTAATGAAAGATTTTGAGTGTTTCAATAATTTTTTAAGAGATTATAATTCCATCTTTATTTTCATGAGAGATAAACACAAAATTAATTGTATTGTTGGACTATTTCATCATTTTATATAAGTTAATTATTTACAAAATTAGAAAAAACAACTAATTCTGCTATGAATTAATATTAACTTGTCGCATTTCAAATATTTTTATATACACTAAAAAATATCCTTGTCCTGTCGTCTTTTAAGTATTATTATTTTTTTTGGTACTTTGCTCTGACTTGATCAAATGACAACATGGTTTCTAATATAAAAAAATTATGATCTAGTTACAACAAAAATATTTATTATACACTCTGAACTCTAAATTAATCTTTTATTAACCATATATGCTATTTTCTGTTTCCATTCTTTATTGGGACTTATTTGCTCTCTCTTTTATTTTTTTCTTTCTTCTTTTCTATTTCTTTTTTTTACCTTCCGATCGGAAGTGGCATCCCAAAATAGCTTACCACTAGAAATAGTTTTACCAATTTACCTTGCAAAAGAAATTGTCTCGTACAAAGAAAATTTCGCAATTGTTACTTTATTTTCCCAAGTAAAGCGCGCAAAAAATCGACTATTAGAGGAAGACCGGAAGAGAATATCATTCACCAAAAATATCATAATTTAAATTGAGATCTTCTGATAGAAAATTGAGATACTTGAATTCAAAGCAACATATGCCGAAAAGGAACTTTTAGCAACTGGATATGGTCAAGAGAAGAAGTACGTGTCTTTTGTACTTCAATATCAAAATTCAATGTTCTTTATTATAAGAACTCAAGAAATCCAATACAATAATGTTTTCAATTGTACTCAGACAGGATTACATTTCTAGTCGAAGCATATACTCAAGGAATCAACATTAGAGCCCCTCCAGAGAGGAAGCATATTCATATATTCTAGATCCTCGTAATTTTTAAATCCAAAATGCCTATAGAATTAAGAATATACTATATAATCTCCTCTATGTATGCAGAGGCATGCAATGCCATTCCAATTAAATGTTTAGCTCCTCCTCTCCATCTCCTCTAATTAAATGTTTAGCTCTCTCTCTTCATCTTCTAGCATCTCTTCTTCTGGAAATTTGTTTTGGGCTTGTTGGTTTTCCAAATACTCTGCTACAATGGATATACTCTGAGAGGGCTGGTATGAGAAAACAATCAATCATAGTGCACTGTAATTTGGTGAATCTAGGCGCTGGAGATGAGTTGAAATTTTAAACTTGAGGTACTCTTAAGTCAATTACCAGTACATTGAGTTCACAAAGAGTAAACCACCTTGTTAATAATTTTGCAATTCATTTCCTTACTTTGCACTGAATGTTATACCTTTGAAACTCGTTGAACAACATAATAACATTACTAGTAACAAAAAATATAATTTAAATGCAAATCGTATGAGAGAGTTTATACCATGGCAACAAACCATAAGGTGAATAATTCAACCTCCCTTTAACACAATTATGGTAAAATTCTCAGAAACCATAAAAGTGATATTCTTTGTGGACTCGATATACTGGTGATTGTCTTGAGAAAATCCAGAAAATCTTTTTCTCTTTCTCTCGTCACTACATAAATAGATTCATACATAAATAAATTTGATCTTTTTTTTACGGCACCAGCTTAGTTCTTCTGTAGCACATGGGAGGAGAACAGTTGCTAGCAGAAGGGAACAAGCATCCATTTTTTTCCAATCTATTTTTGGCTTTCAGCAAAACTGGAAATGCAGATGTGAGTTGCCATGAACAAGGAAAAGAAAATCGAAATTGTCGTATGTGGACCTCAATACTTGTGCACACCAGTCCATTTCGAGCTTATACCTATGACAAGATCAGGAATATCAATTGATCAGGCAGAAGCAAAGGAAAAACTGAGAATAAAGAATTGAAATTCGATCCGACGACAAATGTGCAACGTGGAAACAAACGGAGGGTCGAGATGAAAGAAACCTTGTTATTATATTATTCATCTATCTCTATTATAAGATCGCTCAAAATTTATACTATTATAGATTCTCTAATTCCTAGCTGATTTCTGCATTTGTATTGAATAATTGTATTCCTTACTATTAGCAATCTTTTTTCTAACAACCTAAATTAGTAGTAATGCTGTTTGGGGTTTTCTCTACATATGCTGTAGCGACTGGGACGGTGGAGGCACCGTTAGGCAATGGTGGAACCAGTGAGCGACATCAAAGAGAAGGGAGCAAGGAGACTAATAGAAATGTCGGGGAAGTTCTCAACTCATTTTTCATTTAATGTGTTTTATTAGTCTTAACAAAATTTACGAATAAGACCCTACAAATTTCTAATATTATAAACAATAAGAAAAATGGTAAACAAGAGGAATAAGTAAGAGATCCAACAAAACTCCTCCTCCCGACTCATGAAGCGCGTCCTTCCACAACAAGCATCAAGCTTCAATGACAGCATCGACTTTGTCAACATATCCAAACAATTCGTATGAATTTTCTCCAACTCCAATTCCTTCTCCTCAAGCACATCCCGAATCCAATGGTATCTCAAGTCATTGTGCTTGGATTGAGAGTGAAACATCAGATTCTTGCTCAAATGAATTGCACTTTGACTATCACAAAACAACACATACCTCTCTTGTCGAACACCCAACTCATGCAAGAACTTTTTCATCCAAATTAATTTCTGCCTCCGTAACTGTTATGTACTCGGCTTTGGTAGTGAGAGTGCAACACTTTTGCAACTTAGATTGCCATGACACAGCTCCGTTTCCAGAACAAATCAATAACCGAATGTAGACTTCCTCGAGTCTATGTCACCGGCCCAATCGGCATTTGTATATGCCTTCAACACCGGATTGTTTGTGCCATCAAAACAAATGCAATGATTGCTTGTGCCCCTCAGGTACCTAAGAATCTACTTAACGACATTCCAATGCATCGTACCTAGAGTTGGCAATTGGGCGGGTCGGGTTGTTTGAGTTTTGGCGAAAGTCGGGTCACTGGTCGGGTCGGGTCTCGGGTCGTCGAGTGTCGATAATTTTCAGGTCACGGTCGGGTCGGGTGAGATCGGGTCGTCCAGTATCGACAACTTTCGGGTCACGGGTCGGGCCTCAGGTCTAGGAGTGCCGACAAGTTCGGGTCAGGGGTCGAGTCGGGTGAGATCGGGTCGGGTCTTGGGTCGATGAGTACCGACAAGTTTCGGGCCACGGGTCGGGTCGGGCGAGATCGGGTCAGGCCTCTGGTCGACGAGTGCCGACAACTTTCAGGTCTCGGGTCGGGCCTCGGGTCGACGAGTGTCGACAACTTTCAGGTCTCGGGTCGGGCCTCGGGTTGACGAGTGCCAACAATTTTTGAGTCACGAGTCTGGTCGAGAGACATCGGTTCGGGCCTCAAGTCGACGAGTGCCGACACCCTTGAGGTCACGGGTCAGATCGGGCGACATCAAGTCGACAACTTTTGATACATGAATTTTAGCCAAAGTGACATCATATATTAATTTAGTTTTTTCCATTATTTTCTTCATCCAAATGAATTTATAAGCTGATGAATCAGTATCATTAATTAAAATTTCTTAATTTATTATCCAATTTCTTATTATAAAGTATAAATTATAAACACATTTTTATATTTGTTTTATAACCTGACATCGGGTCGGGTCGGGTCAGGTTTCGGACTTTTGGGTCCACATGTGTCGCTTCAGATTGGGTTACGGGTCATCTCAGGTTGGGTCGGGTAGGGTTTCTGGTCCACATGTGTCGCTTCGGATCGGGTCACGGGTCGAAGCAGGTCGGGTCGGGTATCGGGCCCACGGTGTCGCTTCAGATCGGGTCACAGGTCGAAGCAAGTCAGGTCTCGGGTCCATAGGAGTCGCTTCAGATCGGGTTGCAGGTCGTGTCAGGTCGGGTCGGGTCGGATCTCGGGTCTCTATGTGTCGATTCAGATCGGGTTACGGGTCATCTCAAGTCGGGTCGGGTTATGGGTCAACCTTTGTCGCGTAAGATCGAGTTACAGGTCGTGTTGGGTCGGGTCAGGTCGGGTTACGGGTCAACCATTGTTGCATAAGATTGGGTTACGGGTCGAGTCGAGTCGGGTCGGGTCGAGTTCGGGTTAGTTTGACTTTCTAACAAATCGAGTCAGGTCGGGTTCTGCCACCTCTAATCGTACCCGAATTAGAAAGCGACTAACGACGCCAATTATATGAGCAATATCTGATCGTGTGCACACCATTGCATATACCAAAGAGCCTACAACCGAGACATATGGCACATTTCTCATCTCCTCCTTCTCCTTGTCATCTTTAGAACAACCATCATGGAACAACTTAAAATGACTAGCAAGAGGAAAGGTTACCTATTTGCATTTTGCCATATTGAATCTTTCAAGTACCTTCTCAATGTACTTCTCTTGTGACAACCAAAGCTTCTGTTCCTTACGGTCTCTAGTGATTTTCATTCCAAGAATTTGTCTTGCGCACCCAAATCTTTCATGAAAAATTCACTCTCAAATCTCTCTTTCAATGCTTTAATTTTCCTCAAATCACTTCCAATGAGGCAATGAACAATATGTCGTCAACATAAAGCAAAAGAATAATAAAATCACCACTCGAGTATCTTTTCACAAAAAAATAATTATCATAATTAGTTTTCTGAAACTTGCTGTCACACATAAAAGATTCAAATCTTTTGTACCAATTTTGTGGTGCTAACTTCAATCTATAAAGGCTCCTCCTCAACTTACACACCAAGTATTCTTGCCCTCTGGTTGCTCCATATAAAGCTCTTTCTCCAAATCATCATGAAGGAATGCAGTCTTGACATCTAGTTATTCAATCTCCAAGTTCAAACTAGCGGCCAAACCAAGCACAATACGAATAGAAGACATCTTGACACTGGGTGAGAATATTTCTTCAAAATCAACTCCTTTTTTTTATCAAATCCTTTCAAAACTAATCGAGCTTTGTACCTCGATTTTGCCTCTTGACCCTCCAATTTCACCCAATACACCCACTTGTTCTTGAGCACCTTATTGCCTCTTGGCAATTTCACCGACTCAAAAGTGTTGTTCTCATGCAAGAATTTCATCTCATCTTCAATGGCTTCCAACCACTTGATCTTGTGCTCCGACTCCATGACTTCTTCAAAACATTTGGGCTCATCGCTATCTACGAGCAAAATAAATTCATTAGTGGAATATCTTGTGTTAGCCCGCCTATCACAGGTTGACCTCCTCAATTCTTGCACTTGTGGAGTCTCACTTGAAGAGGTTTCAGATTGAGAGTCATGCTTCTTCCCTTGAGGGTCATTTGTTTCGGTTGGTTGGTTTATTTTTGGTTAAGGTGTTTGGGTATTTAGATGGTTGTTTGAAATATGAGTTAGATCAACAAAGTTTCTTGAAGAGGTTTTCACCTTGTCGAGGGTTCCAACATTTTCAATGGTTTCTTGCTCAAAGAACACCACATCTCGACTTCTCACTAACTTTCTTTCAATCAGATTCCACATCTCGACTCATTTCTCTTTTAATCTCCACAACTCATTGCTTGAACACATACAACACTTGATCTTTAGACTTAAGGGAATATGTCCATAATTTTCTAGAATGATCATCCACAAAGGTCACAATAAAGAGCACCACAAATACTTCTTTCTTCCATAGAACAAAGATCGATATGTACCAAATCTAACAAATCTGATTTCCTAATTGTGGAGCTTTTCTTGAAAGCAACACGATGTTGTTTGTCCGCCAAACAATGTGTACAAGTGGTGAGTGAAGAATCATCACTAGGGACATACTTCTTCTTGAAAAGAATCTCAATGTCCTTCTCTCATGTGACCTAACCAAAAGTGCCACAAAAATCGGTTGAGTTACATTTCGAGACATTCACCTCACCACACATCTTTACTTGAGTCACATAAAGCGAATCCGATTTAAATCCGCGAGCAATAGCCAAATGCCCTTTCAACAACTTCCATTTTCCTCCAAAGAAGTGACTTTGGTACCCATAATCATCAAGGGCACCAAACGAAATGAGATGAAGCCTCATGTTCGACACATGTCGAACATTCTTGAGTGTAAGCTTGCACTCTATACTTGTCTTCACATTCACCTCTTCAATATCGAAAATTTTACAAACTCTGTTATTCCTATTCTTACAACACCATGATCCACCTCCTTGTATGAAGAGAATAAATCTAGATGTGACATAAAAAGAGGCCGCAGAGTCAACTATCCAAGTAGAATCATGACAAGTAAGGTCCACAAATTATTCATCACAAGCTACAAACACTTCTCCATCAGAAGCAATGACGACAGTATTCTCCTTCTCATCATCACCGCCTCTATCCTTAGACTGATCTCTCTTGATAACATCACTATTGGCTTTCAATTTTTGACATTAATTCTTCATATGATCGGACTACTTGCAATAATGATAAATAATTCCATTTCTTAACTCTGACCTCCTTATTTATTTATCTTGCTTGTCATCATCATGAGAGTTTTTATTAGAACTCCTACCCCGAGTTTGGGTGACATTGAGCATCCTCCAATGTTTTAAGCTAATACATAACGAAATTTTGTATTTCTTTTGTTTCGTAACAAACAAAACGATAAATGAAACAATTTCTGTAAAACAAAGTGATTAACGAAATAAAATTGTATTTCGTAAACGAAACTGAATAATTTTGTGACCGCTCTCCACGTTAGACACCCCTAATTACGTGGAACATCACAAATCCAAAATTCAGTACTAATTGAGATATATAAAAAAAAGGTGAGATGTGAGCCCTTTACCAAAAAGAAAAAAAGTAATAATCTGTTTAAAATTCTGATTGAGGGGCATCCTATCTTGAGCAAATTCAATAAGCTTTTAAGTAAATTCTTCTTAAAAATATGATTATGTTTCTCTATTGTTTTAATTCACACCTTACACTGTTTAGCACATAGTCAAAAACCAAAACATACCTAAAAACTATGCATAGCGTAGTTTTACAATTCCGTTGTTCCAAGTGATCGCAACTTCTCAAACATTTTCCCAAACTACAATAAAACTTGCTAATTGTGGGGATGACTGATGACATGACAAAGTAGCACAATGCCACAATCCTTGTTAGAAGTTGCTAGGGAGCTTTGACGGAGACATATATCAGCTCACCAAGAATATTCCACATAAAATTATTATCCAAAAAATTAAGCAGTTTAATTTGTCCATTTTTGTGATATGGCGAGAGCGATGCAGAAGAATATTTCAGAATGAGAAAAGAGAGATAAGACAGCTCATCAGAGAAATTCTAACGGAGGGACGACTGTGGTTCCAAAAGGAAGGATATTTTCAGGGAGGTTAACGAACAGTGGATCAGAGATTATCTCACACTATGTTCATATTTACACTTTCTTTTCTTTGATTTCATTTTTGTTTTCTTTTCTTTCTCATTTCTCCTTATTTTTTTCTCCTTTTGCCTTTAGTTTTTAGTATGTAAATACTCTTTATCATAAATGAAATTTGAGAACTATGGCCCTCATCGTTTCCTTAAAAAAAAAAAAAATTTGTCCATTCTTCTGCCGACAAGGTTGCACTCGCAAGAAGGACCCATCTATCATCTATTTTTTAAATAAAATAAAATAAAATAGAATCCTATTATTTCAAATGGGATCGTTCGATTAATTTTTTTTAATTGATAATAATCTGCAGAAGAAAATAATTAAATTTTTCATTCTGTACAAGATATAAAAAATTACACAAATAAATTGAAATCTTTGTACTCATGTACCTTTTTTTTTATTTGTTATTGCAATTCAGTTCAGTTTATATAAAATAAAATAAATTAAAGGTGAGATGTCCTTGTCTTTGCTAATTGGGACAAATAGACGTATTGTGTGAAGAACATGGTGTTCAACACGAATGGTTATATCAACGTTGCTATCACTAATGTCACAAGTATAAGTTTCAACAAAAATTGAGAACGAAGATTTGATACTTAAAAAAAATATAAATGTCGGATCTAATCTCTTATATGAAACAAAACAAATACCTTAAAAAGACGAACAAAAATGTATTGTGTGAAAACTCATCGATTTTTTTTGTGAATTGAATTGTGAGAATATTTGAAAGTAAAGAAAGTGTGATTGTTACGGTTCAAATGCATTGCTGCATTTGAGACCGTCGATTTCGGATTTTTAAAGAGACGCAAAGGACGGTGTTTCACATACGCTGTGAACCAAGCGTTTGTTACCGTGTGGAACCAGATGCTGTAGTCAAGGTCAAGACCTTTCTCTGCTCTTTCTTCTCCGCTCCTCTCTGCCTCTCCATTAGAGACCTCTCTCGCTTCCTCTCCCTCTCCCTCTCGGCACATGGCTTCTCCAGCGCATGTAAGTTCCTATCCATTAATTGTTCAAGCTTCGTTTTATTAGTTTGGTTCGGTTCTTTAGCTGCATGTAATGCTTGATCCTCTGCTTTCTTTTGAGAACCAATTGTTATTCCTTTTCTTTCAAACTTTTTCCTGAAACAAGATAAGTATATAGAAAACCAATAATTAGTCTGACAAGAATTGAAAATATAAAGTGATGTAGTAATACAAAATAGAGGATTATTTGCATCCTATACTTCAACATTTTCCTAATAATACTGTTTTCAGCTTTTCATGTATGTCTAAAAGCTATAACAAACAAAATTATAATTTAGTAAAAGACAGTAGTTATTTCTTTACAACATGAGTTGGATCACAGGATCAGGTATTGTTTGACATTCTCAGTTTTGGAGCTGTCTTTATTTATTCTCTTATTTCTATATATATATGCAGCTTCCTATTTCAGGTTAAATTCGTGGGGAGTATATTTTAACTGGCTTATTCATTTCTTTATAAAGCTCTTGTAATCCAATTCGCCTTGCCAATCCCAATCCATTATATTTATCCCCAAAATCCAACAGCAAAATATGGTTAAGTCACAATCTAGCCCGATCCAAATTTGACCTAGCCTAGACAGATTATATCTCCTTTATTTTCTTTCATTGAAGAGTGACCTGGTCAACACAAAAAATATCTAGGTATCAGTTCCAACATGAACATCATTAGAGTATGAATTTTTTTTTTTGAATTGTATGAATTTTTTTTTCTTATTTAATGTTATCATCTTAAGGAAACATTTTCAATTTCGTTTTTTTTTCAACTTACCCTGAGTGTACTTTAATTTACTGGTAGCAAAGTAACCCATCTGGTATTGGTTTTTCAGACAAATAGGCACACAATAATTCTGATGCAAACAACACAAAGCCGGAGTTCAAGAACCTTCATGAATTATGATTCCATCAGAAAAGCCATTGACGGTACTTGGATTTTATAATTGTAGTCTTCTCTGTTTGTGAAATGTTTGATAAATTACATCAATTTTGGTCCCTTTTTAGTATATATTGTACCATATGCATGTAAATTTTGAATACTGTTGGTACTTTTGCCATATCAATTAATGATATAACAATTTATTACTTGTGCCATGATATGGTTCTCTGAAGTTCATTTTGGCCATAGATTGAAATATTGACGAAAATCACAAAAAAAAAGGTGGATTTTGGTCCATTAGAGCTCTTTGGTGTTGATACAATACTTTCAAGTGCTGAACCTTTTGTGATCTAATCTCTGGACGAGCTTTAGCTGAATTTGCAATCCTTGAAGAAAGCAGTTTTAGAGAGTTTGCTTTCTGATTTTGAAAATGAAAATTTGATAATTGGGACAGGTTTATGCGGCTTCTATGAGCGAAAAATAAGAGAAATAGATCCAACTATTCAGCATATCGCTTATGACATAGCTGATCTTTACAATTTCATTGATGGCCTAGCAGATCTCAGTGCACTCGTGTAAGTATCCTACATTCCCTTTTTCTAAAGCTTTTAGATGATCAGTTTATACCCGACTCCGCTAACAGATCACAAAATGCCGCAATTATAGCATGGTCGTTGCCTTATTGGGGTCTTTTTTGGGCAAAACTTGCATGTTTATCTTATATGCATCGTTTCTTCTTTTTTCTTATATTGTAACCAGAGCTTGCATGTTTGAGGCTCAACTATGCATCATTACCCTTCTCTTTATTTTTGTCGCAGAGCATAATTAATTCAGTAAGAAATACTACTAGCATAAACAGAAAAAGAGGTAAACATAAGGTGCCAGTTAGTAAATGCTGGTAATGGACCTGACTGGTATGATAATTATTGTATTGTGAGAATAGACCTGACTAGTACAATAATTATTCTGTTGATGTAACTTGAATTTGGTGGTCATATATTTGTATGATGATAAGTGAAATTTGAAAAATTAGTTGGCAAGACACTAACATATTATTTATCAGAGAACATAATTGTTTCCTGAGGCTTAATACCACAGATATTGTTGCCAAACCTGAGGTCATGAATTTAGTCTCATCAAATAACCTGAAGTTTTTAATACCAAAATTTTATGGTAGATATTTCACACATCTGTCAGCTAAGTTCATGAAAACAACGCATCATTTTAGTTTATTCCAAATTTCTGATTTTATCCCCCAAAATTATATTATTGCACATGCTATAAATGCCCAACGAATGAATTAATTAAAATGAAATGAAAATTTACATGCACGTCATCAAAATGATAGAAGTACTTCACTAATGGACAATTGTTTCTCTGATTTCTAGCTTCAATAAAGACACAATTTCAATTTGTTGCAGTTTTGATCACAATATTCAAGCTTTTTTACCATACAACCGGCAATGGATTAAACAGAAGGCTTTTCAGCACCTCAAGAGACTTGCCTCCCAGAACTAGAAGCATGGATGATTCAGTATTCATTCAGATAAAAGTTACTCTATAATAGTTTCAAATTGTAATATTTTTGAGATGTTCTGTTTGAACGTGCATAGTGTAAGACTTTGTGTCCTACAGCCAGGGCTATTCTTTTAGGGGATCAATATTCAATAGGATATCCCGTAAGGTGAAATAGCAATTGAATGATTCACATAAATTTGAGATTCGCACGTGTAAATTTCGAAGTTATATGAATCAATGGAGTATTTCACGTGAATGTGAACTTCTCTGGTAGAGTCTGCTCCCGAATTTGGAGGGAAAGAAAAGAGAAGGCAGAAAAAAGAAAGAGAAGAGAGCGGAGGGTAGGAGGGGAATATTTTGAGTTCCCAAATTGGGAGGGAATAAACATCGGCAAATTAGTGTTAAGATAGCTATTTTTAGAGGTGGCAGAACCCGATCTGACCCGACAAACCCGTCCAACCTAGAGTAGTCCGATATGACCCGAAACCCGAAAATGACCCGACAATAGATAACCCGATACCCGACCCGACCTGACTTGATATGACCCGAAACCCGAAAAGACCCGACAGCAGATGACCCGATACCCGACCCGACCTGATTTAATATGACCCGAAACCCGAAAAGACCCGAGATCAGATGATCCGGCACCCGACCCGACCCAGATCGACATGACCCGAAACTCGAAATGACCCGAGATCACATTCCCCGTCGACCCGACATTGACCCGCAATCTGAGATGACCCGACTTGACCCGAACACAACAGATCAGAGACCAGAGATCAACTTAACAAACCAGAATAAACTCCGGTTTGAATATTTGGCCTTATCAAACTGATATCAACCTATCAATTAATATTGTACTTGTACACGTCTTGACTAAAATGAACTCCGCCGCTGCAAGTCGTGTGACGCTGCACCGCTCCTACAATTTGCATGACACCACTACTACACTGCACGCTGCATGACGCCTCTCCGTCGTTGCGCCAATGACGCAAGCCGCAAGCCGCATGACGCATGAGGCATGACAAATATCAACGCATGATGACCCGAGACCCGACCCGGCCCGACCTGATCAGACCCGTGACCCGATAATCTTTTGAAGACAAAGTGACCCGACTCGCCCGACTCGAAAGACCTGAAACCCGAAAATACCCGAAACGAGATAATTGAAACCCGACCCGATCCGAACCCGAAAGACCCGAAACCCGAAAAATACCCGAAACTAGATAATTGTAACCCGACCCGACTCGAACCCGAAAGACCCGAAACTCGACAAATATCAACGCATGATGACCCGATACCCGACCCGACCCGCCCGACCCGAACCCGAACCCGCCCGACCCGCCCCATTTGCCACCTCTAGCTATTTTATATATTTTGAAAAACAAGAAGAGGATTTTTAATTATTAAACAGAGATATCTTTCAAAAATATTTATAAATAGTTTATATACTGCATTTTTCACCTACATGCCTTTCTGTGTTCGTCTCGCTCCCCAGTTGCAGTGGTTATTGTTGAGAAAGAATAATAGCCTCAGAGTATTACTCACCATAGGCAAATAAAGGCAACAAATCATATAGGAATCAAGCTAATTTGCTACATTGTATACAACTGTATTTGTGCAGTATTAGACAATAGTATAAACTAGAAAATAGCCAAACGGCTAGTAGAGGAGAATGAATCTATAAATACTCTTGTACATATTATGTAAAGACACAAAAAATACAGTACAGAAAAGAACAATTGTTCATCATCTCTCTCTTTTTTCACATGGTATCAGAGCGGGTTAGTTCCTGACTCAAAACAAAAAATATTGTTGCAGATAACGAGTCATGCAGACAATATCAGAAAACCACGAAGCTCTCAGAATTGATTCGCAACAGTTACCTTAGTCAATAACTCGACGAGCTGTTGTGCCATTCATTTATCATTATAGAGCAACTCAAAAAGGGGGAGCATCAACTAAAAAAGGCCGAAAAAACCATCAAGTAAGTTTATGTTCTTACCAGATAATGAATCATCAGCCATCTGTCCCTACCAAGCCATGTCACAGCCATTTGACAATACCAAACTCACAACCATAATTCTCAATGGCAACAAGAACTATGTCCCTTGGTCCAGATCTGTTACAATAGGTCTAGGTGACAAAGGAAAACTTAACTATGTCACTGGAACCAAAGCAAGACCCAAACCAGCAAAGGCAAACGAGGTCACTGTTGCTGAAACGACACAAATCGAAGAATGGGACACCAATGATCAAATGATCATGTCCTGGCTCCTCAGCACAATGGATCCAAAAATATCCAACGTCCTGATGTATTCCAAATAATCCAAAGAAATATGGAACAAGGCAAGAAATCTCAGACAGAACTTTGCCACATCTTTAGTTTCAAATAGGAAATCTCAAAAATCAAACAAGGAAATCTCAGCAATAATGATCTAGTGACTGAAATTCTGTCAAAGTGGGAGGAACTCAATATATATCTCCCAACAACCACTGACCCGAATGAAATCCAAAAAAGAACCGAACAAGACCTCATTTTTACCTATCTCGGAGCTCTTGATCCAAGCTACGAAGCAATCAGATCTCAAATCTTGGCCTCAGTCGAAATGCCAAGTTTTGATGATGTGGTTGCAAGAGTCGACCGAGAGAAATCTAGGCGTTCTCTCATGAATCCTCAACAGCCTGAAACTACCATCGAAAACCAAGCTTTCAAAACTTACCATAGCCGCAACCCTAAACCTAACTCTAGGGGACCGACCAAAGGGAACGAAGGCGGAGCTTTCGAATGGTGCGACCACTACAAGCGTGCAGGGCACAACCAAGACGGTTGCTGAGTACTACACCCGCACCTCAGGCATATCCGCAACAGAGGAGGAAGAGGCGGCGGAAAACACGAAGCTTTCGGTGGCTTAGGCAAGGGACCAGAAAAGGGAAATGAAGGGGACGAACCGGTTGGAGAAAAAATCGGATCAAAGGATATAGGTGATTTTGCTGGATCCTCTGTGGCGCAAACAACGCAATTAGCTCATATCATGACTCAACTGAGCTCTTTGTTACAGCAACACACTGCAGGTTTTTCTAAAACTTCTTCTAATTTATTTGCAAATTTTTCTGAACTTCTAAAATTGTACAAAAAATTTCCAAAACCTGTCAGTTCGGAGAAAATTGGATTGTAGATTTCGGTGCAATCGATCATATGACTTGTAATTTAAAGAAATTACAAAACTTTACCAAATTACAGGAACCACAATATGTCATTGTTGCTAATGGTAACAAGACTAAGATTATTGGAACCGATAATATGAATCTTTTTCACAAAAATGTTAAAGATGTTTTGTATCTACCAGATTTTAATTCTAATCTATTATCTGTAAGAAAAATAACTCAAGACTTAAATTGTGATGTTATTTTCTCACCAAATAAAGTGACATTTCAGGATCGAGTCACAGGGAGGAAGATTGGTGATGGAATTTTTAGAAATGGTTTATATTATCTAGAAGATGCTATCAATAAATGTTGTGTCAATGAAACCAGTGGAACGGGCCAAATTACTGCAATGGCAATTTGGTCACCCATCTGATCAAGTTTTAAGCAAACTTTTTTGTTAAACTCAAATAATTGTGATGTTTGTAAGCTTGCTAAACAAACTAGATTGCATTTTCCTAACTCTACTAGCCGGTTAGAAAAATGTTTTGATCTGATTCATTCTGATATTTGAGGACCTGCTCCCGTTGACTCATATAATAATTTTAAGTATTTTGTCTTTTTTATTGATGATTATTCTCGCACCACTTGGATTTATCTTTTAAAAACAAAGAGTGAAGTATTTTCCTGTTTTCAAGTATTTTTTAATTTTATTACAAATCAATATAATGCCAAAGTAAAGATTTTTTGATCAGATAATAGGACATAATTTGTCAATAAAAACTTTGCTGACTTCTTTAAACAACATGGTATTTTACATCAAACCTCATGCGTCAATACCCCTCAACAGAACGGAGTCGCAGAAAGAAAAAATCGCCACCTCGTCGAAGTTACTAGGGCCTTGATTTTTCAAAATAACGTCCCAAAAATTTATTGGTCTGATGCAGTGTTAACTGCAACTTACCTTATTAACAGATTACCAAGTATAAGACTAGACAACATGAGTCCCTTGGAAATTCTCAAAGGAAGGAAGATATACCTGGATCATATTAGAGTTTTTGGATGTACTTGCTTCGTACACACAAAAAGAAATGACAAACTAGATAAGAATTCGGTTAAAACTATGTTTTTAGGGTACTCGTCAGAAAAAGAAAAAAAAAGAGTATAAATGTTTTGATCCAAGCAACCACAAACTCTATATCTCAAGAGATGTGTCGTTCATTGAGAGTGAACCATATTATCAATCACACAAACTAGAAAATAACCAATCAACCACATTGCTTCCAAATAACTTTGAATTTCCTGAAGAAAATTTTCAAGAACATGTTGAGCCTATAGAGGGAAGACAAATCGATGAATCAAGCGCAATTTCTTCAGGGAGAGAAGAGGAAATTGAAGAGCTAGCTGAACTAGCTCGAGAAGAAATCACCTTGAGAAGGTCAACACGACAACCTCGACTGCCTACAAAATTAAAGGATTATGTATCCCACCAGATAAAATACAATCCAAGATTTTATTTGTTATAAAAAGGTATCTCCAAAGTATCAAGCATACTTGAGTAAAATAACCGACCAAATCGAACCAACCAGTTTTGATGAAGCCAACTTAAATCCTCTTTGGCATAAGGCAATGAAAGAAGAACTTCATGCCTTGGAAAGAATGACACGTGGGACATTGTCCACCTACCAAAAGGAAAAAAACTGGTAAGATGTAAATGGGTATACAAAATCAAATATAACAGTGATGGTACAGTAGAAAGGTATAAGGCTAGGTTAGTGGCCAAGGGTTTCACTCAAACTTATGGCATTGACTATCACGAAACATTTGCACCAGTAGCCAAGATGAGCACAGTTAGAATCCTATTATCAGTAGCCACCAACCTAGGATGGAACCTTTTCCAAATGGATGCAAAGAATGCATTTCTAGAAGAAGAAATCTATATGACTCTCCCTCCAGGTCACAAAACTGCCTCAGATCCATCATTGGTATGTAAACTAAGAAAGGCAATCTATGGGCTAAAACAATCTCTGAGAGCTTGGTATGCCAAACTAAGTTTTTTTCTTCAAAAGAATATTTTTTTTAAAAGCACAGCTGATTATTCTATGTTTATTAAACAATCTAAAAAATCAACTACTATCATTCTTGTCTATGTGGATGATATTATCATTACTGGAAGTGACAACAAAGAAATTAAAAGGGTTAAGCAAGCATTAAAACAAGAATTTGATATTAAGGATCTTGGTACACTTTCATATTTTCTTGGAATAGAAATAGTCCACTCAAGCAAAGGATTATTTCTATCCCAAAGAAAATATGTCATTGACCTCTTAAAAGAGACTGGAAAGTTAGGAGCAAAACCAGCCGGTACCCCAATGGAAACCAACAACAAACTTGGACTAGAAGATGGTAAACCACTATCTGACATAGGACAATATCAAAGATTGGTAGGAAAATTAATATACCTTACAGTTACAAGATCCGATATTGCATTTGCGGTCAGCGTTGTAAGCCAATTTATGCATGCTCTACGTACCAGTCACTTGAGTGTCATTGATAGAATACTGAGATATCTCAAAGGTACTCCAGAACAAGGAATATGGATGAAGAAAAACCCTACTAATAATGTGGTTAGTTATTCTGATGCAGATTGAATTGGAAGCTGTGACAGAAAATCAACCACAGGTTTTTGTACATTTGTAGGTGGAAACTTAGTGACATGGAAAAGCAAAAAACAAAATGTTGTGGCACGATCAAGCACAGAGGCAGAGTATCGAGCTATGGCATCTACTGCAAGTGAGCTGACTTGGATTAAACATCTACTGCACGACATGAAGATAGAGTGCGAAGGAGCTATGCAGATGTACTGTGACAATCAAGCAGCATGACACATAGCATCAAATCCAGTTTTTCATGAAAGAACAAAGCATATTGAAGTTGACTGCCACTTTGTTCGGGACAAAGTGCAATCAGAACAAATTGAAACGCCATTTGTCAAGAGTCAAGAGCAGCTAGCAGACATCTTACCAAAGCCCTCGACAAGTCAACATTTAAATATATACTTAACAAATGAGTTCAATAAATCTATTTGAAACCAACTTGAGGGGAGTGTTGAGAAAGAATAATAGCCTCAGAGTATTACTCATCATAGGCAAATAAAGGCAACAAATCATATAGGAATCAAGCTAATCTGCTACACTGTATAGAATTGTATTTGTACAGCATTAGACAATAGTATAGAATAGGAAATAGCCAAACGGCTAGTAGAGGAGAATGAATCTATAAATACTCTTGTACATATTATGTAAAGACACACAAAAAATACAGTAAAGAAAAGAACTATTGTTCATCATCTCTCTCTTTTTCACAGTTATTATATTTAACAAGCATGGATGTACCTTGCTTAAATTTTTGTTCATGCAGCATCACCCAAAGCTCCTCTCCATAATGTTAAAAGAGAAATATTAAGTGAAACTAGACAAAAACCCATCTAACAATTGCAATTTTAATCTTTAAATGAGAAATGAAACAGATATGCAAAGCATTTGTATCCCATCAATTGTCGCTCATGCAGCTAATTAAGACCAAATTTAGGATTCAAAGTAACATGAGCTTATGACATAAGTAACATTAAATGAAGCTAATTAATATTTGAAAAGTAACATCTAGGCTAATTAAGACTGATTCGGAATATGAAATAAAATAAGCCAATTGACATATTTCGTCAAAATCCAGTCTAAGTATTGTTTTATTTTGGTTTTGTTCGTTGCACTGTAACATCAGAGAGATTCTACACCACTCAAGGAAAAAAATAAATGCACTGTAATATCAGAGAGATTCTATGCCACTCGAGGAAAAAAAAAATCAAAATGTCTTCATCCACACAAAAAAAATGTATGTATAGACATTGAATTGAGTTTTTCATTAATTGTTTGAAATTTAATTCATTTCCTTTTTATGCTGACATGTTGAAGTAGTGGGTCTACGATGCAGCTTTCCAGGACACCCCCCCCCCCCCCCCCCCAAAAAAAAAAAAAAAAAAAGAGAACTCTCCTCAAATCACATTCCTATCACGTTTTGGGTCAAAATACCATACAACCTGGAATTAGAAGTAGTGGGGCAAGTATCATGACATCCAATATCACTAACATTTTTATTTCTAGAACAATTAATTTTGGTCAATTATCCGTTGCATCACCTTATTTTTCACATGAGAAAGTGCTGACCATAATTATTAGCAGAAATTATGTACATATTCTATCATGAAATTAATCGCGTAGTACCATAAATGCCAATTCATATCAAGGACAGAAGCAACGGCTCCATGAATTTGCAAAGAAGCAACATTTCTCAAATGAATCATGCCAAGCTAATATAAAATTATTAAAATCAAATTAAAAGTATATAAACCAATATCATGCGCCAAAATGAAAGATGAAATGGAAACCTTACACCAAGCAAAAAATGCCAACTCAAATATGCTTGATGCTTCCTGTATGTTAAAATACCAGTTCAAACTTCATAATAGACCAGCGAGGATGATTTGAAGTTCCCTGCAAAAGAAAAATAACCCAGATTTTGCATTTTAATGAGCATCACTTAGAGGCTAATAAGTTAGAGCCCTAGACCCCCCTATCTTATTATAAAAAAAACAATAATAATAACCCATTAAAGGAAACTTGTGCAAGGAGCTTAGTCAATAGAACCATCAACCAGTCTTCTTTGCTGGCTTGCAGCAATCCTCAATTCAGACATGATTAAGAAAATGTTGAGAAGAACAAGTTTAGGGATAAAATAAAATATATAAATTATATAGTGTTTTACCGTTAATGTAACAAAAATATTATATTCATGAGTCTTAACTGTAATATTAGGTACCTATGTACCTATGGTATAAAAGTGTACTATTTACAAAGATATACAAATCTTTGTAAGAAAAGAAATAACTCTATTTACTGAGAAAACAATAAAAATAAAATATCCAGATTTTTTCATGACCACTTCTTTGCTAAATTAGCAAAGTCTTCTAATCCTTTACAGAAAAATATTACTTATTTCCTTTTTGAAAATAAGGGTTGAGCTTGAGTATTAAAGTTGTTGAATTGAAAACGTTTCCATGAAAAATGAACATCATGCCAGTTTCCATGAAAAACTTTATTCTTTTCTTCTCTCACATTTTTCAGCACAGAACATATATCTTCAACTCTTCATTAATTCACATTAAAAGAGCCCCGGAAATTTTCATATTCATACCAAAAAAAGAAAAATACACTGTTTCCATACCAAAGATCAAACAATACCAACACCAAAAAGATCAATCTTTACTTTTACGTTACATAAGCACTAACACAAACCTTACAACAAATTTAAATAAGCCAAACATTAGAAATACCAAAGCATGTGAAACTGAGAACAGGCCAGAAAATGTGAGAATCTCAGGCGAGAAGCTTGTATATATCTCTAGTTTCATGGTCAGAATCGACCTTGACGATGACCCAGACAGCGTAGATCATCCCCGGGACATAGCCCAATATCGTCAGAAGCAAACAGAGCCAGAATTCTAGCTGAAATTTAAATAAAATCGAGCTTTGATTACAATATTAAGAGAAATAAGAAAAAAAATTAAGAATTAAGGCATTCTAGTCCTTCACTTACTACAATTTTCAAATCAGTCCTACAATTAAAGAACCGTCAAATCCTAGGCTTCATGTCGATTGAGACCTTTCCATGATATACAAATACCATTATGCTCTTGCCATATCCAGAAATTTTGTACAATTAACAATATATGGGGATTCAATTTTACCATATTCATGTATAGAACAATAAAAAAAAAATAGTCAAAGATCACACCTAATGTATTATGTAATCAATCCTTCAATATACACAATCAACTACAAATAAAGAAAAAAGAAAAGAGAAGATAAAAGAGATTAATTGTACACTGCAAAAACCCTTGTGAAAGAAAACGCCGAGGGGAGGAAGCACGAGAGCGAGAAGGATCTCGAGGCACCTCGCGGTACTGTTCGAACACATTTTTCTTCCTTTCGATCTTAAAATCTAAATTTTTCAAAAAAAAAAATCTCTCTCTGGCGTCCACCTTTTAGATCGGGAATGGTAAAGAAGCGGTTTGAAGGGATGGGCATTAAATAGTAACTCATACCTTGATTTTGGATTGATGTTAATTCTGTATTTTCTTCTGTACAACCTTCCATGTAACAAGTGATAAAATTGTTGCATCCTCCAACCACAGTATTGAGTAATTAGTTGAAAATTCGTGCATGATTCGGCTGGAAGTAAATTTCTTTTTACAAATATAATTCGCCAATAGTTATTTTTTTATAATATATATAATGAAAAGCGCTTTGTGGTTCTAAGAACATAAAAAAGTTGATAAATATTGTTGAATGATGTAGGCATGAATCCAACGGTTAAGGAAGTATTGTCATATTTGATTTCAACATGTATAAAATTTTAGTGGGGTCTTTAAAAATATAATCATATAAATTAAAGGGTGAGAATTAACTTATATAGTGAAGTTGATAATCTTAACAATATTTTTTTCAAATAAATTAAAAAGTACGTTGAATATATATAAGTTTATAGACATGTTGTTTGAAATTATAAATCAATTTAATATTCATATAATTTAACTGTCATTTGAAATTTCATAGCAAATTGATTAACATTGCTTGAAATTTACAACTACTCACATGCATTAGTTTTTTTATATAAAAATAAAAGTTTATACACAATCAATATATAATCTTTTTTTAAATAAAATTGAATTTACTAGAAAACATATTACCAAAATTGTCACATTTATTATTATCATTGCATTCTCATCCTAAATTAAATTAATAAAGTATTTATTTGTTTACTCAAAATTTAAACTAAAGGATAACTTTCAGATAATTTTGCCGGCTGACTAACTATATCTCGAAATCACATCCTCTGTAGTAAATAATAACTTTAAAAAAATCGAACATATTGTATTTTTCGAGATTCGGGTACAGTTAATCTCAAAATCAATGCAACGATATCAACGGTTCGTTCTGTAAATCTTAAGAAGCTAAGGCTTATCAATAAAATAAAAATACTAAATTTAAGTACCAAAAGGTAAATTTTTCAATTCAAGCAATTTCACACAATTACTTCAAGTAATCAAATCTAACAATTAAGAAATACAAATATAATTAAGAGCAAGAGATAAAGTGTAGAAAGTGTGAACAAATCGAAGCACAAGATGTTAACAGAGTTCGGCAAGCCTACTCTCTGAGTCTTCAATCTCCCGTATTTGCGGTAACAAAACTAGTCTGCTTCAATAACTCAAAAGTCATTTACAAAGTTGAATCTTGCCCTCTTACACACCAAAGATGAAAGACAAAGCCAATAGAAAGAAGGTAGCACGAAGGCTTAAGAGAAAATAAACAATAAAGATGATTTCTCAAATCTCTCAAGAATTTAGAATAGTTTTGAATCAAAGAGATTAAGTTTTTTAGCAATGATTTAGCAATGTTTCTCAAAGAACGGTAATGGTGATTGCTAGAGTTAATTTTGAATGTGTTTGAATGACTAGAGAAGAAAGGGGAAGAACCTCATTTATATTGAGCTGTGAAAACTTAGTTTTTTCACCTTTTTCGTTATACTGTTATATAATGTTACACGACGTTGTAATGCAAAAAGATACAACAGACTTGTCAGGTTTTGCCCGTTATTTTGGCTTTTTAAAAGTACAATATTATATAACATAAGATAATGTTATACAACGAAGTGGGCATCAAACGTGTCAAGTCTCTGGAAATTATGCTTCGTTATAGAATCCATTTGGATCGTTATGAGTACAATGTTATATAATGAAGCAAATCGTTATATAACGTAGTAGAAGAATTTTTAGTAAAGTTCTGCCTATTTGTGTGCAAACACTAAAGTCTTAGATAGTTGCACTCCCAACTTATGATTAAGGTTCTGCCTATTTGCATGCAAACGCTAAAAGAAAAAGGCACGATGTGCTCCAAAACCCGACCTACTTGATCTAGTTTCAATCAATCATTGACTTAGTCACCGCATAGAGGACTTGAAACTTAAAAACTTTCGAGATCTCCCAACTTAGACAACATAGTTATATCACATTTCTCCTGAATCAACTTTTAGATGTTGATATTTCGTTATATAACGAAGTATGGTCTGAAAGCTCATTGTTGTTGTTATTGACTCAATTTTGAATGATTTAAAATTATTAGGAGCTCAATTAAATTAATCTAGCATATATCTTAACTTAATTATAACTTCATGTCTTGATGTTTTTGAGTTCCTTCCTTATATTTTCTTTTTCCCTTTTTGCTTTAATTAAAATCTAAACAAAATCTCACAAGAAGTATGTTAAATTCAAAGTTCAGTTTGCAAATCGACAAATTCAAAAAATTGCTTCTGAACATTGTGTCTAGATTCAGCATTTATACGCTTGTTCATTAGACACGTCAAATTTCAACATTCTATTTTCCTAGCGAAAATCATTCAAACATTTCATTTTCCTAACTAATGTCATTCAAACGAAACATCTGAACACTAAACACAAAAATAGTTGTGTCATTTTTTTTTAAAGGTTAACTATGTTAATTTTTTTTAAGACTGAATGTGCTATGAATAAAATGTGGTTAATATTTGTCTATAACCACATTTTATCCTAATAAAATTAAGATTTTATAATCATAAAAATTAAAAAGATATCAATGCTCTTTCCCCTTTAATTTTTGTTTCAATCATTCATTCACCCTAACACAACAATTTATATGCACTTTACGTTGCTTTATTTTCTTCACAATAATCGGTACTATTTTTGTGTACTCCCTGTATTAGTCAAACTAGATTTGGAACACGCGTTCCACGGACACAACACACTGTTAATTAAATAATATAATTTTTTTTAACAAAATCCAGATGGGTTCGATCTGGTTCGAAAAATTCGTGATCGTGATTCGACTCGATCCGACTCGAGGATAAACTCGTGCGGATCCGTCAAAAAATCGAGAGTAAAAAACGGATAGCGGTCAACCTTGTTGAAAAAAAATCCGTGTTAAATCCGACGTGAGAAAGACCCGTCCTGACCTGTCTAAATCGTTATTAACCCGCCATAGACCCGTCATTAAACCGTCACTACTAGAATTGTTGATATTACTATGGAAGCAAAAAGTGTTTTTCTGTGGACACAACCACAGAAAAGATATCATTTATGTGGAATAGCCACAGAAAAACTTCCACGCAACACAAATACTACTTTTTTTGTTGAGCATCACGAAAATAATCATTTCTCTAAACTTAGCCACGTAAACATTTTCACGGAAATAATCCTCTATTGGGCCATTCATAGGCCACTGGACACTCCACGAAAATAATCATTCACGGAAATAATAACTCATATTCATGGAATTCACTGGTCCCATCAAATATAATTATTTTTCTATCGACGTGTCTGACAAATGGCACTATTTCATTCGTTATCATTTAATAATTATTTTCAATTTATGATGCATATTTACATTCAATAATGCAATTAGTACTAATTAAAAAATTCAATATTGCACCGAAAAATGAAGAAATCATTTTACAACATATTGAAATTTATTTTACATCTCGACAGCAAGTTCATTTGCAAACAAAATTAACATACATCTTTCAAACTAAGATCTACAATAAATTAATATATGATAAATTAAATTAATTACTCTATGCTCTAGTAAGCTATTGTTCAATTCTTTCACTATTTGTCCATTCTCATTCACTACTTTCTCCTGCAATTGAGTTCATTATACATAAAAAAACAAGCATAATTAGGTCATATAATTTTTCAATATACCAAACTGATCATTAGACAAATTAGTGTAATTTGTCACGAATACTACTAAGTATAAAGAAGTATTATGCAAAATCAATTTACCTATTTTGAGGTCAATTTCTCCAATAGTTTGTATTAACCGCCTTCAATCTTTCGGTCCAGTTTAAATCTTAAAGAAGTTATTTAAGGAAAAAATAATTTAAATGAAAACACAAGTTGGATAAAAATTGGTACTAAGAACATAGCATAATACGTAATTGTAGACCAATTGTGCCTTTAGATCTGCGTAATACAATATCATAACTATCAAGAATCCATCTAGTAGCGTCTAAAGAAC
>CAXKVX010001162.1:0-14764 GCA_964058865.1 Eleocharis quinqueflora
TTTCCTCTTTTGCACCTTGTCGTGGAGGACAAGAGGAGGGGAACCGCACCGCATTTTCTCTCAGTAGCCGCCTCTTGCTCCGATTCGGCTTTAGCCTTAACCACAGCCCCTTCTCGTCACCTAAACCCTTGTCGGAGAAAATACTACAAGCTGAAATTCTACCATACTTCATTATTCTTTCATGTTGGCGAAGACGTTAGAAGAAGCACGTGGTAGCTTCTACCAAGATGGCCGGACGACTCGACAATCTGATTCGAAGAAATGCAGAAATGATGATATTTTAGTTTGTATTTAGGCAGTTTTTTTTATTTTCTTTTGTATTTTTTGTTAGATGTTTGATGTGGCGAGTGAAATATCTCATTATTGTGGCGAAGATGATGATGTTGTCGTCAAATGTTGAATGTAATTTTATTTTATCAATGCAATTCAGTTTGAAAGCTTCTGCCAAGAGTTAAAAAAAAATTTGTTGCACAAAGAAATGCAAGACAAAAAGTAGGTCAGGCATTCAGGCCGGGTTAGCAGCTACCACTGAGCCACACAAACTAATTGTTTCGAGAGAATAAATGGATGCCCATAATTAAACCATCAATGTTGAGAAACGTCACATTAAGGCCCATAAAATTTCACCTAGTTCCCGTGTCCGATTATTAAAAGTTCAGGCACATGACATGATAGATTCTTATTTTTTTTTGAAATCTTTGCAGAAGCTGCAAAGTAGTGAGCAAGTATTGAATTTTCAATTTTTGAATAGAACAGTCTTAAAACTTTTTTCTAACCAACTGAGCTACGATCCGTTTTCCTTGATAGATTCTTATCACAGCTTCAAGTTTCTTAGGTTGAGATACCTTTAAAAAAATCACGAAACTATTGAAATATTATTTAGACTAGTAAAACAATTTAAAAGTTTTTTTAGATGAAAATGAGTGACAAACTATTCAAATTTAAATGAATTAAAATCTCTCAAATCACTTCATTCGAATTTCGATTTCAAGACCTTCCACACAGTGTTCATTCTACCCAAACTTCTGAAAAGTTTTTTATCAGATCTTATATTCTTATGTTCTTAACGGTATGTAATTTGTACAAATTCAAATACCACTTTATATAAGATTAGCTATGTGCACGTAGCTCCCGCTTGCGTGGGGCTCGGAGAATGATCGAATCACTTTGGGATATCTGTACACATATTTTTTTCTGCAGTTTTGCAAGATGTTTTCATGACTGAACTTCTTACTTTCTGGTTACAAGACGATAACTTTACCGCTGGATCAAGACTCCCATCATCATTACCAGCTTATATACGACAGGATTTTTGGGCATAAAGTCCATTATATACGATCTTTTGTTTTGTGACAATTAATTGAATACATGAATAAAAATTTCCCTTGCCCCAAATGTACTTGAAAATATGCTTATAAATGTACCTATGTATTCTATATTTTGTTGAATTATGAGCCTAAATTTGCGCTCTGAGACTAAAAAAAATGCCCCAACTTTAATTTTACTCGAGTGTATCGGTATCATCAGTCTAAAATAATAAGAGAGAGCAGGGGCGGATTCAGAGGTATTTTAAGCCCGGGCACAATTGAGCTCGGGCACTGAGATTGAGATCAAGCCTGGACACAAACTCACTAAAATCCACTAATATCATTAAAAACTCATTTTTTCACTACTAAAAATACACTAAAATTCGCGTTTTTTTTGAAAATCAAGCTCGGGCACTTGCCCGGGCTTGCCCAAGCATAGATCCGCCACTGAGAGAGAGTAACTATTATTGAAAAAAAATCGATCATATTTTGTGCAGTGTGTGGTCAATTTTTTTTTCTTAAAACATCGTGCATAAATTAATGTATTCTTTCAATTTGCAAAATTTATTTGTGTAAGTTAAAAATGAATAGTGTATTGCACGAAATCTATATCATTGAAATCATTCCAAAGAAAAAAGATTTTCATATGAAGCGAACACAGATGAACAAAATCCAATATTGTTTCTCTAGGCTTGCTGGATAATCCGAGGAACCATATTCTCTGCACTCATTTTTTATGGATGTTCTCTGCATTCGTTAATCTGAACCGTTCGATTAAATCTGAACGGTTGATCGTCAATTATATAATTCAAAAGATTTTTGTAGGATAAAATCAGATCCGTTCAAATCTATTCAAACGGTTCAGATTAAATCATCCATAAAAAATGAATGCAGAGATATCCTTTCCTCAATCCGACCAATGGGAATGTGTTCTTTTGGGCCTAAATTCGTATGTGTTATATGGGCCTGGAGGCAAAAGCTTCTGAACTACGATCTTGAAACATTTTATTAAAACTTCGGATGATTTCGGCATTTAATTTAATTTAATTTTCATTTCATTGTCAAAGATTTCTTTCTATCGTTCATTTGGTGTTTGAACCTAACCTTAACTACAGCTTTCACAATACGCGACTGTACCACTGACCAATAATATTCGAGTTATCTTGTTTCATGGGAAATAACAAAATAAAATGAGATATTGATGGAAATATCTGATGGGATATATCGTAATGGTGAAGTTTTGATGGGCATATATTCAATTTTGTGTATTTTATTTGAATTTAAATACTAGTCAAAATCATCAATGCCCGTACTAACAGCAAACAGCTCATAGTATACGTGTTATCAGAGGAGAAACTACGGCTGTGTTTGAATCAGCACTAACTTTGAGTTGCTATGCACACAAAAAAAATGATACAAATAAGAATTAACAAGTTGAGAGTGTTGATTAGTGTTATTTCGCTAACTCAATAAAATCATAATATTAACAAATTAACATATGTTAAAGTTAGTAAAATTATTATTTATATAATTATAATCTTGTTGTTATTGTTATTATTATTGTATTAATAATATATTAATTATTGTAATTGTCATTATTATTAAAATATAACTAAATTGCTATTAATTTTTTATTAGTATTTTAATTATTATTATTAGATTATCATATTTATTATAAATATTATTATCATCTTAATTATCAATATTGTATTATATTATACCCTCACTATTATTATTTTATATTATTATTTCAGAATAATGTATATTATTGTTCTTTAATTGTATTATTTACTATAATATTTTAATAATACTATCATTTGTGTTATTATTATTGCATTATTAATATTATCATTTTAATCATCGTATTATTATTATATTATAAAACGTTATATCCATTAAAAAACAAAAATTAATCATTACTTTATTTATGACGTGTGACTAAAACTTTTATTGTGTTGACTTCATTCCCTGTTTTTTCTCCGACTTGTCACAATGGTCATGCCCAGCGACATGACGGGTCGGAATGCCAGAACATATCTGGAGCTATGCTTCTGTATATCAAGATGCGTGATTTCGAAAAAGAATCAAGAAATCCCTATACAAGCATTAAAGCAATCTGAAAAAACTAAAACCTTCTCCTTCAAGCACCTTAGAGCCCAACTAGTGATTTGAAATAGTTTTGAGCTATGCTACCCGGATACTTCACCGTACCTTGCCACATTGTATCGCATATGTATCCGATATAGTCGGATACTCGGACACTCCTTGGAATACATATTCGATAAGCCACGTGGTGTATCTATGACGTGAAGTATTGAGATTGGCGTATACTAAAACCTTAATTAACAAAAGATATACTAAAACCACCTAAAAATTGGTTATGAGAAGCAACGACCTTGATTGATTGGAAAACCACCTAAAAAATATACATATGAAAATGAAGTTAACAATCATGCCTTCATGTATAACAAAAGGTATACTAAAAATCAAAGATTTAACAATCATAACTCTATAATGGTGGATAGAAAATCTAGGGTTTAAAATAACCATATGGTTACCAACTATCATAGGTATGCTATATTCCATGCATTGAATGAACACAAACAATTTGTTAATAAATATTCAAGAAATGAATTCAAAAGTACTTTTCAATCTTACCAACATTCTGTTGGATTAAACTCACCTCTTGTTTGACAATTTACAAAACAAAAACAGTACTAACCTTGCACAATTGAGTTTTTTGTGAGTTGCAGGTTTATACATGTACAATATGATGATGCAAATGCTAAATCATGCATATACAAGTCATAATGATCACAACGATATCAAGAGCAAGTCATTTGGACAAAAACAGAGGCTTCACAGAGCCATGCATTATCGTAATGCATGGATAACCCATCACAACAAGTTGCCCACCCATCACAACCGATTGTCCACCAATCACAACGTGTTCCCAATCCATTTTAATAGATTCAAGAAGAGAAGTGTTGAAGACAGAAGATTTTTCACAAAATTGGCAGAGGCTTGCGTTATTATAACCCATCACTCACTCATTATAACGGGTTACCAACCCATCACAACAGGTCCCTAACTCGTCACAACGGGTTCCTATTCAAGAGGACCCAGAAGTCAAGGAGCCAAGCAGAGAAGGGCAAAATATGAAGTTCTCTAATCCATTACAACAGGTTTTGTAACGAGTTCACTGTTTCTGTAACGCAAGAGAAGTAAAACAAGATTGCAAGACTTCAAGAAGTGTCTTGCCTATATATACCTTGGAGATACGAACCAGAAAAGTTAAGAAAACCATCCTCAAATTTCCAAGCAGATGCTTTGACAGAATGTGTCAAATCATCAAAAGTATGATGCTTTGATTTTGTCTTGTCTTTATATTTCTCTCTCTATCTCACTCTCTGTGCTATAAGTCGCTTTTTTTACTCTAAAACAGATGTTTGGTATAGTTTTGGACGGACGGTAGCAGTAACAGAAGTCTTGATAAAGAAGCGGTAGAAAATCTTCTGTGGCGTAATCAGTGAGAACAATAGTGTTGAAGTTAGAAATTTGTATAAAATGCGCACAAAATCAAATGGCTTGAAGCTCTCCGCCAGAATTAGAAGACTCAATATCGTTTCATGTTTTGTCAATTCAAGCGTCTTAATAAAAAGAAGAAATAAGAAAACTAAAATGCGACACCAAAAAACGTGTGCGAGAGCCATGCCCATTACTCTACAACTTCTCGTGCAGTGGGTCATTGGAGGCTCAATCAAATAAAAATTAAGAAAAATATCAAAGAAACTGGACGTGTGGATGGAGTCAATAAAATATCCTCCCATGAGGCAGTATCTATAGATGAACTGGTGATGTCTTAAATCTAATTTTTAGTACTCTAGTTTGTTTTTGTTTGTTTTAGATCCAGAGAGTTGAATCTTGCAGATATGATTGTAATCAATCTTTAAATATCAATGAAACTAGTGGTAACTTCACTTTTATAAAAAGAAGTCTTAAATCTAATTTATTTTCTTCACAAATTTATTGTAAAAAATATTTTTAAATTAACCATTTTCATGTATTCTCTCTTGACAAAAAAACACACACACATAACAATAGATGATTATAAAATAATGTTCGTAAAATGACATCACACGTAGAGATCTCCAGTCTCTGGAATCCACATCCGGTATAGTAATATACCGAAATAAAGTGACCGCTATAGTAAATTCGTTTATAAAAAATTTGTCAGCTACAGTAAAAATTCTGCTTCCTCGATTTAAATTTTGCCCGTAATTTCAATCGGACGATCTGTATCGCGCCACGTACTACTTTACAAGCGTATATTGCTATAGCGGATAGGGACCCCATCTCAGGTCGCTTTCCATGGTTGGGTATTCCTCTTTGCTAAGTCTCTCTTCTTAAAATAATCTTCATGCTGGTCATGAGAGTTGTACCAAAATATTTTATAAAATATTAAGTTGAGTTGTGACAATGACCATTATTTTAATTTTTTTTTTCAAATCACAGACAAATCAATATTTCATCAAAGCAGTTGTGTTTTAAGATTTTTCAGAAATATCACATCATTTATTTTGTCATCTTCCAGATTTTTTTCTCTGTCTTTATTTTTGTTTGATCGAATGATTTACAAATTATACATATATCTCTTCATTTTAGAAATGACGTGTTTAGTATACTTTAGGGAAATTAACTTTTTTAATATTTTACTCTACAGCTAATTTTATCATTGTCATCCAAATGTCTTTTTTTCATTCTAAAGATTTAAGCGTTTCCACTCTGAAGAGAGACAAAATTATGCAGATTTTGAAATATACATCATTATTTTGCATTGACAAATCGTACAATTACACAAGATTATTTCGTAATTTTTTCCAGGGAGGCACTTGCCCCCTGGGATACTCTACATCCGCCCCTGAATAAATATATATTTTTATCTGAACAAAATTAAAAACAATTTTAATTACCGAAATTACTAAAATATTCTTTAAAGTACCAACAATAAAACCTTCCAAATTTCACCCATCTTGCTTAAAATTAAAGGCTTGCTCCTAAAAAGAGAGAAAAAAAAAAAATAGAGAGGCGCATGGAAACCACTAATCCGCAACCAATGCTCTGGTTGGTGGGGATTCCTAGAGAAAGCTACAAACTTTTCACATGCATAGACGATAATTGCATGGATGATGCGGCTAATTATGTTCCTAATTTATGTTTTAAAGTGTATTTAATCAAAGATTCCCTTCCTTAATTTGATTATTTGATTATTAAAAGTCTCCATTCCGGTCCTTGTACTCTGAAGTAATGTCAAGTTAGTCCATGTTATCTCCAAATGAAAGATTAACATTTTCTATAATTCTAGCTTAACAATTTTATGCTCTCTTTCTAAAATTTTTTAGATCCTTTGATGTCATGAATTTCTTTTCAGTCTATTTTACGTTGGTATATATATATATATATATTAAAATTCATAATATTTTATTATAACTTGTACAGAGAATATATATATATATATATATATATATATATATACACGTACGTACACACACTAAAGGTTTCTTAATTTATTCTTTTTTGGCACTGAATTAAGTTGAAATATGTGATAATTGAGGAATAATTGTGCAAAATGATTTGGGATTTGTCGTTTATTGGTGGTCCCTGAGAGGAGTTGGCGAGGATAAGCTTGGCTGTTAATTGAGATTAGTTTAATTAATTAGCAGACAAAGAGTTCTGTGGTTGCATTAATTAAATTATTAATTAAAGCCAAGGTGAGGAGCACTAATTAAAGTTGGCTCTGGAATTCGTGCAGATCAGGTCTCCGCACTTGAAGGAAGACCCATTTGTTTGTTTCCGCTAATTATATTTTCAAAACTTATTTCACATTTTGAAAATGTCATTTGAATAAAATTTTCATTTTGTTTTCTTTAGCAATATATATTTTCAAAGAGAAAAATGAAATAAAAAATAGAGAAAGGAAATTCAGCACAGCTGAAAGTGCAACTTGGAAGTCTCATTGTTTTATTCAGTTCTCTGGTGTTTTATTCTTGGCTTCCTGATAAAAATTTAATAAGTGAAAAGGAAAGAAAACCAAGCTTTAACTGTTGCATGAAAACGATATTTTGAATAACATTCTAACTTATATTTTTTGTATTACATTAATCCTAGAAGATTGTTGAGATTGCAATTGCATTGCCAAATTGTTGGAGGAGAGAGTGCATGTGGTTCACATTTGTTTCTGCTCATGATTTTGAATTTGGTAACATCCCTTTGTAAATTCGCATATTTTTGTTGTTGGTTTTTGTTGTGCTTTGACATTAACGGGTTAGAAATGACAACATATGCTAAAGAAGTGATCAAGTAATTGTTCTGTTGACCAAGATGCGCCATTAATGATTTCTTGGCTAAGAGCATATATAGTCGACGCCTGCCAATTGTACATATTTTATTTTGCATATAGTACAGAGTTGACAAACAAATTGTTGTCTATTTTTAGAAGAGATTATTTTACACCTTATTTTAAAGTTTCATAGGTACCCACATCTTTTATTAACCCAAAATTCATGCAATCACAAAGACAAACTGTACAAGTTTTTAGGACATTTGAAAAACTTTTTTAAGCAATAATAATAATAATAATAATTTGATTTTTAAACTAACAGTAGAATTTTAAAATAATGAACAATTTTCAATAGCCCATCAAATTATTTCCTAGTGTCACCAACATTATTTTTCAAGACAGAGTTCTTCTTTTTTCCAGTTACTAACCAATCTATAGTAATGTTGCATAACAAAATTTGTATAGAAAATTTTGTTGCATTATTTTCTGGACTTAGGTTCATCGATGATCGATATTGTTAACTTTTGATAACATTGACAATGAATTTCAATTAACTAAAAATTAAAATATATATAAAGATATTTTTTAGAATTGTAGATTTTATTGTATTTTAAATTTTAAGCAACTTAAATGTCATTTGATATTTCATCAAATACTACAATAATTGCGTATAATATGCAATAATGTAACTTTTTTAATATGAAATGACACTTAGATTTGCATGAAATTTTTGAAACACAACTAATAAATAGTTTAAAAATATATCTTGAAATTTGGAAGTTTTTGTCAAAGTTGTCAACTTGATGGTCGTGAATGATCACGCCTAATTAAGATATATATATATAGAGAGAGAGTTAAATTATTGTGAAAACGTTTACACTTCGGTCGAAATGCAAAAGTTACACATTTTATAACATTTTGAGTTCAAAATTAAAACTTGAGTTGCTCAGTAAATTTTTAATCTCAAAATTTTATGGAAAATAAAATTTCATGATTTTTAGAGTTTTCTAACTATTTTTAAATATTTTTTAAAAACATCACTGAAAATGTCATGTTTTTTTTAATATTAAGCTGGACTGTTTTTAAAAAATATTTAAAAAATAGCTAGAAATCTTCAAAAATCATGAAATTTAATTTCCTACAAGATTTTGAGAACAAGAATTTATTGAGGAATTTAAATTTAAATTTTGATCTCAAAAAGTTATAAAATGTGTAACTTTTCCATTTCGATCGATCAAGTGCAAAAAAGTTTTCACAATAGCATATCCAAATATATATATATATATATATATATATATATATATATATATATATATATATATATAGAGAGATAGGCTAGGGTGCTCTATGGAGCACCAAATCGCTAATGCTCCACATCGTATCTCCAATTTGAAAATTCAAACGACCTATCCGAACCGTTCAACATGATCTACATATTTAAAACTATTTGGAGATTGAATTTTATATTTTTTTGAATTTTTTAGAGAGGTATGAAAATCACAACTTTTGTTGGTTTAGAAACCGTTTGATTATCTTTTCTACCTCTTTAAAAAATAGCAAACAATTTAAAAAAATATATAATTCAATGTCTAAGTAGATTTTAATATGTAGATCATGTTGAACGATTCAGATCGGTCGTTGGAATTTTCAAATTGGAGATAATGGATGTGGAGCACGAGAGGTTTGGTGCTCTATGGAGAGAAATGTTATGGTGCACTACGAAGTCAAGATTAGATTTGACATCACGCTCAAATTTCAAATAAGAAAATTTGAAATAATTGTTCCAAACTGTTCAATGTGATCTCCATATTGAAATCTGACTAGAGACCAATTTTTTCATTATTTAGAAATTTTTTACTATTTTTTAGAGTGGTATGAAATTTGTTGATATAATGATTTCTGGACCATCTAACATGACTGATTTTGCACTCCTCTAAAAATAGTAAACAAATTCTAAAAAATGAAAAAAATAATTTATAGTAAGATTCCAATATGGAGATCACATTGAACGGTTTGGATCGACCATTTAAGTTTTAAAAATTAATATTTGAGCGTGATGCCAAAACTAATCTTGACTTCGTAGTGCACCATAGCATTTCTCTCTCTATATATATATATATAGAGTGAGGCTATGATGTTCCGCAAAGCACGTGCTTTGCAATTGTGAACCATTGGATTACGCTTTGTGATTCGTGCCAACATGATATTTCGTGATCAAATGGCCCACAATTGCAAAGCACGTGCTTTGCGGAACACCATAGCCTCACTCATATATATATATATGAAACAACAATAAGGGTGTGTTTGGCAACCACCACTATTCCGGAATAGTGCTCTATTCCGAAATTAGGGAGTGCCAAACATGTTTTCAAAATAATAGAATAGTGGTAAAATAGGCTATTCCGGTATACCACCATATAGATGGAATAGCGGAATACACTGTTCCGTATGACTAACTAATCAAATTTATTATATTTTAATATTTCATCATTACTATTATTATTATTATCATTATTAATATTATTATTGTTATTATTATTTATTATTAGTATTATAATATTTCATCATTATTATTATTTTATTATTATTTATGATAATTATTATATTATTATTATATATTTTATAATTATTATTTATTATTATTATTATTTTATTAGTATTATAATATTTCATTATTATTATTTATTATTAATATTATTTATTATTATTGTTATTATTATTTATTATTAGTATTATAATATTTCATCAGTATTATTATTTTATTATTATTAATGATAATTATTATTATATATTTTATTATTATTCTTATTTATTATTATTATAATTTTATTAGTATTGTAATATTTAATCATTATTATTATTATTGTTTTATTCATTATTATTTATTATTATTGTTATTTATTATTATTGTTATTAGTATTCATTATAAGTATTAGAATATTTCATCATTATTATTATTTATGATAATTATTATTATATTATTATTATATTTTATTATTATTCTTATTTATTATTATTATTATTTTATTAGTATTATAATATTTCATCATCATTATTATTATTATTTTATTTATTATTATTTATTATTTATTCATTATTATTTATTATTTATTATTATTTTTTATTATTATTTATTATTAGTATATAATATTTCATCATTATTATTATTCTATTATTATTAATGATAATTATTATTATATATTTTATTATTATTATTATTATTATTTATTATTATTATTATTTTATTAGTATTATAATATTTCATCAATATTATTATTTTATTCATTATTAGTATTATAATATTTCATCATCATTATTATTATTTTATTATTATTTACGATAATAATTATTATATTATTATTATTATTCTTATTTATTCTTATTTATTATTAGTATTATTATTATTATTTATTATTATTATTATATTAGTATTATTAGTATTATTATTATATTATTATTATTATTTTTCATTATTTGTTATATTATTATTTTTATTAGAATTATAATATTTTATCATTTTTATTATTTTCTTATCATAACTATCAATATTTTTACTATTCCAATTGACACTTGCCAAATGACAATTTTTCTCTTCAGAATAGTCAAGAATACCACTTTTCCAAAATCACACTATTCTATTTTTACTATTCTAATTCCACTATTCTGACGCCATTCTTTGATTTGGCAAACGGACCCTAAGAGTATATACTCAAGTGTTCATCTTGTGTTCAACATATATCAAGTTTAATTTAGTTCCCAAACAGATATGTATTTTATGTCAATATATATTTAGGCAATTAGATTAACAGTGTGAATTGATTTAATATATAAATATTTCTGGTTCAAAAAAAAAAAAAAAAAATATATATATATATATAATTATTTAAAAGTGACCACGTGACAATTGTCATTTAAACTACTTTTGATCTTATGTTACTCGGATACTTCAAATATCTTATCGCACTCGTATCCGATACGATTCTTATGCGATACTTCACATGATAACCAGAGTGCATTTTTTAGTCGTTGATTCCTCATGTTATCGTAAGATTGAAGTCACTTCTCATCAAAAGACATATTACTCATGCATCTTATTCACTCTTGTGTATAGTAATAGTTTTTATTATATATATTCACTTAAATATTATTTCTAAATGTAATAAATTACTTTTTTAATTAAAATTTAATATATATTTAGTCGCACTCGTATCTAAGATTTTTTTAATTGCCGTATCGCCGCATCTGTATCGTATCAGATATACCCGCATCCGCACTTGTGCAACATAGTTTTGAACGAATTTCTTTTAATAGAATTAATGTTCATGTAACTAATTAATTTTGTTTAACGTCATTACTGTTTAATTAGAAATAAAACACAAAAGCATGATTTTGAACCTTAGATTCAGATGTATTATAAAAAACTATATATGATATATATATAATTACATCTTAAAAATCCCTTCTCCGTGCGTCTTCCTAACTGATGACCAACATGTTTTCAGAGCTGTCTAGAAATACCGACGTTAAAGAACGACGAATGGGGTTCCTACAAACTTGCACGCTTCCGTTCTCCAATGGAAGCATGACACAAAGCAAAAGAGCAAACAACAAAATGACTTATTATTGATTCAAAAAAACAAAATGACTTATTATGATTATGATTTATGATTTGCTCCATAGTTCAACGACCGCGACCCCTAAGTAGGAACAGGACCTATATTTTTAATATTAATATTTATTATAAATAGAAAGAAAGATTGTCGCGGAAGTTGAAAAAAATGAAAAAGTACGGAATTGTTTATAACATTTTTGGAAAAAGTCAAAAGCACGAAATTGTCAATTTTGTGCTTTAATCACAGTTGTATTTGTTTTTTTATTAATAAAAATATTAATAATTTAATTAATGAGTTGTGTTATATTTATGTATTATTTTGTAGCAACTTAGGCTATGTACTCGTCGGAATTTTAATTAGTTTTTTATCGTCGCAAGTTATAGAGCTGTAAATATCCGAATCTACTTTTATCGTGTTGAGTTTGATTTGTGTCCGGAGAAACGAGCGATTGAACATAGAATCTAAAGAAAACTCAGGATAAAAAGTTACTAATTAAGACATAAGTTGAAGATTGTGCCAAATTTGAGATGTACATTTTTCCGATCGCAAATCAGACTCGACGCGATGAAATTAGACTTGGATAACTATAACTCGATGACTTGAGATGATAAAAAAACTAATTACAGTCTCGACGAGCGTAACCAAAGTTGCTAAAAATATTAAGTATGATTAGTATTTTTCTATTTTTTGTAGCAACTTCGGCTATGCTCGTCGGGACTGTAATAAGTTTCCTTTTGTCGTCGCAAGCCATCGAACTGTAGATATCCGAGTCTACTTCCATCGCGTATTGTGATCGAAGAAACGAGCGATTCAAAATTGAATATGATGCTAACTCGTGATAAAAAAATACTAATTAAGACATAAGTTGAAGATGGTGCAAAATTTGAAATGCACATTTCTCCAATCACAAATCAGACTCGATGTAATGGAAGTTAACTCGGATAACTACAACTTGATGGCTTGAGACGATAAAAGAACTAATTACAGTCCTGACGAGCATAGTCTAAGTTGCTACAAAAAATATTAAGTATGATTAGTATTTTTCTTTTATTTTTAGCAACTTCGGCTACGCTCGTCGGGGATTTAATTACGTCGAGTCTGATTTGTGATCGGAGAAACGAGCGATTCTAAATTAAATCTGACGCAAACTCGTGATAAAAATTTATTAATTAAGACATAAGTTGAAGATGGTGTCAAATTTGTGATGCATATTTTTCCGACCGCAAATCAGACTTGACACGATGGAAGTAGACTCGAATATTTACAGTTCGATGACTTGCAACGATAAAAAGAAACTAATTATAGTTCCGACGAGCGTAACTGAAGTTACTACAAAGAATTAGAAAAAAAATACTAAACATACTTAATATTTTTTTAGCAACTTCACCTACGCTCGTCGGAACTAGTTTTTTGTATCGTCGCAAGCCATCGAGCTGTAGTTATCAGACTCTACTTCTATCCCGTCGAGTCTGATTTGCGATCGGAGGAATGAGCATCTTAAATTTGGCACCAGCTTCAATTTATGTCTTAATTAGTATTTTTTATCACGATTTTTCGTCAGATTCAATTTTGAATCGATAGTTTCTCCGAACACAAGTCAGACTAGTCACAGTGAAAATAAATATCTACAAATTGATGGTTTGCGATGATAAAAAACTAATTACAGTCGCGACGAGCGTAGACGAAGTTACTAAAACATTATCTAAATATAACTCAACTCATGAATTAAGTATTAATATTTTTATTAATAAAAAATCAAGTACAATTGTGTTATAGCAGAAAATTGATAAAAGTTCGTACTTTTTTTTACTTTTTACAAAAACACGGTATTAACAATTCTGTATTTTTACATTTTTGGAACTTACGCAACATCTTTCTTTCTATTATAATATATTTATTGTATTTCTAATATTAAAAACCCTTTTAATACATGAGCCCACCACCGAGGTTTTAGTCAACGAACCAACGAAATGGAAGAACCGAGTCTATGATACAATTTCTCTCGAGCATGAGGTTAGCTGTGGGTCCTACCCTTCTGCCCCTTCAGCAGTGAATTGAGATCCTTGTTACCTTGTAGTACTATAAAGTACTTCAAGTGTATCCGAACCGTTTATTAAGTTTCGAGATTCACGCTCGCTAATCTCAAAATTCTATAAGATTTAGATCCCGTATGACTCTGTCTAGTCTTCCTTTTGCATCTCAACACAACCACCATTTGGCCATTACCTGTCTACTCTCCCCCCTCCCCCTTTGACCTTTACAATTGATAACCCTAATCTCCTGCTTTGTTATAGAGAGAGAGAGAGCCAGAGAGGGGAAAGCCTATTCAAAAAATGTTTCTTTTTTCTGGTCCTGAGATTAGACTTTGATAAGGGCAAAGCAAAAATGGAACGAGCCTATGCGTTGCTTCCTTAGGGACACTATTACATTCCCTCTCGCTTTCTCTCTCTAGAGAAATCTGTTATTCTTATAGAATAGTTAAGAGTATCTAATTAACTATCTAC